>JAWNZC010000053.1:1287500-1558370 GCA_035771165.1 Paragorgia papillata | reverse complement strand
ATACAGCATTTGCAATATGACTGACTACAGCATTTGGGTGTGTCACCTGGTATACAGCATTTGCAATATAACAGACTAGAGCATACTGGGTGTGACCCTGGTATTACAGCATTTGCAAGTTAACAGACGTACAGTTTACTGGCGTGAGACCCTGGTATACAGCACTTGCAATATATATGTCTACAGCATAATTGGTGTGACCCTGGTATACAGCATTTGCCTTATAACAGACTACAGCAATACTGGGTGTGACCCTTGGTATACAGCATTGGTAATAAAATAGACTACAGCTTACTGGGTTGTGACCCTGGTATATAGCATTTTTTGCATATACAGTAACAGATTACAGCATACTGGGTGTGACCCTGGTTATACAGCACTGGTAATATAATAGACTACAGCATACTGGGTGTGGACCCTGGTATACAGGCATGGCAATATGTCTGACTACCGCATAATGGGTGTGACCCTGGTATAAGAGCATTTGCAATCTTAACAGACTACAGCCATACTGGGTGTGACCATGGTATACAGCATGGTAATATAATAGATTACAGCATACTGCGTGTGCCCCTGGTATACAGCATTTGCAATATGACAGACTACAGCATAATGGGTGTGACACTGGTTTACAGCATTTGCTATATGACTAGACTACAGGGCATTACTGGTGTGACCCATGGTATACAGCATTTGCAAATATAACAGGACTACAGCATACTGGTTGTGACCCTGGTATACAGCTTGTAATTATAATAGTGGTGGGGGGGGGGGGAAACTAAGCATACTGCGTGTGACCTAGGTTTTACAGCATTGCAATATGAAGATTACAGCATAATGGGTGTGACCCTGGATTACAGCTTTGCCTATATAACAGAATACTGCATACTGGGTGTGACCCATGGTATTTCAGCGTTTTGCAATTTAACAGACTACCTTGGCATACTGGGTGTGACCCTGGTATTCCAGGCATTGGCAAAATGGACTGACTTACTGAATACTGGGTGTGACCATGGTATACAGCATTTTGCAATATAACAGACTACTGCATACTGGGTGTGACCCTGGTATACAGGCATTTGCAAGATAACAGGACTACCAGTATACTGGGTGGAGACCCTGGTATACAGCACTTGCAATATAACTGACTACAGCATAATTGGTGTGACACTGGTATACAGCCTTTTGCATTATAACAGACTACAGCATACTGGGTGTGGGACCCCTGTAATACAGCATTGTAATAAAATAGACTACAGCATACTGGGTGTGACCCTGGTACTATAGCTATTTGCATATACGTGTAACAGATGTACAGCATACTTGGGTGTGACCCTGGTATACTGCATTTGCAATATAACAGACTACAGCATACAGGGTGTGACACCTGGTATACAGGCATTTGCAATATGACAAGACAACTGCATTACTGGGTGGGACCCTGGTATACAGCATTTGCAATATAACTGACTACAGCATAATGGGTTTGACCCTGGTATACAGCATTTGCAATTTAACAGACTACAGGCATACTGCGGTGTGACCCTGGTATACAGCATGGTAATATATTATAGACTACAGCAATATACAGATGTGCACTGGTTTATAACAGACTACAGCATACATGACCCAATAGCATAATAACACAGTGTACATACTGCATATGGGTATACAGCCTACTGTGACCCTGGTTATATAGCTCATTTGCAATATTCAGTAACAGATTACAGCATACTGGGTGTGCCCTGGGTATACAGCATTTGCAATATAATCAGACTACAGCTTTACTGGGTGTGACCCTGGTATACAGCATGGTAATATATTGACTACAGGATTACTGGGTGTGAACCATAAGGTATATAGGCATTTGCATTTAAACAGATTACAGCATTTGGGGTGTGACACCTGGTATACAGCATGTTGCCAAATATAAACAGACTACAGCATACTGGGTGTGACCCTGGTATACAGCATTAGGTAATATAAATAGACTACAGGATACTGGGTGTGACCCAGGGTATTTAGCATTTGCAATATAAACAGGGGGACTACAGGCTACTGGGTGTGAACCTGGTATAACAGCATTTGACAATACAACAGACTACAGCTATTCTGGGTGATGAACCTGGTTTTACCAGCATTTGCAACTGGGTATACAGGACTACAGCATAATTTGCATATAATAGCATACTGTATTGGTGACCCTGGTACAGTGGCAATTTATAGCATTTGCAATTAGTAACAGGACTTACAGCATACTGCGTGTGACCCTGGTATACAGCCTTTGCAATATGACTGACGTATAGCAATATACTGACCATATGGGTATGACCTTGGTATACAGCATTTGCAATATAACAGACTACAGCATACTGGGTGTGACAACTGGTTTACAGCATTCTGGCAATACAGACAGCCTAAAGCATAATGGGCTGTGATCCCTGGTATATAGCATTTGGAATTAACAGACTTGGCACTAATGGGTGTGACCCTGGTATACTGCATTTGCAATTAACAGAATACAGCATTCTGTGTTGTGGTGGATACACTTGGTATACAGAGCATTTTGCTAATATATGATGCACATTAGCAATTGATAGCTGGGTGTGGACAGCATTGGTATAACATATAGCATTTGCAATACATCAGACGACAGGCATTCTGGGTGTGACCCTGGTATACAGCATTTGCTAGGTTAACAGGTGACTACTGTATACTGGGTGAGGACCTGGTATACTGCATAAATATGGACAGACATGCAAGATAACAGGACTACAGAATAATGGGTGTGACCGCTGGTATACAGGCACTTGCAATATAACAGACTATAGCATAATTGGTGTGACCCTGGTAATACATACAGCATTTGAAATATAACAGACTACTGCTTACTGGGTTGTGACCCTGGTATACAGGTTTGCATACTATACAAGTAACAGCACTCGCAATATAACAGGACTACAGCATATTGGGTGGAGACCCTGGTATACAGCATACTTGCAATATAACAGACTACAGCATACTGCTCGTGACCCTGAGTATACAGCCTTTGCTATTATGAACGACTATAGCATACTCTGGGTATAGGACCTTGGTATATCAGCATTTGCATTATAACAACAGACTTACAGCATACTGGGTGGGACCTGGTATACACGCATTTGCAATACAACAGACTTAACAAGCATAATGGCTAGTGACCCTGGATATATTGCATTTGGATACTATGTAACAGACTACAGCATACTGGGTGTGACCCTGAGTATACTGCATTTGCAATATCAACAGACTACAGCCTACTGGGTGTAACCCTATAGCAGCATTACAAATATACAGCATACTGTTGGTTTACAGCATTTGCAATATAACAGACTACAGCATAATGGGTGTGACCCTGGTACATGTATACAGCATTTGCAAGATAAACAGACTCTCAGGCATACTGCAGGGTGAGACCATGGTATACAGCATTGCAAAGATAACAGTCTACAGCTATAATGGGTGTAACGATGGTTAATAACAGCACTTGCACATATAACAGTATACCAAGCATAATTGGTGTGACCCTGGTAAACAGATCATTTTCAATATAAACAGGACTACAGCATACTGGGTGTGACCCATCGTATACAGCACTTGCAATATATACAGACTACAGGCTTACTGGGTGAGACCCTGGTATACAGCATATTGCAAGATAACAGACTACAGCAGACTGGGTGTGACCTGGTATACAGCATTTGCTAGATAACATGACTACAGCATCACTGGGAGTGACCATGGTATACAGCTATTTGCAAGATAACAGACTACAAGCATAATTGGTGTGACCCTGGTGCATATAACAGCATACAAAGCATATGACCCTGGTATACAATTTTAAAATAACAGTAACTGGTGACCCTGGTATATTGCAATATACAGGGACCTACAGCATAATGGGTGTGACCCTGTATACAGCACTCGTCACAATAAAACGACTACAGCATATGGGTGAGTCCCTGGTATACAGCATTTGCATATAACAGAATACAGCATATGCGTGACCCTGCAGTATACAGCTGGTATGACCTTGGTTTCAGCTTTTGCAATATAACAGGACTACAGCATCTGGGTGTGACCTGGTATTAACAGCATTTGCAATTACAAATACAGGCCTACAGCATAATGGCTGTGACCCTGGAATATAGCATTTGTATGTAACGACTACAGCATATGGGGTGACCCTGGTTATACAGCATTTGCAATATAACTGATACAGGCATACTGAGTGTGACCATGGTTACTGCATTTGCAGTATATGACTGAATATCAGGCATACTGGGTGTGACACTGATATACGATTTGCAATAGATAACAGATTCAGTACTACAATGAGGTGAGACCCTGTGTATACAGCATTTGTATACAAAGATATACTAGACTACAGCATAATGGTGTGGAGCTGGTATACAGCATTTGCACATATTACAGACTACAGCATACTCGCGTGACCCTGGTATTACAGCATTTGCAATATGACAGATGAACAGCAATAAACAGCTTATGGGTGTGACCCTGGTGTATACAGCATGTGCAATTACAACAGTACTACAGAGCATACTGGTGAGACCATGGTATAACTGCATTTGCAATATAACAGATATGGGTGACTACAGACATAATTTATTACTGCGTGACCTGGTATACAGCCTTTGCAATATGATGACTATAGAATACTGGGTTATGACCTTGGTAAACATGCATTTGCAATATACAGGACTACAGGCATACTTGGGTGTGTGGACCTGGTATACAGCATTTGCAATATACATCAGCCTACAGCATAAGGTGTGACAGCACCTGGTATTTAAGCTTTTGGAATGTATAACAGACTACAGCATAGGGTGTGAACCTGGTTATACAGCCATTTAGCAATATAACAGACTATACAGCTCATACTGGGTGTAAACGCTGGTATAACAGCATTTATGCAATATAACAGACTACTGCATTCTGGGTGTGACCTGGTACAAGTATACAGCTTTTGCAAGATAACAGGACTACAGCATACTGGGTGAGACCCTGGTATACAGCAATTACTGGTGTGACCATGGTATAACATCGGAATACAAAAGCATACTGGGTGTGACCCTGGTACATGTATACAGCATTTTGCATTATAACTGGACTTACAGCATACTGGGTAGTGACCCTGGTACATGTATCAGCATTTGCCAGAGAAAAACAGCACTACAGCATACTGGTGTGTCCCCTGGTATATCAGGCCATTTGCAAGATAAACAGGGACGTACAGCATACTGGATGGGTGTGACCCTGGGTATTCACTGTATAAGCTACTTTGCAATATAACAGGACTACTGCACTACAGAATTGGGTGTGATCCCTGGTATTACAGCCATTTGCCATTTGGCAATATTAACAGACTACAGGCCATAAATGGATGGGTGAACGTGTGGGTATACAGCATGCTAGCTTGCTCAATATAACAGACACTACAGCATTACTGGTTGTGACCCTGGTATACAGCATTTGCAATATAAACAACGACTACAGCATACTGGGTGTGAACCCTTGGTATACAGCATTTGCCAATATAAACAGACTACAGCATACTGGATGTGAGACCTGGTATACAGGCAATTTGCAGAGATAAACAGGGACTACTTGCATAATTGGGTGTGACCCTGGTATAACAGGCATTTAGCAAGGATCAACAGACTACAGCATACTGGATTGTGACCCTGGTATACAGCATTTGCAAGATAACAGACTTACAGCATACTGGGTGTGGACCTCTGGTATACAGCATTTGCAATATAACAGACTACAGCATACTGCGGTGTGACCTGGTCTACAAGCCTTTGCCAATTATAACTGCACTACAGCATACTGGGTATGACCCTGGTATACAGCAATTTTTGCAATATTAACAGACTACAGGCATTACTGCGGTGTGACCCTGGTATACGAGCCCTTTTGCAATACAACTGACTTACAGCATACTGGCTGTGACCCTGGTATACAGCTCATTTGCAATGTTAACAGACTTACCAAGCATACTGGGTGTGGACCACTGGTATACAGCATTTGCCAATATAACAGGACTACAGACATACTGGGTGTGTACCCTAGGTATATAAGCATTTGCAAATGTAACAGCTGACTACAGCTTTACTGGGGTGTGACCGCTGGTATACAGCATTTGCAATATAACAGACTACAGCATACTGGGTGTGACCCTGGGTTATACAGCATTTGCAATATAATGACTACCGTATACTGGGTCTGTGACCCTGGTTTGTCAGCATTTGCAATATAAACAGACTTACAGCATACTGGGTCCTGTGACCCTGGTTATACAGCACATTTGCAATATAACAGAACTACAGTATACTGGGTGTGACCCTGGTTATACAGCACGTTAGCAATATAACAGACTACAGCATACTGGGTGTGACCCTGGTATACCAGCATTTTGCAATTATAACAGACTACAGCAATACTGGGCTGTGGACCCTGGTATACACGCATTCGCAATATAACAGAACTACAGCATACTGGGTGTGACCCTGGTATACAGCATTTGCAATACAACAGCCTACAGCATACTGCGGTGTGACCCTGGTATACAGCATTTGGAATGTAACAGACTACAGCATGACTGGGTGTGACCCTGGTTATACAGCATTTGCAATATAACAGACTACAGCATAATGGGTGTGACACCTTGGTATACAGGCAATTTGCATTTTAACTGACTACAGCATACTGGAGTGTGACCCTGGTATACAGCACTTTGCAATAATAACAGAGCTTACAGCAGACTTGGAGGTGTGACCCTGGTATACAGCATTTGCAATATAACAGACTACAGTATACTGGGTGAGACCATGGTATACAGCACTTTGCAATATAACAGACTACAGCATACTGGGTGTGACCCTGGTATAACAGCATTTGCAAATATATACAGACTACCGGATTACTGGGTGTGACCCTGGTACATGTATACAGCATTTGCAATATAAATCAGACTATAGCATACTGGGTGTGAACCCTGGGACATGGTATACTCAGCCCATTTGCAAGATAACAGGACTACAGCATACTGGGTGAGACCCTGGTATACAGCATTTTGCAATATAACAGAATACAAGCATAATGGGTGTGACGCTGGTATACAGCATTCTGCAATATAACAGACTACAGGCATTACTGGGTGTGGACCCTGGTATACTGCATTTTGGCAAATATAACAGGACTAACAGCATACTGGGTGTGACCCTGGTATACAGCATTTGCAAGCAATTAACAGACTACAGCATACTGGGTGAGACGCTGGTATACAGCATTTGCAATATAACAGACTACAGGCATAATGGGTGTGTCCCTGGATATTAACAGGCATTTGGCAATATATACAGACTACAGCATACTGGGTGTGACCCTGGTATACAGCATTTGCAATATAACAGACTACAGCATACTGGGTGGTTGTGACCCTGGTATACAGCATTTGCAAGATAACAGGACTACAGCAATTACTGGGTGTGACCCTGGTATACTGCATTTGCAAGATAACAGGACTACAGCAATACTTGGTTGTGACCCCTTGGGTATACAGCATTTGCAATAAAACAGACTACAGCATACTGGGTGTGACCCTGGTATACAGCATTTGCAATATAACATGTACTAACAGCATACTGGGTGTGACCCCTGGTATATCAGCATTTGCAATATAATCAGACTACAGCAAACTGGGTGTGACCCTGGTACTACAGCATTTGCAACTATAATTCCAGACTTCAGCATAATGGGTCTGTGGACCCTGGTATACAGCATTTGCAATATAACAGACTACAGCATAATGGGTGTGGACCCTAGGTATTACTAGCATTTGCACATGGCATATAACAGACTACAGCTATACTGGGTGTTGACCCTGGTCTACAGCACTTTGCAATATGACAGACTACAGGCAATAATTTGTGTGACCCTGGTGTACAGCTATTGCAATATGACAGATGACAGCAATAACAGCATTACTGGGTTGTGACCCTTGGTATATTGCATTGCAATAATGACAGCCGACAGCACAGCTGGATGTGACCTTGGTATAACAGCATTGTTGCAATATAACAGACTACATGCATTACTGGGTGTGACATGGTATAAAAGTAATTGCAATATATTTGCAAACTACTGAGCAATACTGAGGGATGTGGACCCTGGTATTTCAGTATTGCAATATGGACAGACTACAGCATTATTACTGGGGTGTGACCCTGGTTTACAGCATAGTAATATAATAGGACTACAGCATACTGGGTGTGACCCTGGTATACAGGCATTTGCAATATAAACAGACTACAGCATACTGGGTGTGACCCTGGTATCAGTTTGCAATATAATAGACTACAGCATACTGGGTGTGACCCTGGTATACAGCATTTGCAATATAACAGACTACAGCATACTGGGTGTGACCCTGGTATACAGCATTTGCAATATCACAGACTACAGCATACTGGGTGTGACCTGGTATACAGCATTGCAATATGACAGATGGACAGCAATAACAGCATACTGGGTGTGGACCCTGGTATATAGCATTGCAATATGACAGACGACAGCATACTGGATGTGACCCTGGTATACAGCATTTGCAATATAACAGACTACAGCATACTGGGTGTGACCCTGGTATACAGTATTGCAATAATGACAAACTACAGCATACTGGGTGTGACCCTGGTATACAGTATTGCAATATTACAGACTACAGCATACTGGGTGTGACCCTGGTTTACAGCATAGTAATATAATAGACTACAGCATACTGGGTGTGACCCTGGTATACAGCATTTGCAATATAACAGACTACAGCATACTGGGTGTGACCCTGGTATCAGTATTGCAATATAATAGACTACAGCATACTGGGTGTGACCCTGGTATACAGCATTTGCAATATAACAGAATACAGCATACTGGGTGTGACCCTGGTATACAGCATTTACAATATCACAGACTACAGCATACTGGGTGTGACCCGGGTATACAGCATTGCAATATGACAGATGACAGCAACAACAGCATACTGGGTGTGACCCTGGTATATAGCATGTGCAATACAACAGACTACAGCATACTGGGTGAGACCCTGGTATACAGCATTTGCAATATAACAGACTACAGCATACTGCGTGACCCTGGTATACAGCCTTTGCAATATGACTGACTATAGCATACTGGGTATGACCTTGGTATACAGCATTTGCAATATAACAGACTACAGCATACTGGGTGTGACCCTGGTATACAGCATTTGCAATACAACAGCCTACAGCATAATGGCTGTGACCCTGGTATATAGCATTTGGAATGTAACAGACTACAGCATACTGGGTGTGACCCTGGTATACAGCATTTGCAATATAACAGACTACAGCATACTGGGTGTGACCCTGGTACATGTATACAGCATTTGCAAGATAACAGACTACAGCATACTGGGTGAGACCCTGGTATACAGCATTTGCAAGATAACAGACTACAGCATAATGGGTGTAACGCTGGTATACAGCACTTGCAATATAACAGACTACAGCATAATTGGTGTGACCCTGGTATACAGCATTTGCAATATAACAGACTACAGCATACTGGGTGTGACCCTGGTATACAGCACTCGCAATATAACAGGACTACAGCATTACTGGGTGAGACCCTGGTATACAGCATTTGCAAGATAACAGACTACAGCATAATGGGTGTGACGCTGTTATACAGCACTTGCAATATAACAGACTACAGCATAATTGGGTGTGTCCCTGGTATACAGCATTTGCAATATAACAGACTACAGCATACTGGGTGTGACCCTGGTATACAGCATTTGCAAGATAACAGGACTACAGCATACTGGGTGTGACCCTGGCATACAGCATTTGCAAGATAACAGACTACAGCATACTGGGTGTGACCCAGGTATACAGCATTTGCAAGGTATACAGCATTTGCAAGATAACAGACTACAGCATAATTGTTTGTGACCCTGGTATACAGCATTTGCAATATAACAGACTACAGCATACTGGGTGTGACCCTGGTATACAGCACTTGCAATATAACAGACTACAGCATAATTGGTGTGACCCTGGTATACAGCATTTGCAAGATAACAGACTACAGCATAATGGGTGTGACCCTGGTATACAGCACTTGCAATATAACAGACTACAGCATAATTGGTGTGGCCCTGGTATACAGCATTTGCAATATAACAGACTACAGCATACTGGGTGTGACCCTGGTATACAGCACTCGCAATATAACAGACTACAGCATACTGGGTGAGACCCTGGTATACAGCATTTGCAAGATAACAGACTACAGCATAATGGGTGTGACGCTGGTATACAGCACTTGCAATATAACAGACTACAGCATAATTGGTGTGTCCCTGGTATACAGCATTTGCAATATAACAGACTACAGCATACTGGGTGTGACCCTGGTATACAGCATTTGCAAGATAACAGACTACAGCATACTGGGTGTGACCCTGGCATACAGCATTTGCAAGATAACAGACTACAGCATACTGGGTGTGACCCAGGTATACAGCATTTGCAAGATAACAGACTACAGCATAATTGGTGTGACCCTGGTATACAGCATTTGCAATATAACAGACTACAGCATACTGGGTGTGACCCTGGTATACAGCACTTGCAATATAACAGACTACAGCATAATTGGTGTGACCCTGGTATACAGCATTTGCAAGATAACAGACTACAGCATAATGGGTGTGACCCTGGTATACAGCACTTGCAATATAACAGACTACAGCATAATTGGTGTGGCCCTGGTATACAGCATTTGCAATATAACAGACTACAGCATACTGGGTGTGACCCTGGTATACATCACTTGCAATATAACAGACTACAGCATAATTTGTGTGACCCTGGTGTACAGCATTGCAATATGACAGATGACAGCAATAACAGCATACTGGGTGTGACCCTGGTATATAGCATTGCAATATGACAGACGACAGCACACTGGATGTGACCCTGGTATACAGCATTTGCAATATAACAGACTACAGCATACTGGGTGTGACCCTGGTATAAAGTATTGCAATATGACAAACTACAGCATACTGGGTGTGACCCTGGTATACAGTATTGCAATATGACAGACTACAGCATTATTACTGGGTGTGACCCTGGTTTACAGCATAGTAATATAATAGACTACAGCATACTGGGTGTGACCCTGGTATACAGCATTTGCAATATAACAGACTACAGCATACTGGGTGTGACCCTGGTATCAGTATTGCAATATAATAGACTACAGCATACTGGGTGTGACCCTGGTATACAGCATCTGCAATATAACAGACTACAGCATACTGGGTGTGACCCTGGTATACAGCATTTGCAATATCACAGACTACAGCATACTGGGTGTGACCCGGGTATACAGCATTGCAATATGACAGATGACAGCAATAACAGCATACTGGGTGTGACCCTGGTATAGCAATTGCAATATGACAGACGAAAGCATATGGATGTGACCCTGGTATACAGCATTTGCAATATAACAGACTACAGCATACTGGGTGTGACCCTGGTATACAGTATTGCAATATGACAAACTACAGCATACTGGGTGTGACCCTGGTATACAGTATTGCAATATGACAGACTACAGCATACTGGGTGTGACCCTGGTTTACAGCATAGTAATATAATAGACTACAGCATACTGGGTGTGACCCTGGTATACAGCATTTGCAATATAACAGACTACAGCATACTGGGTGTGACCCTGGTATCAGTATTGCAATATAATAGACTACAGCATACTGGGTGTGACCCTGGTATACAGCATTTGCAATATAACAGAATACAGCATACTGGGTGTGACCCTGGTATACAGCATTTACAATATCACAGACTACAGCATACTGGGTGTGACCCGGGTATACAGCATTGCAATATGACAGATGACAGCAACAACAGCATACTGGGTGTGACCCTGGTATATAGCATGTGCAATACAACAGACTACAGCATACTGGGTGAGACCCTGGTATACAGCATTTGCAATATAACAGACTACAGCATACTGCGTGACCCTGGTATACAGCCTTTGCAATATGACTGACTATAGCATACTGGGTATGACCTTGGTATACAGCATTTGCAATATAACAGACTACAGCATACTGGGTGTGACCCTGGTTATACAGCATTTGCAATACAACTGCTACAGCATAATGGCTGTGACCCTGGTATATAGCATTTGGAATGTAACAGACTACAGCATACTGGGTGTGACCCTGGTATACAGCATTTGCAATATAACAGACTACAGCATACTGGGTGTAACCCTGGTATACAGCATTTGCATTATAACAGACTACAGCATACTGGGTGTGACCCTGGTACATGTATACAGCATTTGCAAGATAACAGACTACAGCATACTGGGTGAGACCCTGGTATACAGCATTTGCAAGATAACAGACTACAGCATAATGGGTGTAACGCTGGTATACAGCACTTGCAATATAACAGAATACAGCATAATTGGTGTGACCCTGGTATACAGCATTTGCAATATAACAGACTACAGCATACTGGGTGTGACCCTGGTATACAGCACTCGCAATATAACAGACTACAGCATACTGGGTGAGACCCTGGTATACAGCATTTGCAAGATAACAGACTACAGCATACTGGGTGTGACCCTGGTATACAGCATTTGCAAGATAACAGACTACAGCATACTGGGTGTGACCCTGGTATACAGCATTTGCAAGATAACAGACTACAGCATAATTGGTGTGACCCTGGTATACAGCATTTGCAATATAACAGACTACAGCATACTGGGTGTGACCCTGGTATACAGCACTCGCAATATAACAGACTACAGCATACTGGGTGAGACCCTGGTATACAGCATTTGCAATATAACAGACTACAGCATACTGCGTGACCCTGGTATACAGGGTATGACCTTGGTATACAGCATTTGCAATATAACAGACTACAGCATACTGGGTGTGACCCTGGTATACAGCATTTGCAATACAACAGCCTACAGCATAATGGCTGTGACCCTGGTATATAGCATTTGGAATGTAACAGACTACAGCATACTGGGTGTGACCCTGGTATACAGCATTTGCAATATAACAGACTACAGCATACTGAGTGTGACCCTGGTATACAGCATTTGCAATATGACTGAATACAGCATACTGGGTGTGACCCTGGTATACAGCATTTGCAAGATAACAGACTACAGTATACTGGGTGAGACCCTGGTATACAGCATTTGCAAGATAACAGACTACAGCATAATGGGTGTGACGCTGGTATACAGCACTTGCAATATAACAGACTACAGCATACTGCGTGACCCTGGTATACAGCCTTTGCAATATGACTGACTATAGCATACTGGGTATGACCTTGGTATACAGCATTTGCAATATAACAGACTACAGCATACTGGGTGTGACCCTGGTATACAGCATTTGCAATACAACAGCCTACAGCATAATGGCTGTGACCCTGGTATATAGCATTTGGAATGTAACAGACTACAGCATACTGGGTGTGACCCTGGTATACAGCATTTGCAATATAACAGACTACAGCATACTGGGTGTGACCCTGGTATACAGCATTTGCATTATAACAGACTACAGCATACTGGGTGTGACCCTGGTATACAGCATTTGCATGATAACAGACTACTGCATACTGGGTGAGACCATACTGGGTGTGACCCTGGTACATGTATACAGCATTTGCAAGATAACAGACTACAGCATACTGGGTGAGACCCTGGTATACAGCATTTGCAAGATAACAGACTACAGCATAATGGGTGTAACGCTGGTATACAGCACTTGCAATATAACAGACTACAGCATAATTGGTGTGACCCTGGTATACAGCATTTGCAATATAACAGACTACAGCATACTGGGTGTGACCCTGGTATACAGCACTCGCAATATAACAGACTACAGCATACTGGGTGAGACCCTGGTATACAGCATTTGCAAGATAACAGACTACAGCATACTGGGTGTGACCCTGGTATACAGCATTTGCAAGATAACAGACTACAGCATACTGGGTGAGACCCTGGTATACAGCATTTGCAATATAACAGACTACAGCATAATTGGTGTGACCCTGGTATACAGCATTTGCAATATAACAGACTACAGCATACTGGGTGTGACCCTGGTATACAGCACTCGCAATATAACAGACTACAGCATACTGGGTGAGACCCTGGTATACAGCATTTGCAATATAACAGACTACAGCATACTGCGTGACCCTGGTATACAGCCTTTGCAATATGACTGACAGCATACTGGGTGTGACCCTGGTATACAGCATTTGCAATATAACAGACTACAGCATACTGGGTGTGACCCTGGTATACAGCATTTGCAATACAACAGCCTACAGCATAATGGCTGTGACCCTGGTATATAGCATTTGGAATGTAACAGACTACAGCATACTGGGTGTGACCCTGGTATACAGCATTTGCAATATAACAGACTACAGCATACTGGGTGTGACCCTGGTATACAGCATTTGCAATATGACTGACTACAGCATACTGGGTGTGACCCTGGTATACAGCATTTGCAATATAACAGACTACAGCATACTGGGTGTGACCCTGGTATACAGCATTTGCAAGATAACAGACTACAGTATACTGGGTGAGACCCTGGTATACAGCACTTGCAATATAACAGACTACAGCATACTGGGTGTGACCCTGGTATACAGCATTTGCAATATAACAGACTACAGCATACTGGGTGTGACCCTGGTATACAGCATTTGCAAGATAACAGACTACAGCATACTGGATGTGACCCTGGTATACAGCATTTGCAATATAACAGACTACAGCATACTGGGTGTGACCCTGGTATACAGCATTTGCAATATAACAGACTACAGCATACTGGGTGTGACCCTGGTATACAGCATTTGCAATATAACAGACTACAGCATACTGGGTGAGACCCTGGTATACAGCACTTGCAATATAACAGACTACAGCATACTGCGTGTGACCCTGGTATTCAGCCTTTGCAATATACAGACTACAGCATACTGGGTGTGACCTTGGTATACAGCATTTGCAATATAACAGACTACAGCATACTGGGTGTGACCCTGGTATACAGCATTTGCAATACAACAGCCTACAGCATAATGGCTGTGACCCTGGTATATAGCATTTGGAATGTAACAGACTACAGCTTACTGGGTGTGACCCTGGTATACAGCACTCGCAATATAACAGACTACAGCATACTGGGGGTGACCCTGGTATACAGCATTTGCAATTTAACTGACTACAGCATACTGGGTGTGACCCTGGTATACAGCATTTGCAAGGATAACAGACTACAGCATACTGGGTGTGACCCTGGTATACAGCATTTGCAAGACAACAGACTACAGCATAATGGGTGTGACCCTGGTATTCAGCATTTGCAATATAACAGACTACAGCATACTGGGTGTGACCCTGGTATACAGCATTTGCAATATAACAGACTACAGCATACTGGGTGTGACCCTGGTATACAGCATTTTGCAATATAACAGACTACAGCATACTGGGTGTGACCCTGGTATACAGCATTTGCAATATAACAGACTACAGCATACTGGGTGTGACCCTGGTATACAGCATTTGCAAGATAACAGACTACAGCATACTGGGTGTGACCCTGGTATACAGCTTTTGCAATATAACAGACTACAGCATACTGGGTGTGACCCTGGTATACAGCATTTGCAATATAACAGACTACAGCATACTGGGTGTGACCCTGGTATTCAGCATTTGCAATATAACTGACTACAGCATACTGGGTGTGACCCTGGTATACAGCATTTGCAATATAACAGACTACAGCATACTGGGGTGACCGACCTGGTATACAGCATTTGCTAATACAGACTACAGCATACTCGGTGTGACCTGGTATACAGCACTTGCAATATAACAGACTACAGCATACTGGGTGTGACCCTGGTATACAGCATTTTGCATATAACAGACTACAGCATACTGGGGTGTGACCCTGGTACTACAGCATTTGCAATTTGACTGGACTACAGCATGACTGGGTTGTGACCCTGGTATACAAGATGTGCAATATTAACTGACTACAGCATACGGGGTGTGACCCTGGTATACAGCATATAATTGCAGATAAACAGACTACAGTGTATACTGGGTGAGACCCTGGTATACTGCACTTGCAATATAAAGCAGACTCAGCATATGGTGTGACCCTGGTATACAGCATTTGCATATACAACAGCCTTACAGACTATAATGGCTGTGGACCCTGGTATATAGCATTTGGAATGTAACTGACTACAGCATTACTTTGGGTGTCGACCCTGGTATACAGGCATTTGCAATATATAACAGACTACATTGCATACTGGAGTGTGACCCTGGTTATACAGCTTTTGCAATATGCTGGACTACAGCATACTGGGTAGTGACCCTGGTTATACAGCATTTGCAATATAACAGACTTACAGCATACTGGGTGTGACCTGGTATACGAGCATTTGCAAGATAACCAGACTACAGTATACTGGGTGAGACCCTGGTATACAGCACTTGCCAATATAACAGACTACAGGATTCTGGCGGTGTGACCTGGTAATACATCGCATTTGCAATATAACAGACTTAACAGCATGTATCTGGGTTCGTGGACCCTGGTACATGTAATACAGCATTTTGCCTAGATATACAGACTTCCAGCATACTGGGTGAGACCCTGGTATACAGCATTTGCAAGATAACAGACTACAGCATAATGGGTGTAACGCTGGTATACAGCACTTGCAATATAACAGACTACAGCATAATTGGTGTGACCCTGGTATACAGCATTCGCAATATAACAGACTACAGCATACTGGGTGTGACCCTGGTATACAGCACTCACAATATAACAGACTACAGCATACTGGGTGTGACCCTGGTACATGTATACAGCATTTGCAAGATAACAGACTACAGCATACTGGGTGAGACCCTGGTATACAGCATTTGCAAGATAACAGACTACAGCATAATGGGTGTGACGCTGGTATACAGCACTTGCAATATAACAGACTACAGCATAATTGGTGTGACCCTGGTATACAGCATTTGCAATATAACAGACTACAGCATACTGGGTGTGACCCTGGTATACAGCATTTGCAAGATAACAGACTACAGCATACTGGGTGTGACCCTGGCATACAGCATTTGCAAGATAACAGACTACAGCATACTGGGTGTGACCCTGGTATACAGCATTTGCAAGATAACAGACTACAGCATAATTGGTGTGACCCTGGTATACAGCATTTGCAATATAACAGACTACAGCATACTAGGTGTGACCCTGGTATACAGCACTTGCAATATAACAGACTACAGCATAATTGGTGTGACCCTGGTATACAGCATTTGCAAGATAACAGACTACAGCATAATGGGTGTGACCCTGGTATACAGCACTTGCAATATAACAGACTACAGCATAATTGGTGTGGCCCTGGTATACAGCATTTGCAATATAACAGACTACAGCATACTGGGTGTGACCCTGGTATACAGCACTTGCAATATAACAGACTACAGCATAATTTGTGTGACCCTGGTGTACAGCATTGCAATATGACAGATGACAGCAATAACAGCATACTGGGTGTGACCCTGGTATATAGCATTGCAATATGACAGACGACAGCACACTGGATGTGACCCTGGTACACAGCATTTGCAAGATAACAGACTACAGCATAATGGGTGTGACGCTGGTACATGTATACAGCATTTGCAAGATAACAGACTACAGCATACTGGGTGAGACCCTGGTATACAGCATTTGCAAGATAACAGACTACAGCATAATGGGTGTGACGCTGGTATACAGCACTTGCAATATAACAGACTACAGCATAATTGGTGTGACCCTGGTATACAGCATTTGCAAGATAACAGACTACAGCATACTGGGTGTGACCCTGGCATACAGCATTTGCAAGATAACAGACTACAGCATACTGGGTGTGACCCTGGTATACAGCATTTGCAAGATAACAGACTACAGCATAATTGGTGTGACCCTGGTATACAGCATTTGCAATATAACAGACTACAGCTTACTGGGTGTGACCCTGGTATACAGCACTTGCAATATAACAGACTACAGCATAATTGGTGTGACCCTGGTATACAGCATTTGCAAGATAACAGACTACAGCATAATGGGTGTGACCCTGGTATACAGCACTTGCAATATAACAGACTACAGCATAATTGGTGTGGCCCTGGTATACAGCATTTGCAATATAACAGACTACAGCATACTGGGTGTGACCCTGGTATACAGCACTTGCAATATAACAGACTACAGCATAATTTGTGTGACCCTGGTGTACAGCATTGCAATATGACAGATGACAGCAATAACAGCGTACTGGGTGTGACCCTGGTATATAGCATTGCAATATGACAGACGACAGCACACTGGATGTGACCCTGGTATACAGCATTTGCAATATAACAGACTACAGCATACTGGGTGTGACCCTGGTATAAAGTATTGCAATATGACAAACTACAGCATACTGGGTGTGACCCTGGTATACAGTATTGCAATATGACAGACTACAGCATTATTACTGGGTGTGACCCTGGTTTACAGCATAGTAATATAATAGACTACAGCATACTGGGTGTGACCCTGGTATACAGCATTTGCAATATAACAGACTACAGCATACTGGGTGTGACCCTGGTATCAGTATTGCAATATAATAGACTACAGCATACTGGGTGTGACCCTGGTATACAGCATTTGCAATATAACAGACTACAGCATACTGGGTGTGACCCTGGTATACAGCATTTGCAATATCACAGACTACAGCATACTGGGTGTGACCCGGGTATACAGCATTGCAATATGACAGATGACAGCAATAACAGCATACTGGGTGTGACCCTGGTATATAGCATTGCAATATGACAGACGACAGCATACTGGATGTGACCCTGGTATACAACATTTGCAATATAAACAGACTACAGCATACTGGGTGTGACCCTGGTATAACAGTATTGCAATATGACAAACTACAGCATACTGGGTGTGACCCTGGTATACAGTATTGCAATATGACAGACTACAGCATACTGGGTGTGACCCTGGTTTACAGCATAGTAATATAATAGACTACAGCATACTGGGTGTGACCGTGGTATACAGCATTTGCAATATAACAGACTACAGCATACTGGGTGTGACCCTGGTATCAGTATTGCAATATAATAGACTACAGCATACTTGGTGTGACCCTGGTATACAGCATTTGCAATATAAAAGACTACAGCATACTGGGTGTGACCCTGGTATACAGCATTTACAATATCACAGACTACAGCATACTGGGTGTGACCCGGGTATACAGCATTGCAATATGACAGATGACAGCAATAACAGCATACTGGGTGTGACCCTGGTATATAGCATGTGCAATACAACAGACTACAGCATACTGGGTGTGACCCTGGCATACAGCATTTGCAAAACAACAGACTACAGCATACTGGGTGTGACCCTGGTATACAGCATTGGCAATACAACAGACTACCGCATACTGGGTGTGACCCTGGTATCAATATTGCAATATAATAGACTACAGCATAGTGGGTGTGACCCTGGTATACAGCATTTGCAATATAACAGACTACAGCATACTGGGTGTGACCCTGGTATCAGTATTGCAATATAATAGACTACAGCATACTGGGTGTGACCCTGGTATACAGCATTTGCAATATAACAGACTACAGCATACTGGGTGTGACCCTGGTATACAGCATTTGCAATATCACAGACTACAGCATACTGGGTGTGACCCGGGTATACAGCATTGCAATATGACAGATGACAGCAATAACAGCATACTGGGTGTGACCCTGGTATATAGCATTGCAATATGACAGACGACAGCATACTGGATGTGACCCTGGTATACAACATTTGCAATATAACAGACTACAGCATACTGGGTGTGACCCTGGTATACAGTATTGCAATATGACAAACTACAGCATACTGGGTGTGACCCTGGTATACAGTATTGCAATATGACAGACTACAGCATACTGGGTGTGACCCTGGTTTACAGCATAGTAATATAATAGACTACAGCATACTGGGTGTGACCGTGGTATACAGCATTTGCAATATAACAGACTACAGCATACTGGGTGTGACCCTGGTATCAGTATTGCAATATAATAGACTACAGCATACTTGGTGTGACCCTGGTATACAGCATTTGCAATATAAAAGACTACAGCATACTGGGTGTGACCCTGGTATACAGCATTTACAATATCACAGACTACAGCATTCTGGGTGTGACCCGGGTATACAGCATTGCAATATGACAGATGACAGCAATAACAGCATACTGGGTGTGACCCTGGTATATAGCATGTGCAATACAACAGACTACAGCATACTGGGTGTGACCCTGGCATACAGCATTTGCAAAACAACAGACTACAGCATACTGGGTGTGACCCTGGTATACAGCATTGGCAATACAACAGACTACCGCATACTGGGTGTGACCCTGGTATCAATATTGCAATATAATAGACTACAGCATAGTGGGTGTGACCCTGGTATACAGCATTTGCAATATAACAGACTACAGCATACCGGGTGTGACCCTGGTATACAGCATTGCAATATGACAGATGACCGCATACTGGATTTGACCCTGGTATACAGCATTTGCAATATAACAGACTACAGCATGCTGGGGGTGACCCTGGTATACAGCATTTGCAATATAACAGACTACAGCATGCTGGGTGTGACCTTGGTATACAGCATTTGCAATATAACAGACTACAGCATGCTGGGTGTGACCCTGGTATACAGCATTTGCAATACAACAGACTTACATCATACTGGGTGTGACCCTGGTATACAGCATTTTGCAAAACAACAGACTACAGCATACTGGGTGTGACCCTGGTATACAGCATTGGCAATACAACAGACTACCGCATACTGGGTGTGACCCTGGTATACAGCATTTGCAATATAACAGACTACAGCATACTGGGTGTGACCTTGGTATATAGCATTTGCAATACAACAGACTACAGCATACTGGGTGGTATACAGCATTTGCAGTACAACAGACTACAGCCATACTGGGGTGTGACCCTGGTATACAGCGTTTGCAATATCACAGAATGGATGCAACATTGTGACTGATGGTTGGTGCAGACTCGTGCAGTTGGGGGGTTACTATGCAGATTACTTCGATGTGTGATATCTCAATAAGGAGATATCACGTTTTGGTGGTCAGGTCAAGACTGGAGATCACAACATGGACTGCTGACCTGAATCCAAGTAATGACAAGCTCATGGTAAACAGGTGACCGCTGAGGCGCTGACTCCCCCGTCTGCACCTTACCATCCAAATGGGTAAGTATAAGGTGTATGTAGGCGTTAAATGCGGTTATGACATAACCAAGGTTAACGACAAAGGAACCGCGCATGGCCTGGGAGAGAGTACATCAGTACTTATGATGCGGAGCCACATGAGCTCAGTCATTGCACATTTAGTGGCACATCAGGTTGATAGCAGTAACGAGTCGCAAGGATAATCTTAAATTACCCACCATCCCACCCTATGGACAATTCAGGCTATAATTTCCACTGATAAATCAACGTGAGAGGTGCAGACGGTGGTGGTCAGGTCAAGACTGGAGATCACAACATGGACTGCTGACCTGAATCCAAGTAATGACAAGCTCATGGTAAACCGGTGACCCCTAACTCCCCCGTCTGCACCTTACCATCCACATGGGTAAGTATAAGGTGTATGTAGGCGTTAACGCGCCAAAACAGGCCTAGAATACTGTCTCGGGTGGCCATGTTTATCGAACAAATGATTTAAAAGGCATCACCGAGTGTGTCAATTTCAAGTAATGGCAAATTTACAAAGAGCTGTTCACAGCTACAACTCATACGCCATTTAGACAGGCAAACTACAGATGAATAGCCACAGAGCAAAATATTTCGTTGAAGGGCAATCAATACGGTTACTTACCTTGTAACAGGAAGAAACACCTTGGTTAAAGAATTTTTTGTTCGAACAGCACTCGACTCTTCAACCCGAGCTTCAACCTCTGTGAATTCAATTTTCTCGACAACGACACCAGCGATTTCTTTACCTTTTCTGCAGAATGTAATGAAGGGGACATAGACATGATTTAATTTCGTCCTCGCAAAAGAAAAAGTCGTGGAAATCGGCCAATTCTTCTTGGAAGTAAAATGCTCGCCTCGCGGCGGCCATTTAACTTCGAAGTGAAGTGATATCGAACTACCCGAATGCATTGCGTTTTTTGCTATAACGTGGTTTTATCAAAAAATAGGTACGCAATGCGTACATGTGACTACCACTGTTAAGCACAGAAAGAGATATAGACTTAAGAAGCAATGCATGAAAATGCGCGAAAAGCACACAGGCACACAAAGAAATTGATAGTTATTTTAAATCATTTTATACATGTATTGCTAATTTGAACATGGCACATAATATACAAACATTTGACTGGCTGCTTCCAGAACATACATAGGCGTAGCAGCCCAATTCTGTTTGGCGGGGCCCGGGGGGGGGGGGGGGGGCAAAAAGTTTTAAATATTGATTTATAAGTCGTATTTTTCACTCTTAGTTTAACGTATCCATTTTTCTTGAACATTTCACAGCAACAAACATCAAAATTGCCCGAAATTTCAAGCATAAAGTGCCCGAATTTTGCAAATGTTAATAAAACATCTGGGCTGGTTGTAAGAAGCCTGCATAGCCACTTTTTTTTTATTCTGTGGATAAAATTTAAATTAGGTTGTTCAAAGCATGATTAGTGCTGTTCTTTAGCTAAGACTTATCAACTAGATAAGCTATCCGGGCCTTCATACAACTGGCCCAGAACAATCAACAATATTGTGTTCCAAAACAACATTTTACCTGTCATGAATATGCCGTGGCATTCAAGTGTAATGCACATCACTAATATTTTTGTGATTCTGCTAGTATTTAAATAAGACAGTACAACAATACTCAGTATTGTAGTTTCAACAGATACGAACTTACCAAATGGTGATCGTTTTTTAAGCCATTCAAAACACTCGCGGAACGTGTTTTATCAGATCTAAAACACTCTGCTTCGCCTCGTGTTTATATTTCTTCATTTCAATGTTTTCAACATATTCAAGGGTTTAAGTTTCCCAACAGTTCACAATAGCTTCTCTACAATTTATCAAAGTGTACAATTGAGTGAAACTTAGACACCAGATCATAGAATATTTTAGTACTTCACCAGAAATGCGATTTCCATCCACATCTTTGAACTTTATGTCCACACACATGTTGCCTTGCACATCTCAGACATTGCTATACATCACCATTTCTATTTTTACACTATCCTACTGGTAAACTCCACTGGTATTTTTCACCTTTCTGGCATCTCATTGAACATTATCGCATCAACATCATTCATCATCCTGGTAAGTTCCAGCAGCAGCTTTAACAGTCAAAACTCACAAGTGTCAGTGGAACTTACCAAGGTGTGGTAGGATGGCATAATTCTTATTGGAAAAAAAAGGACACGTTTTCACAAGAGCCAGACTTCTGGTGTATCTACTATTCTGCGGTCAGACCACTGGAACAGCTCTGGTGTGCATGGTGTGCACAAACTTTGGTTTCTTGATTTCATTATACAAGTCAAAGTTTGGTAATGTCTATGTAACAGCCAACATATTTTGTCCACATAAATTTCTTAAATACATGTATATAGTGTAAATACAGAACACTGTGATATAGACCACTTTCATAATGGCCACCACTTTAAATATTCTTTTATGTGCATCTAAATTAGCCTTTCTAGCCTCGTTAGGGAGCAAAGATTCTTTTGAATTGCAGACACGCAAATGAGGCCAGAAAGGCTTATTGAGATGCACACAAAAGAATATTTAAATTGGTCGTCATTATTAAAGAGGTCTTATATACTGTACTTCTCAACCTCATTAATAATTCATAAACCAAACACATAATAAAATCATAAGCCAGACAAAGGTTTGATATGTGATCAAACACTTGGATATAAAATTAAGCCAACTTTTTACCTCAAACTTATCTTAAAATACTGATTCATTTGAGAACTGATTCATTTCCAAATTTGTTTGATCTTGAAACACTCGAAAGTTGTGTTTCATGATCTAATATCAAAACCTAGCTCAAAGTTGGTTAAAACACACTTCTCATCCTAGTGTATGATAGATTACACACCGTATTAATAAAACTTCTTTTCAATAAAAACACACAAGAATAAGGTTTGAAAGGCTAATTTAAATACACATAAAAGAATATAAACTGCAGTCATCTTTATGAATACGGTGTATTCTACTAAACATGAGTCACTGACCAGTGAGCATAACACACAATTCAACTAAAATTAAACTTAAACTCAAAAAGCGATTTTATCCTTATAAAACACTTCTATCCAAGACAATGGTGTATACTGACAGTTTACGATAAAAGAAGAAGGGCTTTGAAACAGGACACAGTTGAAGGCCCAACTTTATAAGCGAACTTTATAAGCTGAATATTCTTAGTACTGCTATTAAAGTACGAGGTTCACGCCGGGCACAAAAGGGCCAAAAATCGCCGGGATTCAACAGTTGACGTTACTATTGCCCAGCGGAAGCGCGCACCAAAATAGAAAAAAAAATGGCGGCTTCTTTTTCGCGAAAAGAGCGATGTAACGTTTCTTTCTAGATGCAGCAGCATGAATTACATTTTATTGAAAATGAGTTGAGGTGTACAAAGGTATCTATGATTTCAGAGACGTTTGGCTAGTAAATACAGATTAAATTGCTCAGTAAAACCTCTACAGTGTAGCTTCAAACTCTATGTTTTGTTTTGTTTTATGCATTCTTTTTGATTGGTGGGGAAATTTCTAAAAGTCAAACGATGAAACAACTGCATTGACCTTGTGCTTGAATAGCTTTTATCTATAGTCTAACTAATCGGTCTAACTAAGAGTATAAGTTTCGATTAAAGTGTTAGAAATATGAACAACAGTATGGGCTAAAATGATACCAGGCAGTTTGGCTTTAAAATTTGTGTTTGCGGAAAAACTATCCTGCTTACAGCGCGAAATATAAAAAAGCCCACTTTTTTCTCAAATAAACTCTTAAACAGTACATACATTTAGTAACTTAACATTTACAACATTATACTGTCAGTATTTGATAAAAACATTGGTTCATAATAAAAAGAAATTTTCATCAACAATGGCTATACAAATCTAACACTAGTATTTTTTGTAATAATAAAACCATGTAACCAGTTCATGTGGGAAATTTCTGTCCCGGTTAACCTTGCTCATGAATGAGATAACTCAGTAGGCCGGCCCAAATTTTATCAAGGAAATTCAGTATTGTAATAGAGGGGTCTGTCAATTTAGCCATACTGGTATAAACATGGGCTTAGAAGCAACTAAAACATGAAGTAATAGTGGCCTGGGCCTATGTCAACATGTCCAATGTAGGTATCTGAAGCCAGACTCATATTGATACTGTACATGTACATGTAGCCGGGCCCGTATTAATACTGTCCATGTGGCTGGAGACTCATATTGATACTGTATATGTACATGCAGCCAGGCTCGTATTAATAATGTCCATATAGCCAGGCTCATATTGATACTGTACATGTTATTAATGGGGCTAAGAATCAACAAAGTCATTAATAGTGTGGCTCTGCAGCCAAGTCCATGAACATGTAGTTAATAAACCAGGAATTACTATCAACAAGAACCAGAAAAATAGATTGTGACATGTTGATGCATCTATCAATGTAACATCATTTGTTGTTACTATCAGCTACTGTAAAGGCTAGCATATAATATTTGACGATTAGACTGATCATGCCAATAACTGTAAAAGCAGGCCAAAATAGCATTTGTGTACATGCAAATTGATTTATATATACATGTGACAATAAAATATGATTTCAATCTTCAGCACTAGAATTTATTTGCAAAAACCACACTAGTTTTGACTGTACCATTGACTTCATTAAACCAGTACTGTTAAAATATATCTGTAGTACACAACAAATGATTTAAGGTAATCTGGCAAAGACATCAAGTAGACATTTTCCAGACTGTTATAAGGTCACACCGTAAATGTTTATTAAAGACATATACTATGTAAATCAGAACAAAAAAAATACACATCCTGATGTCAGTGCCAGGCTGCTAGATACATACAATAATAATGAACCCAATATTGTTTTTTTTCAACCTATTATTGTGGATTTCTCAAAGAAACAATTAGAAAATATTTAAAATATATTAAAATTATCAAGACTCTAGCACCATGCTACAAATAGCAAATAATTTCGACTGTTTACATTCCTTACATTATAAAATTTCGCTACAAAGAAGTCATTTGAAGAAAACATAGCATGTTTGGTATCACAATGAAGCTTTAGACAAACTCTGTTCATTTCTGACACTCAATTTTTCTCCGAGTAGATACGATCGTCATCCGAGGGCTTCAAATTCGACGACTCGGGCAAGATCGGTATTAGTCACCAAACTCCCACATTTGCCGCTCGTCCAACATGGCGGAACGCGCACGTTTATCCCGGCGATTTTGGCGCCTTTTATGCCCGGCGTGGTTTGGCTTTGAGACAATTTGTTTCCGATTAAGTATATTTAAAGATTTATGTATATATAAGATAAACAACGTCACAGTTTTGAAACTACTTCTTACCTTGTATAAACTGATCAATGACAAAAACTGTTCCAAGAAGAAAAGATTTGCAAAGTAATAATTAATACTTTTCAAAAATCAAAACAGCCACCGAGATGTCCACGAAAACAACTCGAGTACTTCTCGAATATCTGGCGATCAATGGCGATCTTCTCGACCATATGTCGTGTCGAATATCTGGCGATGGCTGTCGAGTATGACGTAAGTGCAGTCCAAGACACTCAAGCAAGCAAGATTTCGCCGACATAGTGGCTCCCGCTGACAGGTCAGCGGTAGTCACAAAAATGCCAAGTCGAAAGCGTGGGCTTTATATTCTGACACCTACAGATACAGACAATGGCGTTGCTGTTCCCAGAACAACGAAATGGCGTCGTCTTCAAACCGGCGAAACAGATATTAATGATCGGGCCGAAGTCAACGAGCACGAGGAAGAACAGCGTTTCCCACATTCAAATAATGATAAAACCGCGGAAGAAACCATCGGATTTGATAGCTCTGCCGATGTTACAGAATAGGCGAATGAGAGTGAGGCTAACTGCTTTGAATGAAATAGGTAAGACACAATAATATTACCTGTAAATGCTCAATACATGTAGTTTATAGCTAATGTGCTAATATTATCATAAATCTGTCGTAGAAACCCTGCGTTTGGTCTTCTACCCTGCGTTTGGTCTTCTACTCGTTGCTGGTTCAATGATCAACACTCTGGGGACTGTATTTTCTATACTTTATTTCATCTTCAAAAATCGTCAACACTCTATATTAATCACTCTATTCCAAACTATATTCAATCTATATTCAATCTGCACTCTGCACTCTCTTTAAACACTTATCATGCACTCCTATTTATACCTATAACCAATGGGAAGTTATTTGGCTAAATATCATTCTAAACTACATCTTAATAACAACTATTATGGAATTTGTTTTCCACCTAGAATCTAAGGCTGCACTCCTCTTTGGAGTATTTTTTACTACAGGTGTGTCTACCTTATTCATGCATGCTACTTTTATCTTGATCTCCTTTTCCCCGGCCTCACTTTTTGACTCACGGATACTCCGTAGGAGTATTTGGAGTATATGCTATCACTCTTTTTTTGCATATAATCCTCCAGCCTGCTTTGCGCGCTCTGTTCTAAAACCAGATAAACCGGTTTAGTCTGCCTGCGGTATCTACTTCTATCTACTACAGTAATTCGAAAGCTAGGAGGCGAGTTTGTTGATTTCTTTTCATGTGTTTTTGCCGTTTAATAGCATATTACTACCGTAGCTCCATCAGTGTATTGCTGTTTACTGTTTCTGCAGTTTAACCGTTTGTTTCATGATGAACTCGTAGTTCACCTGTTGTTTCACCGTTTCTGCGGTTCTATTGCAAACATTTGTTCATGCTTCATTTCATTACCACACATTGGTAACAGCATCTAAAATGAAGAATGTTGGTGTATGGGGAACTGATATTGAAATATTAACTGCAGCTTCTTTATATTTTGCACAGACATTTATGTATATCCAAAATTTGGTAATAATGACAAGTGGGCAAAATTTTCCAGAACTATGTTAAATGAGCCATTACCCGTTGATAACCATGCGATTTACATTCAGAATAGTGATAACGTGCATTTTGATGTAGTGCAAGATGTTTCCCAAGAGCTCGTTCCAAACATAACCTCTAAAACAAAAACTGTACACGATTTCACAAGTAAACTTTCTATAGTAAAAGCAAAAAGAGACTTTCCTATGTCAACATTGGAAGCTAGGCTCCTTTTGAAAAATCTGAAACCTCTTGATGTTGGTGGCAATGGTGATTGCTTTTTTAAAGCCGTTTCTCATCAATTATATCACAATCCTAATTATCATCTAAGTGTAAGGAAAGCAGGTGTTGATTATATTCAAGCTCATCCAGAACAGTTTATTGACAGTGTTACTGATAAGTCTTGGGCAAACTATATTAAGGATATGTCAGCTCAAGGCACTTGGTGTGATGCTCTTATGGTACAGGCAGTCGAATTGTATAATTACTATTACTGAGTCAGCTGTCAATTTCAATGAGACAAACTGTTGTTCATCCTCAATATCATAAAAAAAATACCCCAAATTATACATCTAGGTCATTTGTCGCAACTAAGTGTATAGGACAAAAAAAATACTCACGGTTCGAACTACACTATTTCTTTACATTGTCAAACAAATGCGTTTTCTAGTGGTTTTAGCTGTGCTTGCTTGCATATCCGTGAGTCGTCTCATTGAGACCTTTGATTATTTCTATTTGGTATAACCTTTGAATGGGCCTAGACAAATGCATGGGTTTTCCCTTGGTAATAATCCTAACGCATGCCCCTCGTATTACCTTATCCTTTCCTCTTATCAAACCTTCCACAACACCCATTTTCCAGTTACTTCTTTTTTTATTATCATCAAATACCGTAACCACATCTCCCACCTGTACCTCTGCCATACCCTTATCGCCTGCCCTTGAGCGATGAAACTCTCTCAGGTTCACCAAATATTCCTTTCTCCACCAACTCCAAAAGTGCCTCAACCTCGTACCTAGATACCTAAACCTTTCATTGCATTTCTTCCCACCAACAACATCGTCTGGCTCTTCTATCTCTTCCGGCATGGATTTAATTCGTCTGCCATAAATCAGATGAGAAGGTGTCAACACTTCTTCTTCTGGCTCATTATACTCATATGTCAATGGTCTACAATTAATCGTTGCTTCTACTTCTGCCAAAATCTTTGCAACTCGTCAAACGTCAATCTAGCATTACCTAACCCTTTTCTAAGGCATACCTTCACGTTTCCCACCATTCTCTCAAAGAATCCACCCCACCAATGCGCTCTTTCTAAGTTAAATCTCCATTCTATTCTCTTAGTGTCTAAATCAGCTTTTACTTCAGGGTGGTCGAATAACTCATTCAATGCCTTCTTGACTGCCTGAAACGTTTTAGCATTATATGTCACTATTAAGCTGGGGCTTCCCCATCTGGCTGTAAACCTCCTAAGACACCTTCTGAACGCCTCGGTCGATAAATCTTCTACTAGTTCCAAATGTACTGCTCTGGTCACACAACAAGAAAATAAAGCAATGTAGACTTTCCTCATTCTTTTATTCCCTTTCACATACAAGGGACCGGCAAAATCTACACCTACTTTACAAAATGGTGGCGACTCTCCCACTCTAAATTCTGGTAACGCCGCCATTGGAGGCGCGCTGTAAGCCTTTCCTGTCAATTTCTTACACGCGACACATTTACCTAAAACCTTCTTTACCACTTGCCTTCCTTTCGATGCCCAATATTTCGCTGTTACTTCAGCCAGCGTTGCTGTCACCCCACTGTGGTGCACTCTACCATGGCTCTCATTAATGAACAACTCGGTCAGTGGATGATCTCTTGGCAAAATAATTGGTCTTCTCGCGTCAGTCTCTAAATCTGAATTCACGAGTCTACCTCCACAACGTAAAACTCCCGCGTCCTCTTCTAGACCGAGCTCTCTCACTGTCTGCGCAAAGTTGGGTTGCCCTTTTAATTTCATTTGGTCCGCAATTACCCACTCCCTTTCTGCTTGGATTAATTATCTTACCTCTAACGCGCCACTACATTGCGCTTCTTTTCTAATCCTTGCTTTCAAGTTACCTACAAACCGTTTAACCCGTGCTGTTACTCGAACTAGCTTTTCATATTTGCTAAATCTAGCTATGTCCAACACGTTACCAATACCTGGTGACATTTCCACCGCTACTGTCGTCACTGAAGCCGTCTGCCTCTTCTCTACCCGACTCTCTGGTGTTTCTTCATCCTCGCTATTTATTGAGGATGGCCATCTGTCTTGGTCTTGGATCAACCAAGCTGGCCCTTTCCACCAGAGTTCCTCATCCTTTAACTTACTAACCGTCACACCCCTAGAACCTAAACCAGCAGGGCTCTGTACGCCTGGATAATACCCCACTGTGCTTTACCTGTTAAGCAAATAATTTCATTGTCTCTATGTCGGACAAACTGCTTCCACTCACCAAAATCTCTTTCCATTCAACTTAAGTTGGGCTTCTAAAGCCTTAGCAACCGAATTCATAAGTTGAGCTAAGATTCTGGCCGACATCAATTCCAATCTTGGAATTGTCAATTCTTGCAAGGGGGCCACCCTGGCCTTACTCGCTAACAGCTTGACACAACACGGCCCGTCTTCTATCTGGTACACCAAATATACCACCGCACAGTAAGCTGCCTTGCTTGCATCTCCGAACCCGTGTAGAAAGCACGCTTTCACGCGCCCTCCCGGGTCTTCGTAAATACATCGAGTTATCCTCAACTCTTTGGCCCTTCTCAAATCTCTGACCCACTCTTCCCATCTAGTCTTCGCTTCTCCGCTAAGCTCTTCGTCCCAATCTACCTTAGCACTACACAACTGCTGGAAAAGTATTTTCATACATACTGTAACTGGGCTAAAAATCCCCAAGGGATCAAACAAGCAAGCTAACAAACTTAACATAGAGCGTTTTTGTCGGGTTCGCACCCTTAGCCTTTTCACCCAGGACTGTAAGTTCAAAACTCAGTGTGTCTGTCTCACAATCCCAAGCTAGACCTAATACTTTCTGACCCTTTGGAGTTCCATGCACTGCTAACGAAGCTTTGGCATACGTCTCTTCCTCAAGTACTTTCTTTCTTTCTCCATCACTTCCTTTCTCATGTTTCATGATGTTATCTCTCAACTCCGGATCATTCGTTAGCCACTTACGTAATTTAAACCCACCACTCGCCATTTTCTCTTTCGCTTTCTTAAAGAGCTGATATGCCTCGTCAGTCGTATTCTCTCCTGTAACTAAGTCGTCTACATAAAGTCCATCTATCATCTTTCTAACAAACCGTGGATCTTCCTGCGCATACTTGTCTAAGTGATGTCGGATAGACCCGTTTAACAAAAAGGGTGACGCGTTCAAACCGAACACGACGCGGCAAAACCGATAAACACTAACTTCAGATGTGTTCTCGCTGGGATTATCTACCCACAAGAACCTTAAATAATCACGATCTACTACATCAACACCAACGTTTAAGAAAGCGTTTTCAATATCACCTACCAACGCAACTCTATTCTCGCGAAATCTTAACAATATATCCATCAACAGCGGATTAAGGGATGGGCCCACATGCAGACAATCATTCAAAGACGTTCCATTCTTACTCTCCTTTGCTGATGCGTCTTAAACTAATCTAAGTTTAGTTGTTTGAGCTTCCTTTCTAATAACTGCGTGCACGATGTGGCAAATAATGCACGTTCACCGCTGTGTCTAACTCTGGAACTCGTTCTATCACTCTCTGGTCTAACTGCTCTCTAATTACTGCGTCATATTCCTTCAATATTTCCGGTTTCTTCCTTAATCTCCTTATCTGACCATTCATCCGTGACAAACTATCCTCGTAATTAGCTGGCAGTGTCGAATGACCAACCTTCCATGGCAACTTCACTGAATACCTCTGACCGTCAAAAGTAATATTATCCGTGAACGCTTCGTGAACTTCATCGCTCTCCCTGATACCCAAACCATCCAAACTCCACAATCTGTCGACAACATCTTCCAACCTTCCTTTCTCAAATTCTCCTTGCCTCACACCACCCTGCGTCTCGTATGTAACCAAATTTGCCACCGTATCATCATCACCACTCGAACTCTTACCCTTCACGGGACCGGACAAGACCCATCTTATCTCAGTTTCTATGGCTACGGGCTCCTCTACCTCCCCCTGTATTACGCAACACCTCTGGAAATTCCACAAACTCTCTGCCCCTATCAATGGATCTATGTCTAATTCTTCTTTAGTTGTATTCACGTCAGAAAACCAAAGGTCTTTCAAGTGAGGAAAGTCATGCTTGACTACCCCTACGTACGTGCTCATTACTTATGCGTGAATGTCCAACACAACATAAGCTTCGAGCGAGAGCACCTACCCGTTTTGTAGAGGAATTACGTCAACGCGAACGACATCCCTCAACCCACTCTTTTTGGCTTTCTGGCCAAATGTAGCTAATCCTACCCATTCTTTCCTAACTACCTTTAATCCAGCACATTTAGCTGCTTCAGACGTTATAAAAGACCTATGACTCCCTGAGTCAAAAACTACCCTAACTCGTCTTTGCTTTTCACCCCGCACTATGGCCTGTGCCGTTTGTAGGGCGACTTTACACTCAGTACTGATAAACAAACTACTTGGATTATCATCAGAGCTCTCTGATTGCGTTTGCTCCGACTTACTTCCCCCTACTACGGGTATAGGTTTACCTTCGCACATAGCAGTGTGGTGCTCACCCTTACATTTACTGCAAATTACTTTACGTCTACAATCACGTGCAATGTGTCCCTTAATTAAACAGCTAAAACATCTAGCATACCTACGTACTATTGTCTTACGTTCTTCTAAGGTCTTCACGGTCTTGCAAGCTTCGTGGCAATGGTTTCCTCTACAGAAGGCGCAGTTGTCTTTTCCACTTCTTGCGAACAAGGCGTTGTTCGTACTCGGTAGGTCTCGTTCTCTCCGGTTTCCATGACGACTCTGGCGGGATTCGGGTGTCGGTTTCAAGCTGAGGTTGTGTTCCTCTCTGAGTTCGACTTCTTTCAGAAGAGTTTCCAACACTCCTTCAGGGACCAATCGATAAAGTTCACTCCCCTCGTCATAGTCAACCTCAAGTTTTCGGGCAATTTCTCGAGAAGTGCCGGTACCACGATACTTGAATATGTAGCTTCATCGACCCCGAGGGCCACTAAACCACGGTAATGGCATTCCAGGCTATCGTAAAGTTCACGTAACTTGACAGTGTCTCGCTCTTTGAATATTGCTTGAGTATTTAACAACTCGCTGATGTGCGCTCTCTGAATTGTCGTTGGTCGGCCATACCGCCTATTCAACAGGTCGACTGCTGATCCATAATTTGCCGCTGTCAAGGCAAATCCACCAATGGCCGATTTGGCTGGCTCCTCGATGAGCCCTTCAGATACGTGAATTTATCGACGTCCGACAACGCGCTGTTTGAGTGTATAGAACTCTCGAATGAATCCCAAAATTCTTGCCACTCGATCACGCTACCTTTGAATTTCTTGACTTCTAGTTTGGGAAGTCTGGCCCGTACTGGCATGCTCGTCACTTGTGGTATGCTCAGTGTTTGTGACGTGGACTGAAGTATCTCTTGTTCGCCGTTACTCTGGCTCTCGATTGTTGGGTTCTCCGCGACTTCTACCACAATGTCAGTTCTCTTTAAAACTTCCTCGACTCGATGTATGACTTTCTGGATCAACATGCGGTAGTCGCTTGCATCGTTTATCTCTTTCCAGAAGTCGTCTTCTTCAACAACCTCCGCGTCGCCCATCAGTTCTAGGATCGCGTCGTCGAGATTCATTAGCACGACTAACTTCTCCATCAGGGATATCTTCACCTGTTCCAATTCAAAAAGTGGCCGACTGCTGTCATCCATTTTTTCTTCTGCTTGGCCCATCAATTTTTTTGCGTTCATTCCATGACCACCTCGAATTTTCCGTTTCTTCGTCAATTCTGCCATTCTCAGTCTTTACCTTTGAACGATTCGTGAATGTCTATTTTTCTTCAATCCGGCTCGAAGGACCACTGTGTCGTAGAAACCCCGCGTTTGGTCTTCTACTCGTTGCTGGTTCAATGATCAACACTCTGGGGACTGTATTTTCTATATACTTTATTTCATCTTCAAAAATCGTCAACACTCTATATTAATCACTCTATTCCAAACTATATTCAATCTATATTCAATCTGCACTCTGCACTCTCTTTAAACACTTATCATGCACTACTATTTATACCTATAACCAATGGGAAGTTATTTGGCTAAATGTCATTCTAAAACTACATCTTAATAACAACTATTATGGAATTTCTTCCCCTATAAATTCTTCCCATCGAATTTCTTCCCCTCTACATTTCTTTCCCTCACAATTTCTTCCGATCTATATTTATACATACATGCATGGCTTATCTTAACTAAATACAAGTTTTACCTTGACCTATAACTCATTTACTAATACAATTACAATTATTTACGTAAAACGAACTAAACGTTAAAGTCTCTACGTGTTAAATCAGTTCTTATATTTTTACATGATATGATTATTTTTGGCATGCTTTTTTGCTATTTACATAAACATACTTTATCCGACAAAATCAACATGGTGGCCAATCATTTCCATATACATTCTAAACCTACTTTTTATATGTAACTTGATTTAACCTAATTTTTAACTGTAGCCTTAGAAACTATGTATTTTAAATTATTCTGAATCTATATGCAGGCTAGTATACGTGTTGTTGATGAGTGTTGCTTTCTCAATATACATACTTTAAAATACGGTTAGGCTGGGCCATTTCAATGACCTGGCTGGTCAGTTAATAAATTAAAAAATCAATCATATTTCTCTAGACAATTTTAGGCTGCTCGGGCTCAAAGGATGAAAAGATTTTTTATGTGTAAGTGTAAAACAAGCCTGTATATTTTTGTTCGTTGAATGTTTGCATTGTGACAATTATAACATAAGTGATAATTTGTGGAGACACCACATTTATTGCTGAGCTTTCGACCTGTTGACTCAGGCCTTCATCAGAGCAAATACCAACCTAGTGTTGGCTCACATCATATAAGCAATTCAACTTAACAACCAAAATCACGCAAGATGACAATGGCTTAGTAATTGTAGCATTGTGATCTTGCGTGATTTTGGTTGTTAAACTCTTTTGCTGCCAGAGTCCTCTTCTTGACGAGTAAAATAGTCTGGTGTTAGACAGAGTAAAAATAATAATAAAAGTCAACTTTGGTCGACTTTAGCGGTGAAAGAGTTAACAAATCTCTCTACCTGTCCCAATTAACTCTTTCACTGCTAAAGTCGACCAAAGTTTACTTTGATTATTTTACTCTGTCTAACACCAGACTATTTTAATCTGTCTAACGCCAGACGATTTTACTCGTCAAGGGGAGAACTCTAGCAGCAAAAGAGTAAACAAAACCTATCTCTCTACCTGCCCCAATTAACTCTTTCGCTGTCAGAGTTCTCCCCTTGACGAATAAAATCATCTGGTGTTAGACAGAGTAAAATAATAAAAGTCAACTTTGGTCGACTTTAGCAGTGAAAGAGTTAAGTTGAATTGTTTATAAGACGTGAGCCAACACTAGGTTGGCATTTGCTCTGATGATGGTAGAGAGGACGCTGTTTTGAACAACATCTTTTCCTATTATGTTGATATTCAGTAAATATAGTGCCATACCGTCATACTATCATACCATGACACAATATGTTGATATTCAGTATATATAGTGCCATACTATAATACCATGACTGAATATGTGGATATTCAGTATAATGCCATACCGCTATACTATCATACCATGACAAAATATGTTGATATTCAGGAAAGATAGCAAGTACTACGTATCGTAACAGTACAGTTTATAAATTAATATTTAAAAAAGAATGTTTCAAAATCATTAGAAAACCATTTCACGTTATTTTTGCTATTTTCGCACGCCCCCGTAGTCCGCTTTTTTTCGCCAAAGCTTTTGTTGGGAGTTTATTATATCGTTACCACTCAGTCTCTGGTGTGCTCTGCGGACAAACGTAATTATGTAGAAACAGATTATAAACTACATGTATCTCTCTAAATATTTCAATGTTTTGTAACACAGAGAGTTAGAACACCACCAGACAGATTAAAAACTTGTCAACAATCTACACTAAGACATGGGACAATATCATAGAAAATTCAACATTATTGCGTGGGAACCTCGCCCAAAGTAGGAACTACCTCATTGTCATGTTTCGTGACAACAAAACCTAAAAATAACTGCATGCAAGAAGAAACACAATTTCTACTTTACTTAATCCAATTATTATCACTACGTCAATGCAGCACGCAGTCTCAGAACGCCTGGTTATATGCCCAGGGTCCTTGCTTAGCAGTCTATGTTGATGTATCAACATGGGCAGCACGCAATCCATAAACCGGTTACGCTAATGTCACTCTTCCTTTTCGTCCCAAAAACTGAAATGAAATACGATGATACAAAAAAAACAACAAAAAACCCCCAGCATAAATATACTTGCTAGGAAATATTATGTATATATATATATATATAAAAGTCGGCTGATGATCCCGTTTAGGGTGAAACCTCTGGTAGCGAAGACTTTAAGGTAAAACTATATTTCATACTTTGTATTTTGCTCTATCTATATATGGTATTGAGCACTCTCTAACATTTCGTGAACCAAAACTCACTTATATATGTATATATATATATATATATATTAAATATTGAATCAATATCAATTGACCGCTCTGTGAGATCTGTGAATAGATCAATCCGTCATGGCTTGATGTCGTTTTTCAACGTTACTCATGCAAAATATATAATTCATAATATTATGTAAATTTTAGAAAATACAACCTAGCTAATAAATTTATTGAAAGAAGTACCTTGTATCATATAATATTGGTATTTGCCTGGGCAGCGTCTCCAAACCTTATCCTTTTCCCAAGCGCAAAATATTCCAAAGGAACAAAATGACGACACATCTGCAAATTAGAATAGTAAGATATATTGATTTATCTAGCACAACAAGATGTTGCTTAAACAGAAGTTTGTACTCAGCCCAACCCCCACGTTCGCTGCGATAAGACCCCGTTCCAGGCTAGTCACGTGTCGTATATATCAAAATTATCGATAGTGGGAGGTTGCCCTCCGTATCATAATGCTTGACCTTGCTGGTATGGTCAAATAAATATATTTGCTTTTGAAAGAAATTGTTTAACCTGCGACAAGATTTTTTATCTCATGACAAACCCAAAATTCATTTTTCCAAGAAACGCGTTAAATCCTTTATCCAGCTATCTTAAACGACGTCAAGTGGGCAGGGCTTTGAAGAGAGGGAAATTGTCGGGTAAAAATGCTAATTAGTATGAACTAGTGAGATAATTAACAGTTATACCATGAGCTCGAGTTGTATATGAGCTCATAGCCAACGAGGCGCTTCGCCGAGTTGGCTATTAGTTCGTATACAACGGGAGCGAATGGTATAACTGTTTTATTATATACCCAAGCACTGTACAAGAGACAAAATTACAGCGAAATGTTTGAAACAACAAACTTCCGGCATAGGCAACTAATACTTCTGTCATGCGCAATGATGATTTCACAGTGGAGTTTCTCGCTGAGCTGTTCGGTAAACAGCTTCGAAATGTTGCTCGAGAGGCAAAAAATGTGTTAAGCAGATCAACAAAAAAGATTAAAAGGTACCTTTATGAAGTCAAAAGGTGGGCCAGTTGTTTATATTAGCGTTGCTGTCGTGAAAAAGGTTTTGATTTGATGCAAAAATGAAACTGAAACACCTTCTGCAGTGAAACTAAATTAAGGTTACTTAGTTGGTTGTTTTTGAAAAAGAACATGCTTTTTACTACTCCAAATGCTTATCTAAATTAAAAAAGTATCTTTACTGGTAAACTGCTACGAAATGTGTGTTATAAGCTTGATTTTAACCGTGTGTTTCTTTGTTTGGCAACAAATTAATATCAACCCGTTAATTTAGTCGGGTTTTTGACGTAAAAATACGTAATTTTTAGGTGAATTTTACCATTTAACATGCCAAATTGCGTATTTGTTAATGTATTTTTACACAATGTTGTTTTTTTATACATTGGTTTGAGGGTGTTGATGTTTTTCTGTATAAAAATCCGTCAATTTCAACACTTTTCGGCAGTTTAAAAAAACATGCCGCCATCTTGTTTTCCCTCTACTAGCAGGATATGAGCTAATAGCCTGGTAGTAGGGAACCAATCAGATTACGCAAAAGCTCATATCCGATAGCATGCTATATAATAACTATAGAGCGTTTTCATCTGACGTCACGGCGGCCATATTGGTGTACCAAAACAATGAAATGGCGGCCATATTGGTGCACGGTATGGGAATTAGCTCTTTCTTATTCAAATATTTTGTATTGTTTCACCACCCCAATGGGGCCACCGATCACGTGAGTGGAAACGGTGTATATAGTTATCCCACTCGGATAAGTACTTCTCATGCTATGCATATAAATGAGATTAACACTGCTAATTTAAATAGCAAATGCTTTAATTGACAATGAACATTCACTGAAACAAAGCATTCTATCGTTTATCACAAATTGTTTTAACCTTACTTTTAATCCGCTATTGTCTATTTGTCTTCTAATGTAATTTTGAGCGTGTCATGTTATAAGATGGTTTTACGGTCCCTCGTGGCTATTAAGCTTCAATCACGATGTTAAATCCCATAGCACACTCGTAACCATTAATTAACCTATACAAACCGAAAAAAGTTTTATTTTAATTTACGCATGAGTATATTTAAGTTTTTACTGACTGTAAAAATCTTTCATCTTCCCATTCTTTTATTTTTAATGTGGGTGCTTAACTTATTAAATATTTTGTCGATATCTCAGAAAGTCTCACTCAAACTCCAGTTACGCCGCAGTTTTTGTCTTTTGTCGCTTGATTATAAAATATGAATACGCCACAAGGGCAACGTTGTCATCCTTTTCAAAGTATATTCAAATATCGAACAATGGCAGTCACCGACAAATAAATAAAAATACACGGTTACGTACCAAAATAGTAAAATGTCTGAAAAACAAGACCATTATAGCAAGACACGTTAGAAACAAGTGTAAGGTATAGAGCCATTCCTGTCATGTGCATGTCCTAATTTCATGTTGGGTTATTTGGTCGTTTGGAGAGAACGCGTTGCGTTGTTTACTTAGAAAGATACTAGATTTCAAGAAAAGAACGAAAACTATTGTTAAATTTAAATTTATTTCGTATCTTATAGTTTTGATTGTTTAAAAGGCAACAGGCCGTGTGCCCAGGCGGAACACAACGTCGTTTGGACGTCGATTTGCGCTCAAAGTCGGGTTGCGACGTTCATCTTCCCCAAATCGACGATATTTCGACGTCGCTTTGGCGACGTTTTATCGACGTTGGAAACTGACGTCTCGTTTCATTCTCGACGTCGATATTGTGTCGTCAACTTAACCACAACGATACCGACGATGTTTCGACACGTGTCACACGTCACAAAGAGTTGTTCTTTCGACGTCGAATCCATGTGGATAATGTGTCGTAAAATTTCACGTCAGTTAATTATCACCAACGGGGGTAAAGTAGGGAGTATTCTTCAGACTTCAAAGCATAAACTCATTTAATTTCGACATATATCGTCATATGCATGTTTTACGAATCATCGTTGGTTCATCTTGCTTAAAAAATCTATGTTTAACTAGGCTTGTTCAAGGAAATTAAACATATTAATAATGACTACTAAATACGTTACATGACCCTTCACAAACTATATATGTTTGGTACTAAGTACATTCATCAAGAAATTCAAAAATGACAGTTACAAACACTTTTGAGGTCACATGATCTAATTAACTATAACAACTCTATGAGACGTCCCTGCCACTTGTGCCAACATTTATAAATGAATAAAATAAAATAAATAGATGTCAACGCCATCTCCAAAATCAATACCATTTATAACCAAAACTCAATCGATGGCAAAAAAATGCTGACCATCAGCTCCCTGTCTTTTGTTGTCACCGATATCGTCCTCTTTGGGCTCCATTACGTTTTCGCCAGGATCCGTCTCGTCATGGCTGATTTCTTGATCATAAGTCTCGTTGCAATCGGTAAAAATTCAGCAATGATTTAAAGCACCTCATTCGAATCAATAATTAGGTGACCTCTTAGCACCATCTCCAAGGTAGAACACGTTCAAAACAGCCAATTTTCACGTTCAAAATCAAAACAATTTACGAACTTACAAAACTCAGTCAACGGCGGAAAATGCTGACCAATGTTCCCTGGAGCGTGCCCAGTTGTTTCAATCCAGAAGACTCGCCCCCCTCGAGATATTTCTATTATTGATTATTCAGATAGATAATATATGCAGTTATGGTCTCTCAAAAAAGTGCGCGACCGGATATTGAAGGTTAATTTTTTCACTGAGGTTATTTCAAACGATAATAAAATGGTAAGGAAAACCACACTGTGTTAAATTTCGTATTATTTTTCGCTCCGGGTTGGCAACCTATAGCTTGACAAAGCTAATTAAAGGTTTCTCTGTAAGTTTTGGTTGAAGCGGGTTATTCAACGGATTTTTAACCAATCACAGGAGGCCGGTGGACGTGTTACGTATATTTGGTAACATGCTGACGCGAAGTTCTATCTTCGTAGGAGGTCCACCCGCTGTTCAACTAATCAGAAATTGCGACATTTTGATTCGCTGAGCAATTAAGCTACGTTTGATTCGTCGTGTGCAAGGATTGTATGCTAGCAATGTGAGTTGAAAGCACAAATCTTTTTGCATTTCACTAATTATTTACTGAAACTTCAGAAACAGCTACCACTTGGCTGCTTCAAACAAGAATGTGGCTGCAACCTCGTATGCATTTTAAATTAATAGCTGGACTGTATATAGATGATGCCAATGGAGATTACTCGCAAATGAAGACGGGCAATATTATATATTTGACTTGGTTTTATTCGTGTTCTCGTCTTCTCGTTCGAGATTTAAGAAAGAACTTCGATCAATTACTGCATGGATAGTTACAATTCTCTTCCATGGTCAAACCGGATCCTGATATATTAAATATTACTGAATACAAAGACCACTCTTCGTCGTCATGGACATGACTACATGCAAACTATAGTACTAACATATGCTACTATTTGTATAGACGTCGCTGGGACAGGTAGGTTATTTGGAGATATTTGCTTTGATTGTATTTTTTCGATTTAACAGTGGAACGTTACTAACATGAAAAAAATAGACACGCAATGCGTACATGCGTCTAAGTTTAGAGCCATGGTGGTATAGACAAACTCCGACCAAGTAGGAGATATACATCGTTCACAATCACGTGACATTGGACGTCATATTGGTTGATTTTCAGTTAATTTCCAATATCCTTGCTAAGATAAACATGACGGTCAGCAGTGTGTCAATTGCAACAGTGTTTGCCAACTGAAAAAATCAACCAAGATGGCGGAGGTTATTTCATGTGCAAACGATCCATTCACAATTTTCTTCGTGATGCATATGATTTAATAACAATCATAGTAGTTGCAAGAATTTGCAAACACATATTAAACCCACTACTATAGTAAGTAAATTTACATCACATGCATCATGTGAGTGGGTCTTTGACACTGGCAGTGTAATTAATATAACAATAGGGCACAAGGCAATATATCAAAACAGGAAATGGCCAATTTAATTTGGAAAAAATAACACATATTAGGCACGAAAGAATTTGCTGCTATATATATATGCACAAATAATACTGCGATAATGAGTGACATACTGGTACTTTTATCTGAAATTATGTGTATTATCGCAGTGAATAACGTAGGTAAAATTGACACATATTGTTTGCTTTGACTAAAACAGACACAGATTGTTTGAGTTCGGTCAATTATATCATAAACATTAATGGGTCCAAGATTTTCCTCAATGTCACTTGCTATTCTCAGAAATAATGCAACATGCACAATATAGGATACTCCACATAGATAATTCAGGACAAAAGGCATTCCCTTTAATTTTTACAAAATTATTTTTCATGCCAATTTGAGGACTCAATTGTTACCAACATTCTAATGGAACAGTAGAACAGTTTAACAGTTTTATATCTAGTACCTATAATATAATAATTCAATTATGACATGTTGTTTAGTTTTCAGTATGTTGAGTTTAGCCAAAAGTGTTGATTGTAATTTAAAATTTTGTTGTAATATTTTCTGAATTGGTGCAGTAGTTGTTTGCCTCAATAAAGAAGTTTGCCTCAAGTTATGGACTCACTCAATAGTCCTAAAACCAATAACAAAAAAAATCAGAGGAAATATGTAAGTATCTATGAAGGAAAAAGATGTGTTATAATTACGGCAGGAGCATTTACTGAAAATTTAGTTCTTGATTTAATCGCTTGGTTATAGTGCGTTATAGCATATGCAGTTGTACATTTCAATACAGTGTATACTATTTTCATGTATAATCAGCAACAACGGATTTTAGAGTAAATAGATCAGGGTAGCTTCCAATTAATTCCATATTTTGTAACGATAAACTGTTTTGTCTGTAATGCTGGGAATAAACCCCTCTGAGTTGTGGAGAAAATTACTTTGAGTTAGGAGTGAAACAATTGAAAATATATCTTTCCTTTCAAACAACTCAAATAAACCTGAAATATAGGTCGGCATGCAGTAAAACAGTACATTAACACGGTGTTTCCACAAGTTCTATATAGATTAACGTTATTGTGACACATATAAGTTTACTAGTTCCTTACTTTGATAAATTCTTCCCGAAGTCGAAAGAAACAACTCGTTTTCAATGACTCACTCGTTCGTAGAGAAGATGGACGAAGCACAGAAGAAGAAAGCAGATCGACGCCATACTAAACGACCACTTAGATCACATTACCCTGTTACTTTGTTGCAACATCGGGAAACATCGGCACACCTTCGGTTATATTGGCTCTAGGATTTTCTCCGAACGTTTCACGTCCCAATGCATGTGATTGAAGTTACCTATTAAGTTACCCAGTCAGATAATCAGCCAAACAGGTTTTTACCGTTGGTAGAGCAATGTAGACACAAAAAACTGTATATTCTATAAATCATCGCTATGTAAGCTTGTCAGGAAAAGAGTTGTTAGGAATAAAAAGAAGACTTTTCGAAACAGGTCGATTGTAGTTTTGATTACCTGTTACATGTTAACAGATAATTCGACGTCGGAGAGTGATGTTGTTTCAAAATCGAATCGACGTCGTTTTCCGGCTGGGTTTCTTTTTTACCTAAGTTAACATTCCTTAATTTGGCCCTTGTACTTACGCAGCGGCGAGGTAAATACAACGAAAATGATTGAGACTTTTTGTTTTAGTAAAAATTTGGAGGTCAGAGCTAGAAAAACACGATTGCTCTCCGATTAAGAAACAAATTCTACTGAACTGTATTATATATGCATGACGTTTCGAGTTGGCGATTTCCCTTCATATTTCGTGAGTCTTTAAAAGGCTTCCATTCATGTTTTGCCAAAGCAAATTTTTATTAAAAAATCTATAGCAGTGGTCTAGAAAGTATGGAATACTCATGCCACGGTATTGCGTCCAAAGGGAACTGCTTAGAGACACGGCATAAATACAATGCAATAAAATTAATAACTTTAAAACGAAAACTCTGGTGAAAATTTAATACTCATCATAAAACCAAGTAACAGGCAGATTTTCAAACCAAAATGTGAAAAACGGAAGACAAAATCCAGGCTAAAAGCGAAAGTTCAGATGGTTTAAAAGAAAGTAAGAAATAAACACTTGCCAAATAAGACTTTGCCTTGTTTTCTGTTGTATCTGCACTTCGTACAAATAGAAAGATGCTGCTCTCAGGCTGTAGGCATAAGTCTTTTTGTTTTCCTGACACGGCATTTCCTTTTATTTTGTTAATTATAGTCTGTATAACCTTGACGAATCGAGAAGCGACCATTTTTAGATAGTTGAAAATGTAATAGTTACCTCGCGCGAGGTAACTATCGCGAAATAGGCGGTTCGAATCGACCAGATCACGAAAAATTTAGTAGTAACCTCTAAATTTTTACTAAATAAAACTGAATGGGTAGATAATAAGCGAAATTAAGGTGGCTCCCTATGGTAATTTCAATAGGGGACTGGTGACTAGAAATAGTATAGCTAAGCATGCGTAAACAGCGATCTTGTCGTTTCGAAATTCTATGACCGCGTTGACATGGATGTTAGACTTGTAGACGTTTTCTTCGGTGAATTTTGGTAAAATTTTGTAAATAAGTAGTTTATAAAAAGTTCTAAAGTATATATAATTTTTAAAAAAATTCATAAGACAGAACTCTTTTAAATCGATAAATTTTATAGCGAAAAATCTGTCCCTACAACCTACCTTCATTTTTTGCATGGATAATCTCTACAACAATAACTATCATCTCAGCAATTTTTAAGAAAATTCACCGAAGCAAACTGAAGACATGCCGCTTCAATTATGCATTATTTGAAAATATACCAAAATTCCAACGTCATTATTACCATGGTAACAGCAAATAATTGAACTTTTTAATAAATATTTTGTATCTGCAATAGTTCTGCTATAGTACGGTCTACTTAGTATTTATCTAACAAATGTCTTAAACTTATGAATAACATTAGATAACGAGCGTATGAAATAGCGCGCATTTATTTAAACTATAGGGAGCCACCTTAAGACAACTTTTGCTGGCAACTCCGCAATTCGAATGCTTAAAACAAATATTCTCCTGTCAATGACGCATTGCCTGGAGCGCCACAAAGCCAACAAAAGTCAGCCTTTTAGACTTTGGCATTCGTTTTAAATTATATTGTGTTTCGGATTGTTTTTTGAAGCATTTCGTAAGAAATTATAACGCCAGTTGTTGGCATTTTGTATAAACAACATTCAGTCCCATGATTTGGGAAACACGCGACAAGGCAGGACCAGAGTTTTTGGCAACTAGCGTGGGTCTCGGGCGGCGAGCAAATATAAGACCATTGGTAGGAGGTTGGCTTAAATAGAGGTTGACGTTTGATAGAAAATAGATTATCACAAGGAACCCATCATCATCATCATCATGAGGACGCATCCGGGATCGAGTTCACAATGCGGCGCCAGGAGTATCTATCCAACATTTGATTACGAAGGTCTTGAGTCAGTTGGTGGGTGTTCCTATAGCAACACTGTCAATATACAGTAGTTGACTGGACTTCTTCCTCTAGACGGACATGGCATTCTCATACAAATTACATCGGAGATGATTTGATCTTATGTTCGGTAGCAATGGCCTGAAAATCTGGCTCTTCGCTGAGCAACAAGGATTTAAATTGATGGAATACCATAATATATTTTAGCCTTGATTTTCTGCTCACGCCATGATATATATTCTGAACTCAAATTATTTGGCGTATAGTTGCCATCAAGTCGGTCTTGGAGATCCTTTTTCATGGTCCAAGTTTCACAGCCGTATAAGAGAATGCATTCTATACACATGCCCTAAAGAATGCCAACTTAATTCGTTTGTAAATGTTAGACTGCTAGATGATATGCAGTTTGTTACATTGACCTTAATTTACAAGAGTGAACTCTTCTTTGCTGTTGGCAACAAGGAAACCAGGTAATTGAAATCCTTTGGTAGTGTCTAAGCTCCTCTTTGTTGTTCTAGTATGTCAAGCTTTACCACAAGGCGCCCACCCCGGAAAGAGAGCTGAAAAAAAAAGTAAATCGGCCTTTGCTGGCCAGATATCAGACACGAAATTATGCAATGAAAATAGTTCAAAACTTTTGACAAAATACAAAGCAAAAAATATGACTTGAAGTTTACCGAAAAGTCGAAATAGGCCCGTGCGGGTAAAGGGCCTGCTTTGCAGGCTAGTACTGCGACAGCTCGCGCGCAAGTGGGACGGCCCAAAGAAAGGGAATATTAAAATAAAGGGCTGTAACATTGGCGAATCGGCGGAAGTATGTGTTCCAGAGGTTGCCGTGACATTAAGGGCTCGTCAAATAGTCGGTTTATGTACTGTGTCAAATGTCAACAAGAGGAATTCTCTCGGATATTATAAACTGTGATCGTGATGACCAGTTGTCATTGACACATGTAACGTTAAACGATGCTGCAGTTAACTGGTGAGTGATTCAAATTTTATTTATTTATTTGTTTGAAATTTCCGAATCGCTGATTTTGAAAATGTTAACATTTTCTAATAACTCACGTTGAACATGCCAAAAGTTGCCAATTAATATGTACTATTTTCATGTAGGATTTTGAAGATCTATGCAGTGTGTAATGGGGAATCAGTACGTCTTTCAGTGGATGACGAAGATGATGTCTTCAGTTAACTGCCACCGCAACCTGTGGAAGACGTTCAACATGTGTGCATATATGTAACTGATCGGGAAATTTACCGTCGTGAGCAAAGATTTTGAAACTTTTAACTTGACGACATGAAATAAAACTCCCTAGTATAGTTTTCAATGCTAGAAATTCCTGAGAGAATACTTTATTTATACATGCTAAATAGTGATTAGAAAATAACTATACTCAGTGTTGCAGCCCTGTATTTTCCCCTTCAGCTTGGGCGTCGTTCGGGCCTGCGAAGAGTCGTGCTAACCAGGATTTATATTGGCGGAAGAGGCGTACGTTCGGCAAGATCCGCGCTCCCGCATACTAACCCACAAATTATTCGGTACTTTTTGCTTTATATTTGGCCAATAGTTGAACTTTTTTCAGTCTCTGATACTTTTTCTCTGATACTTGACCAGCAAAGGCCGATTTACTTTTTTTACAGCTCTCTTTCCGGGGTGCGCACCCTGCGGTTTTACCAGATTACACATACGGTCGTAATTGTTCTTGAAATTCAAAATTGATTACGTTCAAATGCTATTGAATGTTAATCCGTTAAAACCGTCTTCGTCAGTCGTCAAGGTAGTCAAAGTTACTGACCGCTTCTTTGGAGTTCGTTTACTAAGCATGGTGGAGTTCGTTTGTTAACCAGGCTTTGACAACCCTTCAACGTAATGTCCTTTTGGAAACAAATAATTCTCCTTTCAAATCGCTGTGGCAACACTCACGCGCATACCATATTCTTGATGAGAATTTCCGTGAAGACCACATCATCTCAAGCATTTTATCCCTAACATGTACTCACTTGTACTGTAAGATACACCTTTATCGTTTTAGAAATGTATATATTATTAGAGCATTGTTCGAGAAGGAAGGCCATCTAAACGTCCAAAATTAAACAAATTAATTTTCTTCAGGAACGACTAAACTTTGACGACAAAAAATTCCAAAATATAAAAAAATCCTATATTTTCAAATTAACGAAGCAAAATTCAGCCACCATCTTGGATTTCCCATGGTAGGCCCGCGAACAAAACAGTGGGACTGTCACGAATTGGCAATCTACACCTCGTATATATATATATATATATATATATATATATATATATATGTTCGTTAAGAGTTCTCCGGATTCAATGTACTTTTTCTTGAGCTTTCGACTCGGTGCTTCGAGTCTTCATCAGAAGTGAGAGAAAGATGATAGGTCTAGTCTTTTATTGTGTTGACCATCCATGTGTCTTCGTGATTGTAATCGTTGTGAGCGTCTAATTCGATGATTGTTTGTTGCCGTCGTGTAGGGATTGGTTCTTTTGTCCGTTGGTTGATTTTGAATCGTACTGTCCTCAGGGGGAACTCCAGTGTTGGGTTTCTTCTTATCCTTGTTTAGAGTGCTTGAGTTGCGGATATTCGTTGATGGATTATGATCTGATTGTTTGAGTTGATGGAATGAAGCGTGTTTAAGTTGATGGTAGGTTGTGGGTATTTCTATGTGGCGATTGAATGTGGATCTGTCGATGCTGTGCCAGGCTTCTTTGAATTCGCGAGAAAATCTTGTAGTAGCTTTGCCTAGTATCTTTGTTTCTGACCAGTCAAAAGTGTGTCCATAGTCGTCTGCGTGGTTTGCTGGAAGAGATCTAGGGTCGTGTCGTCTAATAAAGTTTTTGTGTTCTATCAGTCGTGTTTCTACTTTCTTTTATGTATCTCCTATGTATTGTTGTGGACATTCGTGGCATGGTCAACACAATAAAACACTAGACCTATCATCTTTCTCTCACTTCTGATGAAGACTCGAAAACGGCAGGCCGGGCTGATACATGTCAAGACAAATTTCCCTGTTGTTCCAGGTCGGTCATTCTGTTTAGTACGCAAATCACTTGAGCGAAAAAGATAAATTCCAATGTCGTTTCTGTCTGAAATACCAAAACGGAAGCCTAGTTTTTGTCAACAAACGCTTGCAGATAGACATTCGTTTTACAACAAGTTTGATTGACAATAAATTTCATCATTTACGGTCGAAACCAAACAATTTTCCATACATTGAGCGGGACTTTCGGTCCAGACCTCAAACTATCTTAACGTAGCAACATAAGTTTTAAATTTTACTCAGCCGCTATAAAATTTAAAAGAACAAATATAACTATATATTCATTTTTACATATAGATTTATATATTAATTTATATTTATATATAAATATAGATATAAAATATAAAATTTGTGTTGCTACGTTACGACAGTTTGATGTCTATACAAGAAGTTGCGCTTAATGTATGAAAAATAGGTACGCTCAGGCGTGCATGTATCTCCTGGGTTTCAATGCATATAACTATTATAGTAAAAACAATAATGTACCAGTAATCGTGTAGTTATACCAATATTGTATGAACCAAAGTAAAATCATTGTTTAGAAGTAAGGAAAAGGAAGAAGTCCAAAAACGTCATCAAAATCATTAGGACAAACAAACATTGGTTAGTCTTTAAGAAACATATTGCATTGAGTAAAAGCTAGAATAGATGTCTGCACAGTTATGGCACAAATTTTGCATGACATATATCGCCTGTCCCTGACATACGACTGTCTAACTAATTTTCTCATTTACATCGATAGTATTAGCATATTTTTCTCGAGGGTTACCACAGGTTTTTCACATTGTGCTTGCCATAAAGATGATTTCATTTTCTTGGAATAGGGTCATCCATTTCCGCTCACCAAAGCACAGCCTCGCTGTCAGTGAGGATTCATACTGGAAAGTTTACTAAATTTGTAAAAGCCTTCTGTACTTGAATATCTTTCGCTCCTTTGTTTACAACCACATGGCTGTCTGCTGTCATAGCCTTGATCCATCAAATACTCGGTGTATGGTTGTTAGTTTGGCTTCGGCCATAGTTTCAGTTGTTTGTCGTCACTTGTCGTTTCATTCTATGTTGTGATTGGCTCCGAAGGCATTCTTTTGTTAACTTACTTTAACAGCGCAACAGCGTAACATCTACTCGCACATGCGCAGTAGATACAAAAAATGTTTGATTTCGATAGAGAAATTATGATATTTATCGCAAATCAAACTTGTTGTGGAACGAATGACACTCGGCGAGGCTTCGTTAACAAAACGGAGCCTCCGCTTCGGTATTTTAGACAGAAACGACTTTTGAGATGATCACAGAACAACCAATCAGACGTTTATCTCAAGCGTTATGTTTCAAGTGAGGCGGCCGTATTCGCAGGTTATAAAGAGACAGATGTCCCCCAAAAAATAAAGTAAAAAAAAGAAATTAAAAAAACACTTTCAAATATCGGGAGTTGGCCAAATAAAATGGGAAAACTGGACACGATTCTGTTCATTTTTTTACAGACTTCAACGAACAGAATCGTAGCCGCTAATCATTTGACAAAATGTATAAATTATCGTTTCAAAATACCAGTCCAAAACTTCAAAAATTCAGAAAGACGACTTTTTGGCAACGGGAGAAAACAACTGAGGCTGATTCGATCTTCTGTTGACACAGTTCAAAAGTATCATCGCACAGCAACGGAGAAACCGACATGAATAAACATCTATTTGCAATGATTTAAGATACATCGTCTTTTCGTTTTGCATTGTGATGAGTAAATTAATAAATATAATTAAACATGTATCTGTTGAATGCGCTGGCTTCTCACAATTAAAGAAATTTTGAAATTTCAAGCATTATCGTTACGTGAATATTAGTCGGACCGTTTCTATAGCAACCTATAAGCTACCCACCTACGTGGCACGGGGTGTATTCGTAGCTAGGGAGGCGCGGGGGGGGGGGGGGGGGGGGGGCTTGGAGAGGCAGGAGAAATATGACCCATGCTACAAGGTTGCCTCTGACTTTGGTTAGATCCAGCTTATATTCATCGGCGATGTTGAATTTCATTTGTTTTTATCTGAAAACGCTTACTTTTTGAGAAGGTTACAGCTTTCGACCCCACAACTTCGACGTGTTTGGTAAGCCAAATGCAAGCTTTTTCAAAACTTTTCCTGAGTAGAGACATTTGAAGTCGCTGTTGTTGTTTTTTTCTTGTAAGATAAGCGGTGAAAATATTTTGAAGTAATATCACTATATAAAATCAAAACCTAATTGGAAGAAGAAGGGTTGTTCCAATTGTTGTGGTAATTGCCTCCAATGCCAAAAATAATGTCACAATAACACAAATGTTAAAAAAATTCCATAGCTTTAGCTCGCTACGTTAATCAAACTGCACTGGTCGTCAGTGGCTTCATAATTATGGAAACAAACGCAAAAAGTTGTTGCGTAAAAGTGGTCGTTTAATAACTGGAGGATTGTACAGGTCATTAAGGTGGTGGTTCGTGAAGCTTTAATTGCATCTTTTTAAATTATTTGAAATTTACATCAATATTTCGGGAAATAATATATTCTCATATATTCCCTATGGGAGATGTGTAAAAAATAACTTTATCAACATACTATAATTCACTTCAGAGCAGTCTTTGTCAATCATCGAAATGTCATCTATGGCAATATCCCCCACTGGTCCGCTGCCACGAGCAGCTGTAATGATAATCTAAAATTTAAGCAAATTATATTAGGTTTTGTTTAAAAAGATGAAGCGGTTGTTGGGGATGACTATTGTTAAATTTTATAGTAAATTATTCTACTCAACTTATTTTGTGTTGAAATTACGTCAAACGTACATTTAGAAGAGTACTTATGCCCACAGCTTTATGTTTTATTTGTTAAATAGAAGCAAACAAGTCACCTTTAAAAGCAAACCTTTAATGACAAAATATTGCGTTTTGCCAATGCAAGTTTTCGTTGACGTTTTAAAATAGAATTTGTCTGACTAGTTGGTTTATACCAAAACAATTAGGCAACTGGTCGTTGTTCCGTATGACAGACAGTAAACTAGGCAGCACCTCGTCTACCATCTTCTCATAGACGTCATATTGTTTAAAATTGTGGGAAAAATACTGATATATAACCGCAACATTCATATGCTAACTTAAAAAAATGTGTGCGGATTTATACTGTATTGTTCACAGTGTACCATACAGTGTAAACCATGCTTAGTTTGACGTGATGTTTTTGTATGTTGCTTTGTGTTGACAAAAGTGTGTCACAATGCTTTAATATTAATTAAAATTATGTCTTGGCGCTTCAACCACATAAATAATTTATTTTGCTTAGCAAGATCCCTGTGTAACTCAGGTCTTTTTCACAACAGGCTAGCTACATAGAATTTAGTGGATGTTTACGCTATTTACAACATTTGCTACATGCATCTATTGCGTATATCTAATACAGCATGTAGCCGATACAAAAAATGTCCTACAGAATCTTATAGATCATTGTTTGGGAATTTGGGACTCTATGGAATATTTTTTTGACCCGTCGTTTATCATCATCAAAATAATGGAGCTTATCGGAACCAAGGCGCGTTATGTTGAATTGATCACTGATTTATCTTTGTTCTGGTATTGAAAAGTTACATAGCTGCCGGTATTATGTGCATGTTACCTATCCTCGTAGCCAACAATTATTATTTAATTATTAATATTATTATTATATTTTTGTTCTCGCACATTGGATTTCCAATGGAACTACAGTACTCCAGAGTCTTGGTGACAACAAGTCTGCTCAAACTTCTAGGACTTTCCTAAGAATTGTGTTCAGAATCAATGGTCTCTATACCAATATTCTCTAGTCTTTTCTTTAGTTTCTTTGAAACTGTTGCAAATGTTTCGATTACAATAGGAGTGACCACTGTTTTTATTTTCCATAATTTCCTCAATTCTCTTGCTAGATCCTGATATTTTACCACTTTTTCCATTCCTTTCTCCTCAATATGGCTATGGTATGGCATTGCAAAATCTGTTATTTCGCAACATTTAATATTTTCAATAATAATCATGTCCGGCCTTTTTGCCTCATAACATGATCAGTCTGTATCGTAAAATTCCATAATAGTTTACATTCATCATTCTCTAGCACTGGCTCACGTACATGTTCGTACCATTTTTCATTGGCAACAAAATCTTTCGCATCACAAACTTCCCAATGAATTTTCTTTCCCACGCAGTCATGCCTTCTTTTATATTCCTTTGGTGCTATTATTATTATTATTATTACTATTATTATTATTATTATTATTATTATTATTATTACTATTATTGTAAGTTTTAACAAGAACATAATAACAATTCTTATGACATATCATTCTTTGGAATATAGAATTTAGGATTTTATATGTATATATTTAATTTACCTTGAATCTATTGTTGAAATAAATTATTATTATTATTAAAAACAAAAATTAAAAAAAATAAAAAAATAAAAAAATTATTATTATTATTATTATTATTATTATTATTATTATTATTATTATTATTATTATTATTATTATTATTATTATTATTAAGAAATCACAAAATTCTATATGTAACTTTTCTGCTCTGAAGAAATTCCCTCACAGTTACATAGGACGAAAGCTAAAAAAGATAAGCGATTCTCATGGTTGAACCGCAAAGAAATTGTTTTGAACATTTCATATCTCGGGCTTAGTCAGGCTATTGCGCTATTTTGTTTTGGAACAGTGCATCCCTTGTTGAACAATACTCGGCCATTGTTCTATGGCAAAATTACACAACAGCAAGTCCAAGCCTAAAATATCACCATGCAAACATTTAAATCAGGTAGATTCTAACAAGATAATCATTCTTTGAAGCTACGGTGAACCAGGCTTTATTCCAAATACGGTTATCAAGACCATTTCTTGCCCAAAGAAGTTCTTTCTCAGTATCTTGATTCCATGAAGCTTTGTAAATACTCAAATTACCAATATGTTTTCCAAACATATGATAGTAGAAAGTAAAACAAACATCCTTCCTGCCTTGAAAAGGTCCTCCTTCTAGATGTGCTATGTCTCCAGCTACATGTGGAGGACTTGCTTCCATGAACATGTACCTTCCTGGAACAAGTATAATAATTGGAAATTAATAGTAATATTTTACCGTAAATTGGTGCGATTTAAATGTTGTAACCATTAAGGAAATATAAATGTGGTAAACATGGTAAAAAGTTTCCAAGTAAATAAAATTATGTCGTTAAGTTTGCGGATACACTTTGTATATTATTGGGGTTTTTTGAGCTTTTTCCATGTTGACCCAGAAGAAGGTCAACCTACCGTTGCTATAACATAATAAAAACTAATTCACATGGTGGATTAAATATTGTAAGATTACGTTATTCATCATGTTCGTTTTTGGGGTATGGGTGCCTAATGTTTCTGATCTTGGAAACTGGAAAAAAAAAATGCTTCATCCTTAAAAAGCGCTCATAAATATCTCTTTACACTTTTTGAAACACACCTTTCTAAGAGTACATGTGCAGAGGAGCGATGTGTTTTATTTCTTTTATAAAATAAGAAGGGGAAAAAACACAAGCTAAAAGTTGGACAGTTTTGAAAGCTGGGTTGTTTTTCCTCCCAGGTCACGCCATCCTTCCCCATTCCATGCTATTTTACGTCATTCATGATTTCCATACTCTTATAAATAAACGGAACTTGTCCATTCAGGGCGTGCGTATAGGACACTTTATTTAATAAAGTGGTTTTTCATCAATATATAGTAGAGTGTAGCTCAGCCAATTAGACTACACAATTTGTATATAAAAATCTAATACTTGCTCTATACTATTATATACGTGAACGCTTTTAACACGCGCTGAAGGCTCGGAAAGTTGGAAAACTACTTCTTTTGAGTCAAAAAAAATGTTGTAGTTTTTCAAAAAGTATTTATGTTATAAGACCGGTGTTTGCAGGTTTGTATGGAAAGTGAAGATTTTTGTTTTCGTCAAACTCTTCATCAGTTTGATCTTGTGAAAGTGGACATGAGCAAAAACATAAACGTCAATTTAAAGTTAACATAAATGTAAACGAAACGCCAACATAAACGTCGACAGACCAAGGACGCGGACGAGGACGGCGACGGGGACGTGGACGTGGACGGGGATGCGAACGGAAACGCGGACGCGGACATGTACGTGAATATACACATACAAATGCACACACAGTGAGGGGGCAGTGGTGCATGGGGGCAAGAACAGGATACGGGACAGATTCCAAAAAAGAAACGAAAACCTAAAACAAACTAAACTAAAAAAAATGAACTGGGAAATTTTCACTAATATATGTCGTGTACATGAATGCAGCCACAAAAACCATCAATCAATTACTTATTTAAGCCACAACAAGTTACTTTTAAAATGCACTTACTAACATAATTAAATCTATCTCTGCTCAAATTGTTCTGCTTAGCGCAAGTAAAACTCTTAATATATAAAATTTAATTCAAATTTAATTAGTTCCGTTTTTGTTCAAAATGTTCTTTTGTTTAAAAATAGACGACGAAAAACACAGTAACGGCAACGACGACAGCAACAACAAAAACGTCAATCTCAACGTCCACTGCAACAACGACAACAAAAAAACAATAACGACAATGACGACGACAGCGATGACGATAACGATGACAGCGATAACGACGATGACAACGACGATACGTACAAGATTAAACAGGACTATTTCCAGAACGAGAACCAGGCCTTATATGCACTGAGCAAGGTGATTGACGCAAAATCCTAAGAAATTACACGTAATTTTGAGAAGTAAGTTAAAAAAACGGTATTTAATACTTCTCGTTTATCACTGTATTGAATCGGAGGAAAAACTCTTAATAGTGTTTACAAACTACTTCCAAAATACTCAAAAGAGCTTATAATTTAAGCTTAACCTGCATCAGAATATGTCGTGTGATCAATTCTTAGTCCAGTCGTCTGGTCGGTGGACGTGTTGCCATTATTGATCGACCAAGCAAAATTGTCATGAACGGGTCCACGCTGACGCCAGTAACAAAAACCATCTTCAAAGTTACAATGACCTTTAAAATAGGGATAAACAAATTATAAAACGTCTATACTGGGATCCAGGTATACAATATTACCGGTAAGATTGGTGAATATTAACATAATTAGTAAATATTAATTAACAAACAAGAAATTAAGATGAATCAGTAACTGTTGATTAATAATTACTTTTTTATTTGGGCGTTCGGACGTGTGTGGCAGAGTTTGGTAAAAGATAAAAACCGCTAAAGGAAATAAACAAGCAGGACATTTCTTGTTTCCATAACAGCTATTCAGAAACACTTCTCAAAGTGAACCGTTTGGAATTTAAAAAAAATCCAAATATTAATCTGACCGTGTTCGTAAAACAACCGAGGCCGTTATGACCAGTTTACTGAAACAGGAATAAAAAAGTCATTAAAGTATTAAGATTATACAAAAGTCATTGAAAACAACTCAAACAACTGAAATTTCAAACTCAAATTCGTTTAAAATAACAAAAACAACTTTTCATTCCAAACTATGAAGTGCCTAAATCGTTTTTACCTCGGTGTTTACATATTATTTCAAAAGCATTTATAAACGTTTTACAGACAAACAATTGCTCCTTTTCCGATATTTTATGCTAATTTATTACCCTGCTGACAGGGTGCCCGTTTTACCCCGCAAACGGAGAAGACTCTGCCAACGAGCTCCACTTTACTTGTTGAGCATGCGCCAAATCCTTTGTAACCGGGCCAAATTAAGATAAACTCGCTACCGGTCAATAATAATACTCGGTACAATCAATAAAAGATCATCCCAATATCAACCAAGGGAAAGATTTGGGAATTCATCGACTTACCATGGCCAGTAGGAAGAGATACGAAAGTATCCTTGCAAGATTTCCTATCAAAATCGAACGATTTTCCAGTCATCAAGCGGTCGGGACAGGAAGTACCGCCTGATGACGGGAAAATCGTTTGATTTCGATAGAAAATCTTGCAATTTATCGTAAAGAAGACGCCCGCTAGGCGTCAACTCGGGCTACTTTATTTAGTGGGTAAATTAGGCATGGCGTCAATTTTTTCTTGACTAGTATTATACATGCATGGACAACCTAGATTGGGAGAACGTAGAATTCCTATACTGTACAATGGTATTTTGCCCGATATTTTGGAATCAATTAACTGTGCAAAGCCACCATGACATTGCTTCGGGATATTGAAGTACATGTACAGTATTGTAACATTTTGTAAACATATTAGACCACTATGATTAGACTTATTTTGGTTACTGTTCATATACTGTTTACATAGTGTTCTTCACAATTTTCATTCTTCATTTGATATATGGATCAGGATATAAATGATGATTTATTTATGACATAAATCAGATGATTGTCATGGCATCATAGCAGGCTAATTCTGTCTAACAGCATTGATGTATGGATATAATTCAGACCATTGATGGTAAGCCAATGATTAACCACTCCACATGAACATTCCTTATAAAAGAGAGACGTGCCGATGGCAAAACATACGCAGTAATCAACTTCGCTGCTTTGTCTTGGGTTTGTTGACACAACGATAATTGCACTTCATTAATTCAAGCATGTGGTTAAAGTAATTTAACAGAAATTTCTTTGACTGAGTGGTGACTTGAAAGTCCACTAAATTTGTAATCACGACTGTCTATTTATGGACTATTGATAATGGCCATAAAATAAACATGCCAGTGAATTATGTCTCAATTTACCTCTGGTTCTGTTTCCTCATCTCGAAGATAGACTTGTACATGGTTATCTATAAATTGTATGTAAGCTTCTTTGTCGCAGATGTAAGTTTTGGGCAATCAGAAGTCCATATTAATGCATGTAAATGAGGAGATCCTCTCATTTGAAATTCAATGCGGAGTGCATAATAGATTATTTTACCTATTGGGTTATTTTGGCTAAGCAGAAGTTCAGTGAAAAATGTTTCAACTCTATGTTGAAAATGCTTTGTAGCAACAACAGGATTAAGATTTAGCATTGAACATCTTTCATTGTAAGACAAAGCTTCAACTTGTTCTTCAGTCATGCATGTTTTTGCCTTGTGTTCTAGCTATAATCTGAAACAACTCAGGCGATCTAAGATCAGCACATGATAACGTCATAAACCATGTTGGAATACCAAGTTGTTTTACCATGCCTACTACTTCGTACATAAATTTTTGCCAGTAGGGTGGTGTGCCTGGAATTTGCCTTAAAAACAAATATGCCTGATCTTGACAAATTAAACCTTTTAACTTGTTTACATCTGATTTTATTTCAGATGCAGTGACAGCTTGCCCTCGGATCTTTTTCAAAGACATATTAATGCTATCGGATACCTTTGCTTGTTCTGTTATTAAATGTGCAAAGAAAAGATATTCTGAGTTCGTTGCAAATCTTTCACTATAATGTAGAAGTCTAGCATTGAAGTACTTTACTGGTGACAATTTTATCTTTCTATCATCTGTGTAGCCAAATTGTCCTTTTGGGAACAATGCTGGAAATGCAAGCTCTTCACATTTTTTATCAGTCATTATCGATACAGGATGTCTATTTGTTCCAGGTGCAATATTGTATACTTCATTACCTAATGAACAATTTTTATTACTTTGTACTGTAATGGGATAATGTGGTAATACAGATTGCAAAAATGTTTCAATTATTTGCTTGTCGATACTCATTTAATGGGTCATGCCTTTCTTCAGACTCATCATGATTGGTTATGTGTTGCTTACTGGTATCGGTCAAGGTCATTTCATTTTTATCAACGTTTGTGACAGAATTAGCAGTGTCAAGTTGTTCTAAACTTGTTAGATTTGCACTGATATTCTTTATATCAACTGTTATGTTGTTATATAATGCATTATTTATCTTCAGCCTGTTAAGGGCATCAAGAATGAATTTAGGACGTACTGCTTGAAAATACACATGACCTCTAAATTCAGTTTACGTTTAAGTTTCAACATTATAATACCTGATCATTCTGGTGGCCGTGGTAAAACTTTGCATGTATCATCACATTCAACAGGCACGTTACAGATTGCTCCCGTAACTTTTCTTTGTTGACCTTTTACTATTATTTTTCAAAAACTATTCTTTGTGCAATAAGCATTTGTTCAAGTTTTTCTAAAGATGCAAGTTCACCTGGTATTTCATCAACATACATGTTATTACGTATTGCCTGGCAAGGAATTTTACCTTTCACTACCTTTGAATGACAGGTTTTACAAACATATTCTTTGTCATCAAATGACTTTATATCAGTAAACTGATTTTCATTGATATTGCTGTATATATTTGTTTGTAATAGCATGACTGATTCTGTACAGTATTCGGTTGCAAACAGAATGTATATAATAAGGATCTTCTTTTATTTTATTGCGAAACCTGGATATATAATCATCCAAATCATGGAACATGGGATTGTTCTTTGCTGCTCTAGCTTTTCGACCTGCCTGTTCACGTTTTTTTCCAAGATGCTTTGCTTTTTCAAGTGGATCCATTGTTTCATATTTATTTTTTATGTTGGCTCTGTTTTTTATAAGATGTGTTTCTTTTTTATTTGGTTCCATTTATTTATATTTTTTTGCATTTTTTTCAAGAATAACTTTCTTTTTCATGGGATCCATTGATTTAAATTTCTTGGCTGTTTTTCAAGAATAACTTTCTTTTTCATGGGATCCATTGATTTATATTTTTCGGCATTTTTTTCAAGAATATCCTTCTTTTTCATGAGATCCATTGATTTAAATTTTTTGGCATTTTTTTCAAGAATACCTTTCTTTTTCATGGGATCCATTGATTTAAATGTTTTGGCATTTTTTTTCAAGTATAACTTTATTTTCCGCGGGATACATTCATTTATATTTTTTGGAATTTTTTTCAAGAAGAACTTACTATTTTGTGGGATACATTGATTTACATTTTTTTGCATTTGTGTCAAGTAGAGCTTTTTTCTTAATATGGTCCATACTTTTGTACTTTAAAGCAGCTTTCTCAGTCTTAATTTTCTATAACATAGCATTAAATCCTTTCACAAGCCGGCGAATCGTTTTGGTTGTTGTGTTTTTCTACTTTCGTAGCCAAGTCTTTTTTGTTCACTAAAATCCAACCAAAAGGACAGTTTAAACTCGGCTACCCAGACCCAGTTTATGTCTTCTGGGTCGTTTTTCTTTATTACTCAATAAAATTAAATGACTCGGTATTTTGATAATATAAAAGGCCGTAAAAAGTTTTTTTGTTTTGATTTTTTCCCCGCACTTTTTTGCCGTGCTCCATCGAGTTATGGAGCACGCACGACAGCCAATCAAAAACGTTGCTATATCAAAGCTACGTTATAAATGTTAGTTGAGATGAACATGATAGAAATTGAATGCTGTATTGTATTTCCTCACATTTAAGATTGTGTGTGACAATATTGCATATTCTATTAATAAAAGAATCATAATCATGAAATTTATCAAATAAATTAATTGTTTGCCTTTCATTGCATGAAACTAAAAAATATTTTGTTGTTTTTTGTCTTGTATTATTTGCATGCTGAAAAATGCAACCTAAGCGATAGCTTGAAAGCCACCACAAAAAAACAATATTTTCAGTAGTACTGTCTACACTTAACCTCTCGAGGACTAGTTTACTAGAAACACAGGTAGAAGACAATGTCCCTTGGTGTCTTGAGCTATATACTACATTAATATCTGCACCATGTATGTTTACTGAGGTTGGTAAATAATTACATGTAAACTCATTTCCATCATTTGAGGCTCCCTGGTAAATGAACATGCCATGCTCTGCAACAGCACTCAATGTCAGATCATTCCAGTAACTACATGCCTTAATAGTAGAAAAGCAGATAGAATAGAGGCACATTGCACAACATTGCCGAGAACAATTTAAATTGTCATTAAATGTCTCATTGTCACATGTCAATGAACAGTGACCTGATTCAGATGTGTTCATTTGTATATTAATTTTGTTGCTTGTATAAATTGTGCAATAGTAATTTTAAGGCCTTTAAGCTCAAATAAAACATCAGGTTTGTACAAATTTTTGAAATATTCTGCCAAGTCGATAACTGAATTTACTTCCAACAATACAAAAGTTCCACGAGGGTGGGCCATACCAAATGAATTTCTTGCATGTGAATAAAATATGTTCAGTAAACCATTTGCAATAGTATAGATGGATACAGTATTACATCCAATTCTTAACAGAAATTAATTATAACTTTCTTGTAGCAAACCTTGTAAAGCAAATTCCAAGGGCATGGCATATGGGATCTTTTCATTCTAAGTAGTTGTGTGGAGTCTACCAGAGTAACTTTTACTAAACTCAAGTTGATAATAAGTGTTTTGCACTGTAACCATGCTGGGTAATTCTGTTAGCAATAAATAAGACTGCTTTGATAATCTTGACAATGCACAATACAATTAATTTCCAAGGTTCATAATTTGAAGTAGGTGTTCTGTGTGAGTTATTGTGTAAGTCATTGGTTTATTTCTGAAGTTATGTATCAAAGCACACAAACTCATAGCTACACATTGCTGTCCTGCATTTGGACCAAATACATCAACATTACCTTGACTATAAGGTGCATGGATAGTTTTCCTAGGATCAATAAAATTAGGACCAGGATTCTTTTCAATGTCTCTACTAAGATCGAACTTACAGCAATTCATCCTGTGATTTAAGTTCTTGTAGGTACAGGTAGCTGATTCTTTATTAGTTGGGTGTTGTGGTTTTGTATATGACTTGTAACTCTGTGGTTTACTGCGTCGACATGGCGAATCTTGTAGACATTTTGTTTTATTAAAGATATAAACTTGGGGTAAATAATTTACTTGGTAATTCAGTAGCCTTTTTCGTTCACGACTAGTCGACTACATGCATAAATCAAACGACGGATACGAGAAGATCTGGGTACATTCTTTTTAATGTGCTTTCGAACCAGTTTACATATTTTTCTGCTTTTTGTCAAAAGGCGAGAGAGTTTTTTTACCTGGAATTCTACTACGTTCTCGATCACGACGACCAACATGACGGTTGTATTTTACTCAGTCGACTACAATAAATTTAGCATAACGAGATCTTCTTTCGTTTGTGCTGATAACCCAGAACATTTTATAGGTAAAATATCAAGTAAAACAGGGTTATTCGATGGCACCATGTTTCCTGATTTATTAGGCAAACTATGTGACTGTACATGATCATAGATGATCGACGATATAAATATAAAATACATACTTGATATATATGAAACAATAAAGTGTTGAATAGCATCGACTTTACTTTGTATGACATCGCAATAAACAATACAGGCAATAAAGCGTATCAAAAATATTACAGTTACCTTACATGTAACGTATTTTCCATGCAGCGTTCATATGTTTAGTCTCTTCGGGTTTTAATATCACAACAACAGCATGCATGTTTACCTGTCACTTCAAAGTTCACTTCATCAATGTTATTCGTTCTTCGATTTACGGCATTTGAGCAACATTTTCCAGTACAATTCAGTAACACATTTAAACATAAGTTCGATCGATTCAATAACACATTTAAACACAGTCTACACAGATTTGATCGAGTACGCATCAGCCGAGGCATCAGCGTACGATTATCGAGATCGCGGACCAACCCGTTCCGAAATCGCTCGACATCTTTTAGTGAAGGACTACCGCGATCGGCGTGTGCGTTTGTAAGCATTGTGAGCGTGTTTATGATTAAGTTAGTTGCCAGCCACATTACTTATGAATCTTATCACAAATAGTTTAAAGCGAACACTCCAGCAATAGCGACCAAGAGAAGATGAGCAAACCGCATGGTTTCGCAAAGCCTATCGGGATGATGCAATAATTGCAATTTGTCGACCAGAAAAATAATAATAATGACTAATACAGGAAAGCCACCGAAACCTACACTCGGCTACAACAGGTAGCCCGAGTAATAAAACTCGTAGTAAAAAGAATAGCTATTCGTTTTTCCTTTGTTTGGGAAAAAAACTACGTCTCTCTCGGCAAGTCCCGATGTAAGGCGGCTGTATTCGCAGGCTTTACCTGTACACAAGCTGTTTCGTATAATAATTAACACCGTGTGCGTGTAGAAATTCAGAAATTTCAATAATTGTGCATGAACGTGAGATAATAACCGGTTTTAGCAGTTTGAAACTAGATTGACTCATCCACATTCCAGAATGATCTGCTAATGAAAGAAAGCGGAGCTCGTTGCATGGAGACTCTCCTTTTCCGTTTGCGTGGTAAAAGGGGCATTCTGTCAGCAAGGTACCAAATTATCCCCGAGCCCGGGCGTATGGCCAAAGGCCCGGAGCCCGGTGAGGGTGCTAATCTCGACACGCGTGGAGTCCATTTTACACGCGTGTAGAAAAAGCAAGGAGGGGATTTTTAGTGATTTGAATATTTATATATATAGTCCTTGGTAGGATGTTTAATTTGCGCCGTAAAAATTCGGGGGACTGGTAACAACATGAAGCACCAGAAATTGATTGGCAGGGAATTTTGTCTGCGCATGCGTCGCGCGAGTTGTCGTGGGGAGTCTGGGGACTTCACAAACATAAACAAAGATGGCGGTAAAATCCCCCCCCCCCCCCCCCCCCACAACCCTTATGGCATTATTTCCCCCAGAAAAAGGTGTATAGTTTGTAAAACGGCTTGTGAAAGGACACTGGAAACAGTCAGAAGCAGCCTCCCACAACGTGAAGAAATAGAAAGATATTTTAGTGAATCGTACGATATTAAATTGGGTGACAACGACTTGAGTACGTTGTGGTCAACATGCCGTGGCTTCAAATGCACGCAGTTTAGTTGAGCTCAAAGCCCCATTTCCACAATTTTTAGAAAAAAAAAGTGTCGTTAAAATTTAAGAAAATCAACTAAAGACTGACAATCGGTAAAAAATATTTTCAGGCAATCGGGCAGATTTTGCAGAAATTGACAATATTTGCATGTCGTCGCCGCAATGAAATTAGTGACGTAGGCATGTCAAACTTTATTGTAAGATCTGAGTAAGACAAAAAAACTGATTATATATTTCTATGTAGGAACGGAATTATACATAAATTTAGCACAACGTTGTGGCAGCTAAGAGGTCTTGCTCGACATAAGACAGAATCTGAATACGTTTTAAAGACAGCACTAACTAGTAAACAAGTCGTCGGATGAAAGGAATAAATACATAATTTCCCCACTTTCCCCAATTTTCCCATTACGAAATACCTCTCAGATATCAAAAGCAGTAATGGAATAAAATGAAACCAGCATTTAAATTTTGGGGAAGAAGGCAGATTTTGAGTTATAGTCGATCGAACATTCGCTGTCAATTTTACTCCAAAGCGGCTTCTTCGTACCATCACTTCATCTTCGATATTTATACACCTGCCTGTGTAAATGTCTTCTTTCACCTATCAGAAGAACGTCAGTGTCTCCACTAATTGGACAACATAGTTTAAAACTCTAGTTGACAGACAGATTGTTAGTAGATCTTGATGATATCTTGGTCGTCATACCTTCTCCACATTTTCAAAATTTCGCCACAGACGATACAAAACACGATGAGCCCGCGATATTTTTTAACAGCGCAGACAAAACTCCCTGCTGTTTGGCTGACGTCAAAATTTAAAATCATTTAGTGATCATGATAGCAATATAAACCGTCTTTTAATAGTATGAAATAATTTATTGTTGACGAGAATCTCTGGACGAGAATAAAGAAAGTCGCTTTTAGGATCAGTCAGTAAATCTCTTTCGGAGGAACAGAAAGAAAAGCTGAGGAAAAACTGTTGATTCTGAGTAAAATGCAAACTAAAAGAAGGCAGCAAGAAAAATTCGAAGGTATAAAACTTCCGTACTAAGACTAAGTCACTGCTTAAGTTTTTCATATTTTCTCGACTACTAAAAATATATTTTCGAATGAAAGTTTCCTTTTTGTTTCATCTTGAGAGATATCTATTTTATTAAAATTAATAGCTCGAAAACTATAAATATAATTGGACTAAAAACAAACCAGTACAATCAGATTACCATGAGAAAGTAACATGCAAGGTTTCAGTTAAAAATATGTAAAAATAGGGGAGAAAATTGACAAAGTTCATATCAATAATTAAAAGAGTATGTAGTTTAACGTCAAAGTAAAAAAGACTAGAAAATACGTCGAAAAACACCACAGAAAACAAATTAGCGAATCTATTTAACAGATTGTATACCAGAAATAAGAGAAAACAAAAATAATTTAGTATAAATAGACTGTTTTGATTAATCAAACAGCAAATTTTCATTCAAAAATATATAACAGTGCTCAAGAAAATATGGAAAACTATACCAACGTCCTAAGCATAAAAAAAAAACCCTCAACGTAATAAAATTGATATCTCTCAAGATGAAACAAAAGGGAAACTTTCATTCGAAAATATATTTTGATTATTTTCAGTGGTCGAGAAAATATGAAAAACTTAAGCTTTTTATACCTTCGAGTTTATTCTTGCTGCCCTCTTAGTTTCCATGCTACTCACAGTCAACAGTTTTTCCTCAGTTTTTCTTTCTGTTCCTTCGGAAGAGATGTACTAACTGATCCAAAAAGCGATTTTCTTTATTCACGTCCAGAGATTCGAGATGTCAACAATAAAAGATTTCGCAATAGCATAAAAAAAGACGATTTATTTTGCTATCGTGATCACTATGCTCCATATTGTTACCAGTCCCCCCAAATTTTTACGGCGCAATTTGAACATTCTACCAAGGACTATATATATATATATATATATATATCCAAATCACTCAAAATCCACTGCTTGCTTTTTCTACACGCGTGTAAAATGGACTCCACGCGTGTCGAGATTAGCACCTCTCGCCGGACTCCGGGCCTTCGGGCCTACACCCGGGTTCGGGGATTATTTTACATTCATGCAGAGCGTAAACTAAGTTTTCCTTTTAGCTCTACTTTGCAATTCATGCAGTTGAAACAATTAGTCACTTTTATCTTTTTTACACGTAAACAGTAGACACTGATTTGTTTCTGTTCTTATCCAAAAACCCTTTTCTCAAGTCTTTTTGTCAAGAATAGATTGTATTGTTAGGTCAAATGTTTTTTTTGTCAAGAACTATATTATTTCCAATGCCCCACACTTTACGGCGCATGGTCCTACTACACATATAAAGAAATATTCAGATAACAGAAATTGGCATTCTTGGGCGCTTTTTTAAACGTGGCTAAAATGCATTCCACGTGTGTCAGATCAGCACGCTCATCGGGCTCCGGTCGTTTGGTCTGTCGTCCGGGCTTGGGTATTAGTTGTTAAATTAGTAACACAAATATTAATTGGATAATTTAACAATTTTACTGTATTGTTAAAGTTGAATATTTTAAATAGTCATTTCAACCAAATAAGCTTGGTTGTTTAATTAGTATCAGTTTGATACAAAGTTAGACTGGTACCTGTATTGTAACCACAAAGAGTGTTAATTAATTGTTCTTGAAATCTGCCGAACAACCCATGTCATTTAATCCGCATGTTCTTTTACCTAAAAAATAACGTGTACGTATTTAATTGTAAGTTGTGAATTATGTAAATTCCGAGCTGTGCGTTATCCACTGAAGCTCGATTTCGTCAGGGCGAAAATGTGGTGCGCTCGACGTTTTCTTTGTTGAAATTCAACAATTTTTTTTTCTCATCATTTCACATGAATACTTACATGACAAAAGAAAAAAAGTCAAACTCCGACAATTTAATAAAAAAGCTTTCTGTAAAATACGGCTAATTTAGTTTACGTATTTTTTTCTGGATTTGAACAAAGTATGCAGCAGCGTCCCAAGGATGCACGTGCATATAATGTGCAGACGTTTAATTCAAGACAGAATTGAACGCTGGAATCTACGTGTAGAGAATTACAACTTCGAGATCAAGTATAAGCTACATCGAAGACCGTAGAAATCCATCTGATTATTTATTACGACATCCAGCGACTGATAATGTGTCCGATGCAAGGCATTTTCAAACGCTCGCAGATTATTGCGTCTGTTTTCAAACTCATCAGGTTGTTTCAAAAGCAATGGCACTTTCAGAAATTCAAGAAGCTACGACGACTGACCGAACATTACAATACCTTGCTGCTTTTATTTCCTCTAATTAGTGGAATTGGATTTTCACCCACTCTAGAAAAAAACTTTGTTTCCTCAACGTGAGTAACATTTCAAATACGGGCCCGTATATTAGTCTCCTTTATCATGACATAGGCAGTCTTCTGCCCTAGACGAAAGTCATTTACCCATGTTGTGAATACATTGAAAAGTTTTTGCCGAAGAGAATAGCGCCTCAAAGACCGTATATAAAATGACTGATATCATCGAAAGTTTGCCAACAGTTAATCAATAAATTACATAGCTTATGTTTGATATGTTGCGCGTATACATGTATAGCGCATGTGGTACGTCAACGAGCCCTTACAAGTGCGGTAATTGGTAATTGTAACAACACGTATTCAGCTTACTTTAAATTATCCAAAGCAACCGTTGAAAATCTTTACTGACTTATGTAATTCGCTTGTTGATGTCAATGTTGTCATTATATATATATATATATATATATATATATATATATATATATATATATATATATATATATATAAGTGAGTTTTGGTTCACGAAATGTTAGAGAGTGCTCAATACCATATATAGATAGAGCAAAATACAAAGTATGAAGTATAGTTTTACCTTAAAGTCTTCGCTACCAGAGGTTTCACCCTAAAGTCGCCTGATGATCCCGTTTAGGGTGAAACCTCTGGTAGCGAAGACTTTAAGGTAAAACTATACTTCATACTTTGTATATATATATATATATATATATATATATATATATATAATGACAACATTGAAAACTTACTGTGTTTCTTGCCTGTAGCAACTCCACATATTTCTGGATCATCTGCTCTATCCAAGCAATCCGCCACACCATCGCAAGTAGAGTTCCAAGAAACGCATCTTCCACTAGGACAATAATAATATTCACTTGATGCACAACCAAAATCTATAAAAAGGAAAATATGAATTCTCAGATTTGACAACTTTTATTTTAAAAGAGTGGCAAATGATATCCATATAATAGTCTGAAGCTTTACATGGCAATCTACATAAATATAACATAATTTATGGTTATACAAGTATAGAAATTTTAAGCTTTTGGTAAATATTCTCGAGCGTATATATAACCCAATCTCGTACCCAGAGCCTGCGATCCTTTTAGTCATTACCAAGGAACGGAGGCTCTGGGGAACTCCGATGAAACTTGTCATCTGATTGGTTAGTTTTAAAATAGTAAAATTTCAAATAATGTGCACGTTGCTAACTTGTTTAAGTGATTTCTCGACGTTTTGTAACACATAATTATACAAGACAGACCCAAATACAATTGAACGCATGAAATAATTCAAAACAGCAAAAATCCCGACAATTTACAAGTTAAAACTATTATTATTCCCGCTTCGTCGCCAAACAAACATCCATCGCCTGACTCGTCTCGTATTTCTTCGCAGTTTCGTCTCAGAACTTTAAAATTATATTAGAGAATAGAAGGTCGATGTAGTTTAGGCAAAATTCCTGACAAAAAGTACAATTCCTTACCTGAGCGGCTGAGCCGATCACTGCCGAGTGCCGACGGCGACGCGGACATATTATAAGTAACAAATTATAAGGAACTGGCAACCAGAGGACTGGGAACAAAAACCCAATTTGGGGGTCTTTTTCATTGGAGTTTCCAAGAGTCTCCGTTCCTTGGTAATGACCAAAAGAATCGCAGTCTCTGGGTACGAGATTGATAAATAACTCTCAATAAAAACGTAGTGTAACCCACAAGTCGTGTTATATTTAATATCTGGGTTTTTAGTGAACTATATAGAATCCTTCATGCATAATACTATATTAGAATACGGATAATAGAGAACCGACAATATTGAAGTAGACTGCAGTTTGGCAATTTCAAATACTATTTATCCCAAGGCATCTTCTCAACAGCAACTTGTAGCTCAGAAAAATTTGAGAGTCACACTAGTTAACCAAAATTAAAGTGCAAGGTAAATTGTAAGAGAGGTAATTTGTACTTTCAGACCCGACCGTGTACCAGTAGATGTACCAAGATTGCCTCATGAAACTTGAACAATTAATGTCCAGCTGAACGGGCAATAACAGTGTAAGATATCAGCACTGTCCCTAATTGTCAGGCCGCATAAGATTTTCCAAGCAGCTATTTGGTTAGCGTGAACAGGCACATTATACCATGAGCAAACTTTATCGAAACTGGAAAACAAACTTTAGTTTTGGTGTAACTGTTACAACTGTTATGCAGTATACTAGGGTTTATCTGCAAACAAGATTACGCACAGCCAGCCCAATTTCCTGAGGTGACATCCAGCTTTGCGTATATGTTGACAGTTATAATGTCGACACAATGTTAAAGATTCAAATATCAATATATTAATTCTTATAATATAAATTTTAACCTAAGCGAAGCATAGTTTTTATTATTTTTAAATGAACGAATTAAATTTGACTTGCATTTTAAAGGTCTTTAATTAGAATACATCAAACGTGTATCTTTACAATCAAATTACTCCTAAGGATTTTTTAATGTGGCCGTGTCGAGGCATATCAAAGTCGCTTTAAGTAGCCGCCACACCACCCAGCTATTAAAGCCCTAGGTGTTGATTTTACGGAGGGAGAAAAACCAGAGAACCCGGCGAAAAACCCTCGGAGCACAGGAGAGACCAGCTAAACTTTACCCACATGAGTCCCAAGCTCGAGAACGGGGCTGTTCCCAGACGGTCACCCATCCAAGCACTAACCCCGTCCAACCGGGCTTAACTATTGGTGAGAGGCAGCGCCCTAACAGCACAAACCATCCCTATTTCCCCTTATTGCGCTTTTCAGTTGAGCTTGGAGATAGATAGTTTTATTTAAAAGTTTGATTGTTGAAACGCATAAGTTCCCAAGGGTTATTCGAAACGTTGTCATGCGAGAGTAGTGTATAAAGGCGGGTTCTGGCGAATTTTTGCTAGACTTGGTGGCGCCATGTTTTTTCCAAGATGGCCGCCATGTTTAGGATCTTTTCAAAAAAATTTCCCCAAAAATCTTTTTAGGATCCCCCCTCCTGAACTTTCCCAAAAAATCCCAAAAATCTTTTGAAAAGATTTCGCCGGGAAAAAAAAATTTGAAAAAGAATTTTGGAAAAGAATTTTTGAAAAAGAATTTTAAAAAAAATTTGAAAAAGAATTTTGCCAAAGAATTTAAAAAAGAATTTGCCAAAGAATTTGCCAAAGAATTTGCCGAAGAATTTAAAAAAGAATTTGCCAAAGAATTTGCCGAAGATTTTGGCGAATTGGATTTTGTTTTTTTAAAAAAAAATAAAAATAAAATAAAAGAGAATGCCCAAAATGAAAAATGGAATTAAACATATTACTACATCATCACCAGGTAACAGCTATCTATGTAATCCCTGCCAATTTAAAACAAATTCAAAAACAGCAATAAGACTACATCTTAAGGTTGTTCATGGAAAAACTTTACAAAACAAAGATATAGATTTAAAATGTCCAGAATGCTTTAAAACCTTTAAAACAAAAAAGGAAAAAGATGATCATAAAGATGCACATACAAAAAGGTTAAAAGTCCGGAATGTCTAAACCCAAAAGAAAAATTTGTATTCTTTTTGAATACAAATCTTAAACATACTATATTTTTTTTAAAACATATTTTTGGTTTTAGTTTTAAAATGTCCAATCGCCAAGGTGGAAATCCCATCTTTTCCGATTACCCTCTTATCATCATCCGCATTGAGGGCGATCTTGTTTACATGGATGGTATGAATTTCGTGTTGATAAGATCTGAAGGTATTCATTCCTCTCATTAGGTTTTTTCCTGAAAACAGACAATCCTTGTAATCCTCAAATTTAATATCATTATTAATAACACTTTTCTTAATTCCTTTGCATTTCTTTTCTTCTATGCTTTCCATTAACCCAGTTTCTCTGTTTAACTTCTTAGCCATTCTAATTGTCCAAGACTTGGCTCTTAACCCAACAAAATATGCAACAATCTTTGATCCAGTTTCGAACTTCATCATCCCCAACACTTTCTTATTGACCCCACATTTAATTCCACTTGGGTGGGGGGATTCAAAATTACTGGTATCAAAGTGGGTTTCAACATCTTTAGAAATGTCTTTGAAAATGTCATCTGTTCTAATCTTGTAGCATAAGCTGTCTGTATCTGTAAACAACAGTAGAGCATTTTTTCCAAATTTCTTTTTGATATAATTATAGTGAAAATCATACATGGAAATCTTGCTCATATCCAAGATGGATGCCCCCAAATATATTGGTTTGCCTAGCTTAACCCCGGTGTTTTTCATATGGACAGCGCCCAAATTTTCATCAAATATGTTTATTGATTTGTAATTTGGCTTTTTCGCCAGTTTTTCAAGTTGATCACCAAATGATATCAGTCTGATATCTACCCGGTTTCTGACATTCTCCATGGTCTTTCCAAACACGGAGTTATTCATCAACTTGTAAAAATCCTTGTCGAAGTCATTGGTTGCCGCTGTTCTCAACCTTGTGTTTAGATCAATATAGGTTTTCATCCAAGCCTTTTCCACAAATGAAATCCCCCTGTGGATTTTCTTAAGTTTCAACCCATGTTCCAAACACTGGTTTAATGCTTGGTAGTGGACAACATAGTTTTTCTTATCATTAAGATTTGGTAACAGTTTCTCTACACCATCTATTTTAATCCTTTCAGCTGCGAATGGGAGTTCGTTGTGGGGATCGTGCAAATCTTTTGGATACTCAAGATCCACTTCCAAAAACATCCCTCACCCTCTTTTCCATCTTTGGTTTCAACAAGGTACTTGTCCCAGGAGTCTAGGTCTTCTTCCTTGATCCACTCAAATTTTCCTATTGGAAGTGGTTTTGACATTGGTACCCCATATAGGTTGTTTTTGTCTAAATATGATATGAATACACTTTCCTGCTCAGGGTTATAATTTTTCATATACTTGTTGTTAGCCTCGGCATACCGGTGGGTAATTAATGACATTCCACCGGATACACCTTTCCACCATTAAATACATGTCCGGATCTGTTATTAGTTCCAACTCTTGTTTTGTTATCTTCAGTAGGGAAGCCCAAGACAGACCAGGAGATGTGTAGAACCACATTGGATCAAGTCCATAAGTCTTTTTACATGTCTTCCTGAAATTTTGAATAACATCTGTTAAAAGCAAAGTATCTAATTTTAAATACAAATCATGGTAGTCTCTCATGGTTTTACATTTAAAGGAACCCCAAACATTTTTGGCATGGTTGTCATCCTTGTCTGAGATATGGGTTCCATTCAGTTTTGAATAAAATTCTTTTTTTGGTGGTAGTTGTGGATGGTCCAACTTTTCCAAACCTGTCATGAACTCATAGGGAAACACACCTTTTTTCTTTAGCAGGTTTACGTGGTCTTTGTTTTCATTGAATCCTTTTTCTGTGTAGGTAAAAGCCGGTGGTTTCAGGTTTTCAACAAGTTTTTCCAATGAACTTGACATAAATTTTAGGGAATCCAGGAATCTCAGTTCAAGTGGTATCCACTTTCTTTTAAACTCTCCATCTGGTGTTGGTTTTTTATGCCAACCACCTTTCATCCAAAGTTTTTTGCTGAAGCTGATATATTCTTCATCTGTCTTTGGTATGCAGGTAATAGACAACTTCCGACAACCCCAAACTTTTGATGAAAAGGTGAGTATCATATTTTGCCAAATTATGAGCCAACACAGGGATATGTCTTGCACTGGCCATTGAATAATTACAGCTGTTATGGGCAGCTCCTCTGTATTTTCCATTGAGATGATCATGATCCCTAACCCTATCTTTTTCAAGGTCCCTCTCACAGACATAACAGTTTTTAGCTAATTGGAATTCTTTTTCTTCCTTCTCACTCATAATTATTTTTTTGGGAGTTTTCATATAGGTTTCCCAGATTACCATTGCCTCGGATCCAAAGCTTCAATGAACATTTTACCAATATTTTCATGATCATATTTTCTTGTATAGCTTACAGTTTTTCCTGGGAAGATAGTCTCATCCGAGCATATAATTTGGAAACAATATCCACTTGGATCATGTTTTTGGTATTTTTCAGTATAACTTTTGGTTTCATTTTTTTCTTTTTCTGTCTTTAATGGTTTCAACAAACACTCAAAATCAGCTACAATGATGAAGGGAACATCTTGCATTTTCTTATAATCCTTTTTACCCCACTCCATGGTATCATCCTTACCTTTTGTAGGATATTGTTGGATTTGGGCATCATGTGTTTTACAGATTTTTTTATGTTGGGTCATTTTTTCTTCTGTGTTGAATGGGTTTAAACAAAAGTCGCAGATAAACTTTTTGTTTTTATGGTTGTTAAGTTGACTTGATAACAGCCTACTTTTGTCTTTGATACTACTGTAATGACCTTTCCACCAAAACAGGTTTACAAGATCCTTATAATTAGCCCTACTTATTTGCATTTGGTAAACCTTTCCAATCTCATCATCGAAACTAAACACATTTACGTTCTTCTTATTCATCTTTTCAAATTTGGAAATGTCCTTAATTTTAAGAGGGAATTCTAGTCCTTCGCAGTTATAACTTTTGGGTTTTAGTTTTACTTTTTTAGGTAATATTCCTAGATCTTTTTCCGAGGGATCTTCTCTCAAAAAGTCAGCTATTGCAACAGCATATAGAAAACAGTTTTCATTCTTGTTTTGGGAATTGATGATTGCTTTTTTGTCCTGGATGAATTTTGGAAGAGCTTTGAAACCCTTTCCATTTAAGGGTTTGTATTTTGTTATTGAGATATGTAGACTTTCCACAGATCTTATTGCCCATCCAGAACCCTTTTTTTGGTGGGCTGCCAAATTTTCAAGCATTTCTCTTTTTGATATTTTGTATAGTTCTCTAACATCCTCTTTTGTTGTCATTGCTTTCATATAAGAGGTGAAATAGAACTCTTCAACATCTTCCCATCCAGCTTCATGATCATAGTGTACAAGATTACATACCAATGTTGTTTTTACTTTCTTTGAGTTTTCAACACTGTTAATTAAGTTTTCAACAGCTTCTGTTGTTCTCTCTAAGAATACCACAGGATCCCTAAATCCCTGTCCTGAAATTTCATACAAAGCTGCTTTTCCATTTGCGAAATTTCTAATGAGTTTTGGTTCTGCTTCCCTAAGTTTTCTGTTAGCCTTTGTTTTTCTATTAAAAATTCTTTCAAGCTTGTTTCCAAGAACCTGTCTAGTTTTGGCAGTTTTAGCAGATCCCTTCCATTTTTTCTTCCACTTTAATATTTTTTGTCTTTTTTCTTCTTTTAACCATTTCTTTCTGTTAATTTGTTCCTGTTTTTTGGCTTCTTTTCTGTTAATCTGTTCCTGTTTTTTGGCTTCTTTTCTGTTAATCTGTTCCTGTTTTTTGGCTTCCTTTTTTATGAGCTTTAAGGTCCTTTTCCTGTTGAAGTTTAGCAAGTCTTTCAGGTTTAAAAGGCTCCATTTTTCGGTCTCTTTGTCGTTGCAGTTGTTTTCTGAGACGGGCATTTTCCCGTTTTTTTAAAAGTTTAGTGTCAGGCTCCATTTATTATAACCAAACAAAAACTCTATAAGGTAAAAAATCTTAAAAAAAATTATTAATAAAGGTCCTGAAAAAGAATACTAATATTCTTAAAATATCCTGTTGAAGTTTGAGTCTTAAAAATTTCCTATAAATTTTATAGGAAATTGGAGAATGAAGGTATAGAAACAGAATACAAATCTTTGGCTACCCACCAAAGGAATGGAAGTCTAGATGGAGGTTACACTCCTCCGTTGACAAGATTGAAAAACAACGACAATATGTGTTTTTTTGTTTTTTTCCCTTTATTATACACTCCGGCTAACAGTTTGTATTTTTCCACGGTAAAGAATGAGTGATTTTTTCCTTATGTAAAATGAAATACAACTAGGATTTTTATTCAGGCAGGATGCTGCTTTGTAAATACTACGGAATTTTGTTTTTTCTCCATTCAAATCTGTAAATGTTATTTCAACAGGGTTTTTTATTTGCTCTCTGTTGCATCTGTCAAAGGTTTCATTTCTGACCAATGGAATATTAAGACTTTCACAAAGTGTTTTTAGGTTCATTTTGCTAACCCCCTTTATTCCAATTTTTTTTGCCAGGGTTCTTAACTCTGATCTGGAATGGTTGCCAACAGGGTTTTCCTCACGAATTTTTTTTAATTTTTCACCTAATTTTCTTCTTTCCTTCATTTTTGCTTTAAACTTTTCCATTGTTTTATTATATTGGTTTTCAAGTCTCTTCTGTTTTGTCTTCCAATTCCAAAGAATTTTCCGAAGATTTTGGCAAAGAATTTTCCAATGGTTTTCTCACTTCGTTCGCCTCGGCTTCGCCTCGGTCCGAAGAATTTGGCAAAGAATAGTTTTTTACTATTTTATTAGTCCATCCTATTTGAATATTCCCCTCCATTGTCAAATCTTCCTTCCCAAAACTTATCCCAAATTGGAATCCCTTTCTTGTAATATGGTTTTTGTTAAATTTTTCTTTTGGTTTGCTTTTAGAGTTTCCCATTTTATTTCCTAATCCAAAAGAATTAGGAAACCAAAAAAATTTAATCATTCTTTTTTAACAACTTTTCAGTTCCTTTAAAAGTAAAAAGTTTCCACACCCTGGTTTTTAAAGTGGTTTTTAAAGGTTCTGAGGGATTTCTTAGCTGTTTATAAGTCATTTCTTTTTGTTGTTTTGTTTTTCCTTTTTTAGAATCCAATTTTTTCTTAGGGTTTGTTTTTTTCTATCTTCCATTTTTTTTCTAATCCAACTGAAAATTTTCCATTCCATTTTATTATATATTTGTTTTTGTTTTAAAAAATTTTCTTAAAATTTCCTAACCCAACAAGATTAGGAAACCAAAAATTTAATTAGTATTAGTTCAACTGTTATTGGAATCAGCAACATTGACACCATCGCCATTTTTGCTAGGATCCTGATCATTTTGTACTTTAGGATCATTTTTATTTGATGGTTTTTCCCAAACATGTTTAATTACTATTATCCCACCACATAACAATCCAATCATTGGAATATAGGGCGATATTTTTGTTACCAGGGTTTTAACATCATCGCAAAATAGTTTGTTTGTTGATAATTCTTTATCCAGTTTTTCATCATCTTTTATCAGATCTAACTGTTCCATTAATCCTGAAAATTTGGTTATGAGGGTTTCTGTTAACAGTGTGTTTACACGGTCCTGTTGTACCCGGTCATAATTAAGCTTAATTTTTTCAAGTGCCGCCAATGAGGCTTTTTTAAGATATAGTTCCGAATGTTTAATCTTGTTTTCGGAAGAAAGCCGGATAAGCTCTTCCCTAAGGTTTAAATTTTGTGGGTCTTCCTGAAGGTCTTCATTTTGTTTGTCCATTATTTATTTAGGGATTTGTATATTTTTTTATATTCTTTGTAAACAATATATGCCAGCGCAATAGCTAACATCCACAAATTTTTTGCCAACCATGCTATTCCTTTTGCTCCCCAAGATAATGCAGTCGCAAGTAAATTTAAAACTGGAACCAATATAGGTAAAGCAGCTTTTCCAAGTTTTCCAAAACCTTTCCTAATGCTCCGGTTGCCTTTGCGGCCGCTGTAACTCCTTTTCTTCCGGCTAAAACAACAGTTGTTATGATTCCAGCTATACTAATAGCTATTGCAGCTGTTACACCCATGTTTTGTTTTGCCCATTCTTTGAACCTTTCAAATCTGGTTAGATCATTGTTTTCTATCATTTTTTTTGTAAGATCATTTTGTGGAGCTATGTTTTGTTCCAATCTAAGTTGGTCAGCCTTTAAAGCACACACATCTGCAACATTTTTGAAACTCATTTTTTTCACTGCATCATTTTCTTCCGCTGTTTTGTCCTCCCAAAACTTTTGGTTAATTTCAACAGCACCCAAGTCATTGGAAGCCAAAACTCCTGCGATGTTGCGGACTGGGGTATCCCCAATAAATGCCCCATTTTCACTTTCAATATTATCAAATCTTATTGTTACTTCATCATCCAGTTGGTCAGCAACATTTGCAATAATTTCATTAGTATTTTCAGGATTAATATTTTCTGGTTGGAGTCCTAAAAGCTCTTCAGCAACCCCATTTGCACTCCGTTTGTGTTCAGTTTTTGCTCTTAAAAATAACCCATTAAATTCTTTAACTTTTTCCTTAAATTTTTCATCTTGGTTTAATACAAATTTGTCGCCTTCCCTAACAATAACCTTTACATTGTCAAAAAGGATTCCATCTGCTTTTCTTGTGTTTGGGTCAACAAATATTTTGCTTTTTTTAATTAAGGATTTGCTTGCATTGCCATCCTTAATATTCACAACAATACCCAGTTTTTCTCTTAAAAATTTTTTCTTTTTAAAGATGGCAGATTTTTTTTGTTTAGCAGCCACTTTTTTAATCCATCTATCAAGTCTTAACTCAAATGCTTTGTTAGATTCATCTTTTGGTTTTTCAGTTATATTAATTCTTCTTCTTTTTAAATCTTTATAATCACCATCTAGTTCTGCAGCATCAAAAAATTCAGCAGAAGCAGCCAAAGAATTATAGAAATCAGCATCTTCACCTTCTGTAAAGGATGTTTCTGATTCTCCAAAACCTTCTTCTTCTGCTTCTTGGTTCATATCTCTCATTTCAAATTCAGCCATTTATTTAACTTTTTTAAATTATTAATCTTGCTGACCAATAACTTTCACCATTTCTTCACAGTAAAATTTTCCTAAAATATCCTCATTAGAGTCCCGAATTCTGTACATAACAGGGTTTCCACGAAATACAGCTGATATTGTAAAAATTTCATTGGTGAAATTTGGATCATATCCTTTTGCAAAATTTTTTCTATATTTTTGTATTCTTACATGATCTCCAGTTTTAAATTTAGGTTTTATCCCTTCAAGGGAAGGAATTCCATACAGTGTAAAAAAACTTTGGATTGGTTTTTATCATTAACATCTTTTGGTTTCATTTTAATTGTGCTATGTTTTGTGTTATTATAACTTGCAGTAAATTTGTGAAGGATGTTTAACCACTTTTGTTTCCTGTAAATGTAAAATATTTCCACATCCTGGTTTTTAATGTCCGGTTAAATCTTTCTACAACAGCTGCCTTACGTTCTGATCTTGTGGAGAAATAATAAATATCAAAAGATTTTAAAAGGGTTTTTACCCCAACATTGTAAAATTCCTTTCCGTTATCAAATTGGACTGTTTCTGGATATTTACCAAATCTTTCCTTAAATTCTGACAACATTTTGGAAACACCGGCTACCATACTTACTGTGTTTTTTCTATGAACAGGAACTGAAAAACCAAATCTGCTTAAAATTTCTATTCCTGTTAATATCCACTTTTGGTCATTATTTTCAGAACCAAATTTAGCCATATCAACAAGATCCATTTGAAGTTGGTCGGCAAGATTTTTAACAAATGTTTTTTGATATCTTCTTGGTTTTCTAATAGGTTTGTGCAATGTAAATACCCTTTGGCTATGTAACCACTCCCTAACCAGCTTTCTTGAAACACCTTCAACATTTTGGTTTAATGCTGTTTGGTAAAGTTTTTCCATGGATTGGTAACCTGTTACAGGATTGTAGTATATGTCCCGAAGTTCAAGGTCAATAAGTAAAAGTTTATCATCCATTTTTTTATTTAAATAAAAATGGACCTTAAGACAGAGTTTTTAAATGAATACCCAAATGCTGATTTAACAAGATTTAAATTTGGGAAAAAGATATTTTTTTTAAAGAATGAATTTTTATTGGACATTAAAAGTGATGAGTTTAAAAGAAACAAAAATTATACACAATATTTATATTGGCCAAAACCCTGGGGAATCCATGGAACTGTTCAGAGTTTTTCAAAACAACCAAAATGTTCAGTGAACCTAAACAAAGTTATATTATTTGTTAACAAAAAGGAAAATTTTATTTTGGACTTGGATCCGGTAAATTTACCATTTCAACAACCCACAAAGGCAAGAAATCCCAACCTAAATGACTTTCTCACAATTCCATATTTTACAGCCATTGCAGCTTCTTATGTTGCAAGTTATTTGTGTGGGGTGTCTAACAAACATTTTAAAAATGGTTTTGAAAGGTTTAGGTCTCCTTTTTTAACAAGTATTGTCCATTATCATTATGTTTACCAAGTTAGAAGATTTTTAAAGCATCCCAACAAACTTAGAAGATATCTTACAAGTGAAATAATTAATATTTTACAACATAACCCTAATGATGTTTGGATCCAGAAAATAAGTAATTCTACACAAAGTTCCGAAAATTTTACACAAGACCTCAAGGATCTTGGATATGAAGTTAGGTATGTAAAGTTGGAACAAAAAAGTTATGGAAAGGTAAACACATATGAGGAACTTGTATCCACTTCCCAAAGACACCCCAATGATTTTAAACACTTTGTTCCGAAAAACAGCAATGGGTTGACACCATTGGGACAAAAGCTATTTCAACAATCCTTAGAATCATTTGTTTACTGTGTGTTGGGGGCCCAGGCAAAAACAAGGTGGGTCATTGTTGGGCAAGGTGCTAAAAGTTTACAAACACAAGAGGTGTTTAAAAAGTTAATGGAAGATACCATAGCACAAGATGATATTACTGTAAGCATTAGTAATATGAGGCAAGCAATAAAGTCTACCAATGTTGTTTTAAATTTTGCGGTGTCTCCAGGTTTAATTTTAATCCCTAGCGATCTTAAAATTTTAATTAATCCTGTGGTTGGATTTAACAATGTTCTTACCATGGCTACAAACAAAATGGTGCTTGGATTTAACCAACACTTAAACATTAAACCTTTGGCAAATTCTTTGGAAAAATCTTATGAAAAATCTTATGAAAAAACATACAAAGAAAGAAATTTTACAAGACTAGAAATAACAAAAAACAATAACAGATTACCAGAAGTTTTTGGAGCTTCCATAACACTTGTTTTTTTAATTTTTAAAATAATATCATTATAATAAAAGGGATGACTCAAATGTTAGATATTAATATTAAAATTTCGCCAACTTTAAACCTTTTCTTGGAAAAGCATAAAAATGGTCCTAATACCAGCAGTTGTTGCAACCAAACATTGGAAAAACTGGATGGGTACACATTTTGTTCAGAATGTGGAATAGTTCAAGGACCATTGTTCAAACCCAGTTCTTGGGGATGGAAATCCAAAAATGGGGTTGTGGATAGCCTTAACGTTAGAAAAATGAAGGAAATATACCTAAAAATATTACCTGAACCTTTAGAACAACCACCCCTTAACCCTTACTGCAAAAAAAATACCCATTTGACTTGTATTTGCAGATGTTTGTGTAAATGCGACAAACTCAGGTGTGTCTGTATTTGTCCAACCCAAAAACCAATACCAACCCAAAAACAACCAAAATTTCTTGTATTAAAACTTATAGAAAATTTTGACAAATCTTTTGAAACCCTTAAAAACCTTGGTTTGGTTACAAGGCGACCTAACCAAAAACATATATTGTATGCCATTCTTGCAATAATCCAAAGAGATCTTTTAAAAACTTTGGCAATACCACCATTTAAAAATCCAGAAAAAGCTTTTGAAAAAATAGAATATATTTTAAACTATTGTCCAAATCTGTTAAAGAAGTACCTAAAACAGATTTCCGAATTTTTAAGGCTATGATATTAAAGATTCAAAAATCTTAAACATATTTTTTAAATAATTCCTAATTTAAAAAAATTAGGAATTAGGGTCTTATACTTTGTTCGCTCGGCTTCGCCTCGGGTCCTCGGCTTCGCTCAGCTTCGCTTCGGTTCCTCGGTTTAAACAAATCTTGACAACAACCACCCAACACCTGTTCCAGAAAGTGTTACAGCAATAATTTGGTATTTTTCCATTTCTTCGCTTGGTTGGTAAAAATCCTCAAGTTTTGGTTCAACTGGAATATTCTGTAAAATTTTATGAAGTTCACTAAATGCTTTTGATGTGTCTTGCATATTGTTGGTTGCAGTTCTAATTTCATCCTGTAATTCTCTTTGTCTGTCCTTCCTTTTAATTTATTTTTCAAAAAACTTTTCTTTAGCTTTTTGAAGTTCTTCTGTTGCTAAATTATGTCTTTTTGCCTCGTCAGCGAAACCATTTTTGTTAAATGATTGGAAAAGGTAGCCAGCACCTGCAAAGGCAATTGCGTTAAACAACCCTCCTACTACCATTGATGCCATTTATTAAATATGTTTCCATATTCATTTGGGAATATGGAGACAATGTTTGTTTAATCACTCATGTTGCCTGTGTCTTTAACCAGAAGTCTTTCCCGTGGTGGTTCCTCAACCTTTTTCAGAAATTTAATTTGGATCTGAGGAAACCTTTCTTGGTCCTTGTTTACAAATACCTGGTTGATCTCTAATTTTATGTCAACATAGCACAGTTTTTTAAGATCTAGCTTGTTTTTCTCGCTTAGCTCCTGTTCTTTAATGTTTAATGATACAATATTATTAAAATCACCGAAAAGTGGTGTGTTTTTTGTTGGGTTAAGTTGGTTCCAGGCTGTTAGGGTATTTTGACAGTTTTCTTGGCTTAGTTGGACTGTTACTCTAAACCCATTTGCTGGCTTTCCTTTAAATGTTTTGGGCTTTAGTCCCAAACACTTGGTTTGTCTAAATTTTAAGGTAATTGGTTGTTCCAATTTTTCAAAACTCATACTCATCTCTTTTATTATTTATTATTAATAGGATAAGGATTGTTCGATTTAAATTTTTTTTTGGTTAAATGTTTTTTTCAGAAATTTTAAACTCCTTTTTCAGGATCCACATTTTTTGGTACATATCCCTTTTCTTGTGCCATTTTTACTATAAATAATCCAGCTGCAACTGCAACTCCAAGTTTGGCTGTTTCTTTAAGACTTGCTGGTGTCGCTAGTGATTGGCCTGTTAACTTTTTGGAAACCATACTTACTCCAACAGCTGAAACTGTAATTAAAGCTGCGGAGTACAAATCATTTAAAACTTCGCTCTTATTCATTTATTATACCAAAACAAATTTTATAAAAATTATTAAAATATTAAAATATTTTGTAGTTTTTAAAAACTACAAAATTACATTTACATTTTTTTCCAATTTGTTGAAACATAATTTTTATATTTCAAAATTTTTTGGACATAAAAAGATTTCAAGAAGAATATCGCCAACATTTTTATCAATTTTAAATTTAAGTTCGTTGTAAATACCATTGTCTAACATGGCTACAGAATTAATGTTATCAAACTTTTCAACAGATCCCTTCAATATTTGTTTTGTTGTAATTGGAAGAACTGCGGCTGTTCTGTCCCGTGTTCCAGAAAATGAAGTTTTTGTTCCATCAATCATGTTGCAAGTTATGCATATAAATCTCATTCCAAGGTTTATGTTAACTGTTTCTGGACTAACTTGGCTTGCTCCTTTTTTAATTATTGTTGTTTCTGGAAATCCTAGCAAAGGAGCGAGTTTTAACAATGAAAGGTTTTCTGTTGGCGAAATTTTAATTTTACAGCTAAAAGGAAGTAATTCAGATTTTATACCGTTGTCCTTTAATCTTTCCATAATCATACCAACAGTCCAATAACCATTGTAGAAACTGACTTGTTTTGTTCCATGCATAATATGTGTTGGACTTGTTATGTTGTTAAAATTCCAAAACACTGTTGCATTTTTTACTATCATTTTAGTGTCTTCAATGATTAAAGGATCATCAAATTTAACAGTTGTTTCCCCATTTTTAAGTAAAATTCTTAGGTTCCTCATTTATTGTATTTCCAGAATTTATTTGGTGAAGGTATGGGTGAACCAGGTTAATTTCTAGTCTTGAATATTTTTGGGATTTTAATATTTCTTTAATTTTTTTTTCTTCTTCTTTTGGTATGTCCAAATAGTCATCTAAGATAACCTGCATGTCTTTTCTGTTTGGATTATAAAATGTAACCAGTTTGGAAATATTTTCCCGATATGGTTTCGCAATGCTGGTTAGTTGTTGGGTAACAACTATTGTACTGATATCCATATGCCTGGCACCAAAACCAAGTTTAACCAATTCGCTGGTCCTGTTTTTAACAGTTTGTCCTGAAGCACAGTCATCCAAAATAATTAGGCTTGGTCTACCTTTACAGTAGTCAACTACATATTTTTAAAAATCTTCGGACTGGTCTTGGTCGCAAGGAATAACAAAAAATCTTGGATCATTAAGATGTTCCCATTCAAGATATGTTTTATTCCATTCAAAAGTAGGACAAATTAAAAATATATTTTCAAATTTTTTTGGGGTTTCAGACAACATTTTCAGCAAATAGTGGGTTTTCCCACAACTTGTCATTCCAACAATAATCATATTAAATGGTTTAAAAATGTTTTCAGGTTCAAAATTTTTGTTTTCCAAGGTTTCCATTTTTATTTTTTAGTAATTTACACTTTGGAATGCTCCTCCTTGGACTTTTAGGAGTCCATCTGAAAGAATGAAAATATGGCATTTAAGATCAGTTATTGTCGCTAGTTTCTTAATTTCCAACATTATTCCGGATTGGGTTGTCAAAAGCTTGGTGCCATCTCCATAAACATCGTTATCATTAATTGAACGAAGATCTACAACAAGTGCAAATTTTTCTTCTGTAAAGAACTCCTCAGCTTGGATAGTTGGGTAATCTGTTTGTCTGAAAAGTCGTTCAGCCTCTTCAAACAACCTCCGTTTTGGAATTCCTTGGGAGTATATACTGTTTGGAACCCCTTCAATAGTAATTTTTACATTGTCAATGTTTGGGTAAACAAACTCTTCTGATCCATCTCGGGAAGCTTTTGTAAACAACATTACAACCGCCTTCATGCTCTTTCTTGGTAAATTAATGGTTTCGTTAATTAAAGTTGTTGCTCTTGCCCATGGTGAGGTTTTCATCAGGGTTACATGTTCAAAGGAAAGGGCTCGACCCACTTGGTAGGAAGATTCTATTTCCTTAACTAGGGAAAAGTTTGTAATGGTTTCATACTCAAGTTCAATGTTTTCAAGTGAGTAACCGGCCACAGATTGACTACTTTGGGCTTTCATAATTGTAGAACATTTTGGCAATGTGATAATGTACTGTAAGTCATTTGCCATGCTGTGGGGGGCATACAATCCGTGGTCCTTTAAAATTTTACCTAACTGAATTCGCTGTTTTGTTCCATAAACAGCTGCATATGAGTCGGAAGAGGCATCATCAGATTTTGAAATAAGTTTTCTTTGGTTCTCTGTAGCAATACCATCTTCGATCATATTGGCTCTCTCATGTTTATCCATCCACAAGTCCTTATATGTTCCCAGAAGACTTTCTCCTGTGTTGTCGTAAACTTTTTCACCTGCAAATCTAACTTCCAAACGTTCTTGTAGCTGTTTTGCAAGATTGTTATTAAACCATGATTTGGTATTTTTGTTTTAAAGTCGAACAGAAGAAACATCTTGTCAGGGACTAGGGTCGTTCCAGGTTTAAGTTTTGGAATATGTATGTAAATTACTTCTCCTTCATTAGCCGAATTAGGGTTAAAAGTAATTACATTTCTGGTTCGTTCTCCAGTTATTATACTTTTGTGTAAACGGTTATAACCAGGAATTAGTTTAACTTCTCTTTCGGTATTCATTTATTATAACCAGTTTTCTGAAATTAAACAATCAAAATCCGACCAAAGATGGTAACAATAGTTTTCATTATAGTTTTTAAGATCATATTTACTATATAATAACCAAAGTTTGTACCCATCATTGCTTCCTTTTGAAATAAGGTATATAAGTTTTCCAATGTTAAACCAGGTTTCACTTTTAAAAACACATTCGGTTGCATAACTGTTTACAATCATATTTTTGTTTATTGAATTCCTATCCTGTTATGGATAGGATTTCATTTTTTTAAAGATCATATTTGTTCTATTGACCGGAAATGTTTTACGCATGTGTTTCGGTGGTCTTTTTTTGTTCTTGGGGGTGGAACCCGTATTAACATTGGAAAGGGGGAAGCCATTCCTTCTTTTTGTACCTTTTGGATTTGGACTGGAATAATAATAACTTTATGCTTTAAATTCTTAGCTTTTGAGTTTTTTAATCCCATTTGTAGTTTTTGTTTATTGTATTCCCATACTTAGAGATCATATTGGGAAAGGTCTTTGTAAACTGTTTTTACCCTAGGAATTTCTTCCTTGCAGTTCGGGTCCTCTTTTTGGGGTCCTCCCCATTTACTGTATGCAATGTAAGTTAGTAGAAGTGTACAACAAGTTCCAACTATTGTTCCAGTAGATGTTATTAAAGATGCTTGAGACATATTTTCAGCTTTTTCTTCTGGGATTGTTTCCATTTGTTGTTTTTTCTTTAGTTTTGCGGCCCTACTTATTGCAGCCAGTTTTTTTCCTTGGGCAACTCTTTTTGGATTTTTAATATGAACAGGTGGAGGGGTTTTTGTAATAGTTTGTTTTTCTTCACTTTGTTTACTTTGTTCTGCTTCCATTTATATTTGTTTAAAATTTGTTTAACAACTAGTTTAAATTTGTTGCGAAGCGGAGTCGAAGACGACAACAACTAGTTTAAATTTGTTTGAATTTGTTTAAAATTTGTTTGGCAGCTAGTTTAAAAGTTTTTTTCATATTTTTTTTTTAATTTAATTAATCTTAAGTAGGTTAATTTCCACATCCCGCACATTAAAAAACAGGAAGGTGTAGTCATCTCCAACCGAACCAGAATAACAATGCAAAGATACTTTGGTTCCCTTTATTATGGTTGCAATGCCTTCGCAAAATATATGGTGGGGGTGTGTTTCGTTATATGTTTTACCCATGGTTAAAACTTCCAAATCCGCAAGTTTGTTTGATCTTGTGCCAACATCTCCATGGTAAAGATCTGTTTTAAGGTCAAAATATGATCTATATGAAGAAGCCCACCATGAAGATGCCTTACTTTGTTGGTCTATTTTGTGTCCATCTGGTTCTAGTGTAAACCAGTACTTTACCAAATATTTTCCAGAATCTGCTGCGGTAAATGATAGCAAAGTGCTGTTGTTATTTGTGTTGTCCCAACCACCTGCTTTATAGCTTGTTTTCCCACTACCTTTTCTATACTTTGTTACTTGTGTAAAATTTCCAGCTTGTCCTGTGGTTCCAGTAACACCTCTTAAACCTCTGATACCTCTTTGTCCAGTTGTTCCTTTTGGTCCTGGAAGTCCTTGGGGTCCATGGTCTCCTTTGTCTCCTTTGGAACCTGCTACACCTTTGGGTCCTTGGGAACCTTGGGGTCCTTGTGGACCTGTTGCCCCAGTGTCTCCTTTGTCTCCTTTGGATCCTTTGGAACCTTGGGGACCTTGGGGTCCTTTGGAACCTGCTGCACCTGTTGCCCCAGTGTCTCCTTTGTTTTCTTTTGCTCCATCATCACCATGGTCTCCTTTGTCTCCTTTTTGGGCTGTTGCACCTGCTAAACCTTTGTCTCCTTTGTCTCCTTTGTCTCCTTTGGAACCTTTGGAACCTTGGGTTCCATGGTCTCCTTTGTCTCCTTTGGAACCTGCTACACCTGTTACACCTGCTAAACCCCTGTCTCCTCTGTCTCCTTTAAGTCCTTGGGGTCCTCTAATACCATGGTCTCCTTTGTCTCCTTTGAAACCTGTTGTACCTGTTAAACCTTTGTCTCCTTTGTCTCCTTTGGAACCTGCTAAACCTTTGTCTCCTTTGTCTCCTTTATTTCCTCTGTCTCCTTTGTCTCCTTTGGCACCTGTATCTCCTTGGGGTCCCTGTTCTCCATCCTTTCCATAACTGGGGTAATCTAAATCTTCATATCCATAGTAATAACTCATGTTTATTTATATAAAGTTCCCATATTCTTTCATCATATCCTTATTAATTTTTACAATATCAGTTGGACGTAATGGTCCATACACAACTTTAAACCCATATATTTTTCCTTTCAGTTGATCTTGGGTAAAAATGGAGGGATTAAATCTTTCATTTAAAAATACAGATCCAAATGGACTACCTATATCTGTCAAATCCGGTTGGAATTCTGATCCTGTACAAAAAACACCATTTAAATATATCATGCCTCCCGTTCCCAACCAATGGCATGATATAATGTGTTTGCTAAGAATGCTGTGTGAGGCCTTCATATCTTTAGTTACATCTGTCCCTTTTTCAATACCACCAATTATTAATTTGGAGTAGGAGTATGGTTTAAAGGAAAGGTATTTGTCCCAACCACCATTATCATTTCCGATAAGATAGCACCGACCACCAGAAACCGATGTGTCAACCACAGTGCAAACAACAAAAACAGAAACATCGCCAAACTGCAATTCGGGACCAACAAAACTCATGTAGTTATTTCCCTTGTTCTCAATGTAATCTGGACATAAACCAGCGGCATCTGAACCAAATGTTGGGGCATGGTTTTTATCATTCTGCCATAAACAGTGTTTTCCATTCCGTGCTTGGGTTACCCTTTTTTCAGAGTTAACAGTTTCAAAGGTTTTGACTGCATTTGTCAAGTTAATATCAAAAACAGTTTTGTAGTTTTTTCCCAGTGAAAGGTTTTTTAATTTTTCTTCAATGTCTTTGATTTTCTTTTCGGTATCGCTATGTTGTGCAGTATGTTGGCGTCTGCCATAACCATAGAAGTAACTCATTGTTTATTTAAAAGAATAATTTCTTATTTTTAAAAATAAGAAATTGAAATTTTTTTGAAATTAAAGTTGTCGGATTTTTATTCTTTTTAAATGGGAATTGCTATGGGTTTCTAGCTCCTTTTTTGTATTAAAGGTTTTTAGGCATTCGGTACATTTTGTTATATGTTCGCCTAAAGTTTTTCCATGAACAACCTTTTTATGTAGTTTTAGTGCTATTTTTGTCTGTACTTTAAGTTGGCATTCCGAGCATATGTATTCAAAAGTTGCTGGTATTCTGAAAACGTATCCATTTCTCTTCATTGTTTTGGGCATTTATTTTATTTTTGGATTTTTTGAAAACAAATGTCGTTTTTTACAAAAGATTTCTATAAACCTCTTTAAATGCAATCCCTACTATTTTCATTGTTATAACTTTTTGGAATCCTGTCTTTTTTTGTATGGAATAACAACAATGTTATTTCTTAAAAGCAGTTTTTTTTTTCTAAATTTTGGAAAAATCATTTCGTAGTCAACAAAATAGTATTTGTCAAATTTTTCATGGTAAACAAGTTTGCAGGTTTCAAACAACTCAGCTGTTATCAGTATTTCAAACATTGGTGATAATGCATACAAAAGGGCTACTTTTTGTGGATGTTTTTCTATCGCAATTAAAAATGTATAAATTTTTTTAGTATTGTCTGCTAATTTTTTGTTGTTATATTGTAGTGTTTTCTGTCTGTAAAAAATATGAAGATTATGAAAAACAGACTTAAAGGTTTCAAATGGTGGAATGTTGTTTGCTGCAATATTTTGAATTTTGTATACAGTTTTCGTTATTTCTTTTCTAACCATTTTATTTAAAAAACTTCTTTTAATTTAAAAAAAAAAAAAAACCATTTAAAAAATATTTTAAAATATTTAAAACCTCCTTCAAAAAAATCTTCGCCAAAATATCTTCGCCAAAATCTTCGGAAATATATTTTTACCAGGGGGGAAATCTTTTGAAATTCTTTTTCAAATTCTTTTTCAAATTCTTAAAAAACATATTTTTTGAAAAGTTCAGGAGGGGAAAATCTTTTCAAAAAGATTCTAAACATGGCGGCCATCTTGGAAAAAACATGGAGTCTAGACAGACTCCCTTTTATTATTGGCGCCACCAAGTCTAGCATGAGATGTCCCAGAACCCGCCTTTATACACTACTCAGGGTCACACCCAGTATGCTGTAGTCTATTATATTACCATGCTGTACACCAGGGTCACACCCAGTATGCTGTAGTCTGTCATATTGCAAATGCTGTATACCATGGTCACACTCAGTATCCTGTATTCTGTAATATTGCAAATGCTGTATACCAGGGTCACACCCAGTATGCTGTAGTCTGTTATATTGCGAATGCTGTATACCAGGGTCACACCCATTATGCTGTAATCTGTTATATTGCAAATGCTGTATACCCGGGTCACACCCAGTATGCTGTAGCCTGTTATATTGCAAATGCTGTATACCAGGGTCACACCCAGTATGCTGTAAACTGTTATATTGCAAATGCTGTATACCAGGGTCACATCCAGTATGCTGTCGTCTGTCATATTGCAATGCTATATACAAGGGTCACACCCAGTATCCTGTTATTGCTGTCATCTGTCATATTGCAATGCTGTATACCAGGGTCACACCCATTATGCTGTAGTCTGTTATCTTGCAAATGCTGTATACCAGAGTCTAACCCAGTATCCTGTAGTCTGTTATATTGCAAATGCTGCATACCAGGGTTACACCCAGTATGCTGTCGTCTGTCATATTGCAATGCTATATACCAGGGTCACACCCAGTATCCTGTTATTGCTGTCATCTGTCATATTGCAATGCTGTATACCAGGGTCACACCCAGTATGCTGTAGACTGTCATATTGCAAATGCTGTATACCAGGGTCACACTCAGTATCCTGTAGTCTGTTATATTGCAAATGCTGTATACCAGGGTCATACCCAGTATGCTGTAGTCTGTTATATTGTCATGCTGTATACCAGGGTCACACCCAGTATGCTGTAGTCTGTTATATTGCAAATGCTGTATACCAGGGTCACACCAAGTATGCTGTAGTCTGTTATATTGCAAATGCTGTATACCAGGGTCACACCCAGTATGCTGTAGTCTATCATATTGCAATACTGTATACCAGGGTCACACCCAGTATGCTGTATTCTATTATATTGCAAATGCTGTATACCAGGGTCATAACCAGTATGCTGTAGTCTGTTATATTGCAAATGATGTATACCAGGTTCACACCCAGTACGCTGTAGTCTATTATATTGCAAATGCTGTATACCAGGGTCACACCCATTATAATGTAGTCTGTTATATTGCAAATGCTGTATACCAGGGTCACATCCAGTACGCTGTAGTCTATTATATTACCATGCTGTACACCAGGGTCACACCCAGTATGCTGTAGTTTGTTATATTGCAAATGCTGTATACCAGGGTCACACCCAGTATGCTGTAGCCTGTTATATTGCAAATGCTGTATACCAGGGTCACACCCAGTATGCTGAAGCCTGTTACATTGCAAATACTGTATACCTGGGTCACACCCAGTATGCTGTAGTCTGTTATATTGCAAATCCTGTACACCAGGGTCACACCCAGTATGCTGTAGCCTGTTATATTGCAAATGCTGTATACCAGGGTCACACCCAGTATGCTGTAGTCTATTATATTACCATGCTGTACACCAGGGTCACACCCAGTATGCTGTAGTCTGTTATATTGCAAATGCTGTATACCAGGGTCACACCCAGTATGCTGTAGACTGTCATATTGCAATACTGTACACCAGGGTCACACCCAGTATGCTATAGTCTGTTATATTGCAAATGCTGTATACCAGGGTCACACCCATTATGCTGTAGTCTGTTATATTGCAAATGCTGTATACCAGGGTCACACCCAGTATGCTGTAATCTGTTATATTGCAAATGCTGTATACCAGGGCCACACCAATTATGCTGTAGTCTGTTATATTGCAAAACTGTATACCAGGGTCACACCCAGTATGCTGTAGTCTGTTATATTGCAAATGCTGTATACCAGGGTCACACCCATTATCCTGTAGTCTGTTATATTGGAAATGCTGTATACCAGGGTCACACCCAGTATGCTGTAATCTGTTATATTGCAAATGCTGTATACCAGGGCCACACCAATTATGCTGTAGTCTGTTATATTGCAAATTCTGTATACCAGGGTCACACCCAGTATGCTGTAATCTGTTATATTGCAAGTGCTGTACACCAGGGTCACACCCATTATGCTGTAATCTGTTATATTGCAAATGCTGTATACCAGGGTCACACCCAGTATGCTGTAGTCTGTTATATTGCAAATGCTGTATACCAGGGTCACACCCAGTATGCTGTAGTCTGTTATATTGCAAATGCTGTATACCAGGGTCACACCCAGTATGCTGTAGCCTGTTATATTGCAAATGCTGTATACCAGGGTCACACCCAGTATGTTGTAGTCTGTTATATTGCAAATGCTGTATACCAGGGTCACACCCAGTATGCTGTAGTCTGTTATTTTGCAAATGCTGTATACCAGGGTCACACCCAGTATGCTGTAGTCTGTTATATTACCATGCTGTATACCAGGGTCACACCCAGTATGCTGTAGTCTGTCATATTGCAATACTGTATACCAGGGTCACACCAATTATGCTGTTGTCTGTTATATTGCAAGTGCTGTATACCAGGGTCACACCCAGTATGCTGTAGTCCGTTATCTTGCAAATGCTGTATACCAGGATCTCACCCATTATGCTGTAGTCTGTTATCTTGCAAATGCTGTATTCCAGGGTCTCACCATTATGCTGTAGTCTGTTATCTTGCAAATGCTGTATACCAGGGTGTCACTCAGTATGCTGTAGTCTGTTATATTGCAAGTGCTGTATACCAGGGTCAAACTCAGTATGCTGTAGTCTGTTATGTTGCAAATGCTTTATACCATGGTCACAACCATTATGCTGTAGTCTGTCATAATGCAAATGTTGTATACCAGGGTCACACCCATTATGCTGTAGTCTCTTATATTGCAAATGCTGTATACCAGGGTCACACCCATTATGCTGTAGTCTGTTTATCTTGCAAATGCTGTATACCAGGGTCACACCCAGTATGCTGTAGTCTGTTATATTGCAAATGCTGTATACCAGGGTCACACCCAGTATGCTGTAGTCTGTTATATTGCAAATGCTGTATACCAGGGTCACACCCAGTATGCTGTAGTCTGTTATATTGCAAATACTGTATACCAGTGTCACACCAATTATGCGGTAGTCTGTTATATTGCAAGTTGCTGTATACCAGGGTCACACCCATTATGCTGTAGTCTGTTATCTTGCAAATGCTGTATACCAGGGTCACACCCATTATGCTGTTGTCTGTTATATTGCAAGTGCTGTATACCAGGGTCACACCCAGTATGCTGTAGTCCGTTATCTTGCAAATGCTGTATACCAGGATCTCACCCATTATGCTGTAGTCTGTTATCTTGCAAATGCTGTATTCCAGGGTCTCACCATTATGCTGTAGTCTGTTATCTTGCAAATGCTGTATACCAGGGTGTCACTCAGTATGCTGTAGTCTGTTATATTGCAAGTGCTGTATACCAGGGTCAAACTCAGTATGCTGTAGTCTGTTATGTTGCAAATGCTTTATACCATGGTCACAACCATTATGCTGTAGTCTGTCATAATGCAAATGCTGTATACCAGGGTCACACCCATTATGCTGTAGTCTCTTATATTGCAAATGCTGTATACCAGGGTCACACCCATTATGCTGTAGTCTGTTATCTTGCAAATGCTGTATACCAGGGTCACACCCAGTATGCTGTAGTCTGTTATATTGCAAATGCTGTATACCAGGGTCACACCCAGTATGCTGTAGTCTGTTATATTGCAAATGCTGTATACCAGGGTCACACCCAGTATGCTGTAGTCTGTTATATTGCAAATACTGTATACCAGTGTCACACCAATTATGCGGTAGTCTGTTATATTGCAAGTTGCTGTATACCAGGGTCACACCCATTATGCTGTAGTCTGTTATCTTGCAAATGCTGTATACCAGGGTCACACCCATTATGCTGTAGTCTGTTATCTTGCAAATGCTGTATACCAGGGTCTCACCCATTATGCTGTAGTCTGTTATCTTGCAAATGCTGTATACCAGGGTCTCACCATTATGATGTAGTCTGTTATCTTGCAAATGCTGTATACCAGGGTCACACCCATTATGCTGTAGTCTGTTATCTTGCAAATGCTGTATACCAGGGTCTCACCCATTATGCTGTAGTCTGTTATCTTGCAAATGCTGTATACCAGGGTCACACTCAGTATGCTGTAGTCTGTTATGTTGCAAATGCTGTATACCAGGGTCACACCCATTATGCTGTAGTCTGTTATCTTGCAAATGCTGTATACCAGGGTCTCACCCATTATGCTGTAGTCTGTTATCTTGCAAATGCTGTATACCAGGGTCTCACCATTATGATGTAGTCTGTTATCTTGCAAATGCTGTATACCAGGGTGTCACTCAGTATGCTGTAGTCTGTTATATTGCAAGTGCTGTATACCAGGGTCACACTCAGTATGCTGTAGTCTGTTATGTTGCAAATGCTGTATACCATGGTCACAACCATTATGCTGTAGTCTGTCATAATGCAAATGCTGTATACCAGGGTCACACCCATTATGCTGTAGTCTCTTATATTGCAAATGCTGTATACCAGGGTCACACCCATTATGCTGTAGTCTGTTATCTTGCAAATGCTGTATACCAGGGTCACACCCAGTATGCTGTAATCTGTTATATTGCAAGTGCTGTACACCAGGGTCACACCCATTATGCTGCAATCTGTTATATTGCAAATGCTGTATACCAGGGTCACACCCAGTATGCTGTAGTCTGTTATATTGCAAATGCTGTATACCAGGGTCACACCCAGTATGCTGTAGTCTGTTATATTGCAAATGCTGTATACCAGGGTCACACCCAGTATGCTGTAGCCTGTTATATTGCAAATGCTGTATACCAGGGTCACACCCAGTATGTTGTAGTCTGTTATATTGCAAATGCTGTATACCAGGGTCACAGCCAGTATGCTGTAGTCTGTTATATTGCAAATGCTGTATACCAGGGTCACACCCAGTATGCTGTAGTCTGTCATATTGCAATACTGTATAACAGGGTCACACCCAGTATGCTGTAGTCTATTATATTTCCAAGCTGTACACCAAGGTCACACCCTGTATGCTGTAGTCTGTTATATTGCAAATGATGTATACCAGGGTCACACCCAGTATGCTGTAGTCTGTTATATTGCAAATGCTGTATTCCAGGGTCACACCCAGTATGCTGTAGTCTGTTATATTGCAAATGCTGTATACCAGGGTCACACCCAGTATGCTGTAGTCTGTTATATTGCAAATGCTGTATACCAGGGTCACACCAATTATGCGGTAGTCTGTTATATTGCAAGTTGCTGTATACCAGGGTCACACCCATTATGCTGTAGTCTGTTATCTTGCAAATGCTGTATACCAGGGTCACACCCATTATGCTGTAGTCTGTTATCTTGCAAATGCTGTATACCAGGGTCTCACCCATTATGCTGTAGTCTGTTATCTTGCAAATGCTGTATACCAGGGTGTCACTCAGTATGCTGTAGTCTGTTATATTGCAAGTGCTGTATACCAGGGTCACACTCAGTATGCTGTAGTCTGTTATGTTGCAAATGCTGTATACCATGGTCACAACCATTATGCTGTAGTCTGTCATAATGCAAATGCTGTATACCAGGGTCACACCCATTATGCTGTAGTCTCTTATATTGCAAATGCTGTATACCAGGGTCACACCCATTATGCTGTAGTCTGTTATCTTGCAAATGCTGTATACCAGGGTCACACCCAGTATGCTGTAATCTGTTATATTGCAAGTGCTGTACACCAGGGTCACACCCATTATGCTGTAATCTGTTATATTGCAAATGCTGTATACCAGGGTCACACCCAGTATGCTGTAGTCTGTTATATTGCAAATGCTGTATACCAGGGTCACACCCAGTATGCTGTAGTCTGTTATATTGCAAATGCTGTATACCAGGGTCACACCCAGTATGCTGTAGCCTGTTATATTGCAAATGCTATATACCAGGGTCACACCCAGTATGTTGTAGTCTGTTATATTGCAAATGCTGTATACCAGGGTCACACCCAGTATGCTGTAGTCTGTTATATTACCATGCTGTATACCAGGGTCACACCCAGTATGCTGTAGTCTGTTATATTGCAAATGCTGTATACCAGGGTCACACCCAGTATGCTGTAGTCTGTCATATTGCAATACTGTATAACTGGGTCACACCCAGTATGCTGTAGTCTATTATATTTCCAAGCTGTACACCAAGGTCACACCCAGTATGCTGTAGTCTGTTATATTGCAAATGATGTATACCAGGGTCACACCCAGTATGCTGTAGTCTGTTATATTGCAAATGCTGTATACCAGGGTCACACCCAGTATGCTGTAGTCTGTTATATTGCAAATGCTGTATACCAGGGTCACACCCAGTATGCTGTAGTCTGTTATATTGCAAATACTGTATACCAGTGTCACACCAATTATGCGGTAGTCTGTTATATTGCAAGTTGCTGTATACCAGGGTCACACCCATTATGCTGTAGTCTGTTATCTTGCAAATGCTGTATACCAGGGTCACACCCATTATGCTGTAGTCTGTTATCTTGCAAATGCTGTATACCAGGGTCTCACCCATTATGCTGTAGTCTGTTATCTTGCAAATGCTGTATACCAGGGTCTCACCATTATGATGTAGTCTGTTATCTTGCAAATGCTGTATACCAGGGTGTCACTCAGTATGCTGTAGTCTGTTATATTGCAAGTGCTGTATACCAGGGTCACACTCAGTATGCTGTAGTCTGTTATGTTGCAAATGCTGTATACCATGGTCACAACCATTATGCTGTAGTCTGTCATAATGCAAATGCTGTATACCAGGGTCACACCCATTATGCTGTAGTCTCTTATATTGCAAATGCTGTATACCAGGGTCACACCCATTATGCTGTAGTCTGTTATCTTGCAAATGATGTATACCAGGGTCACACCCAGTATGCTGTAATCTGTTATATTGCAAGTGCTGTACACCAGGGTCACACCCAGTATGCTGTAATCTGTTATATTGCAAATGCTGTATACCAGGGTCACACCCAGTATGCTGTAGCCTGTTATATTGCAAATGCTATATACCAGGGTCACACCCAGTATGTTGTAGTCTGTTATATTGCAAATGCTGTATACCAGGGTCACAGCCAGTATGCTGTAGTCTGTTATATTGCAAATGCTGTATACCAGGGTCACACCCAGTATGCTGTAGTCTGTCATATTGCAATACTGTATAACAGGGTCACACCCAGTATGCTGTAGTCTATTATATTTCCAAGCTGTACACCAAGGTCACACCCTGTATGCTGTAGTCTGTTATATTGCAAATGATGTATACCAGGGTCACACCCAGTATGCTGTAGTCTGTTATATTGCAAATGCTGTATTCCAGGGTCACACCCAGTATGCTGTAGTCTGTTATATTGCAAATGCTGTATACCAGGGTCACACCCAGTATGCTGTAGTCTGTTATATTGCAAATGCTGTATACCAGGGTCACACCAATTATGCGGTAGTCTGTTATATTGCAAGTTGCTGTATACCAGGGTCACACCCATTATGCTGTAGTCTGTTATCTTGCAAATGCTGTATACCAGGGTCACACCCATTATGCTGTAGTCTGTTATCTTGCAAATGCTGTATACCAGGGTCTCACCCATTATGCTGTAGTCTGTTATCTTGCAAATGCTGTATACCAGGGTGTCACTCAGTATGCTGTAGTCTGTTATATTGCAAATGCTGTATACCAGGGTCACACCAATTATGCGGTAGTCTGTTATATTGCAAGTTGCTGTATACCAGGGTCACACCCATTATGCTGTAGTCTGTTATCTTGCAAATGCTGTATACCAGGGTCACACCCATTATGCTGTAGTCTGTTATCTTGCAAATGCTGTATACCAGGGTCTCACCCATTATGCTGTAGTCTGTTATCTTGCAAATGCTGTATACCAGGGTGTCACTCAGTATGCTGTAGTCTGTTATATTGCAAGTGCTGTATACCAGGGTCACACTCAGTATGCTGTAGTCTGTTATGTTGCAAATGCTGTATACCATGGTCACAACCATTATGCTGTAGTCTGTCATAATGCAAATGCTGTATACCAGGGTCACACCCATTATGCTGTAGTCTCTTATATTGCAAATGCTGTATACCAGGGTCACACCCATTATGCTGTAGTCTGTTATCTTGCAAATGCTGTATACCAGGGTCACACCCAGTATGCTGTAATCTGTTATATTGCAAGTGCTGTACACCAGGGTCACACCCATTATGCTGTAATCTGTTATATTGCAAATGCTGTATACCAGGGTCACACCCAGTATGCTGTAGTCTGTTATATTGCAAATGCTGTATACCAGGGTCACACCCAGTATGCTGTAGTCTGTTATATTGCAAATGCTGTATACCAGGGTCACACCCAGTATGCTGTAGCCTGTTATATTGCAAATGCTATATACCAGGGTCACACCCAGTATGTTGTAGTCTGTTATATTGCAAATGCTGTATACCAGGGTCACACCCAGTATGCTGTAGTCTGTTATATTGCAAATGCTGTATACCAGGGTCACACCCAGTATGCTGTAGTATGTTATATTACCATGCTGTATACCAGGGTCACACCCAGTATGCTGTAGTCTGTTATATTGCAAATGCTGTATACCAGGGTCACACCCAGTATGCTGTAGTCTGTCATATTGCAATACTGTATAACTGGGTCACACCCAGTATGCTGTAGTCTATTATATTTCCAAGCTGTACACCAAGGTCACACCCAGTATGCTGTAGTCTGTTATATTGCAAATGATGTATACCAGGGTCACACCCAGTATCCTGTAGTCTGTTATATTGCAAATGCTGTATTCCAGGGTCACACCCAGTATGCTGTAGTCTGTTATATTGCAAATGCTGTATACCAGGGTCACACCCAGTATGCTGTAGTCTGTTATATTGCAAATGCTGTATACCAGGGTCACACCAATTATGCGGTAGTCTGTTATATAGCAAGTTGCTGTATACCAGGGTCACACCCATTATGCTGTAGTCTGTTATCTTGCAAATGCTGTATACGAGGGTCACACCCATTATGCTGTAGTCTGTTATCTTGCAAATGCTGTATACCAGTGTCTCACCCATTATGCTGTAGTCTGTTATCTTGCAAATGCTGTATACCAGGGTCTCACCATTATGCTGTAGTCTGTTATCTTGCAAATGCTGTATACCAGGGTGTCACTCAGTATGCTGTAGTCTGTTATATTGCAAGTGCTGTATACCAGGGTCACACTCAGTATGCTGTAGTCTGTCATAATGCAAATGCTGTATACCAGGGTCACACCCATTATGCTGTAGTCTCTTATATTGCAAATGCTGTATACCAGGGTCACACCCATTATGCTGTAGTCTGTTATCTTGCAAATGCTGTATACCAGGGTCTCACCATTATGCTGTAGTCTGTTATCTTGCAAATGCTGTATGCCAGGGTGTCACTCAGTATGCTGTAGTCTGTTATATTGCAAGTGCTGTATACCAGGGTCACACTCAGTATGCTGTAGTCTGTTATGTTGCAAATGCTGTATACCATGGTCACAACCATTATGCTGTAGTCTGTCATAATGCAAATGCTGTATACCAGGGTCACACCCATTATGCTGTAGTCTCTTATATTGCAAATGCTGTATACCAGGGTCACACCCATTATGCTGTAGTCTGTTATCTTGCAAATGCTGTATACCAGGGTCTCACCATTATGCTGTAGTCTGTTATCTTGCAAATGCTGTATGCCAGGGTGTCACTCAGTATGCTGTAGTCTGTTATATTGCAAGTGCTGTATACCAGGGTCACACTCAGTATGCTGTAGTCTGTTATGTTGCAAATGCTGTATACCATGGTCACAACCATTATGCTGTAGTCTGTCATAATGCAAATGCTGTATACCAGGGTCACACCCATTATGCTGTAGTCTCTTATATTGCAAATGCTGTATACCAGGGTCACACCCATTATGCTGTAGTCTGTTATCTTGCAAATGCTGTATACCAGGGTCACACCCAGTATGCTGTAGTCTGTTATATTGCAAATGCTGTATACTAGGGTCACACCCAGTATGATGTAGTCTGTTATATTGCAAATGCTGTATACCAGGGTCACACCCAGTATGCTGTAGTCTGTCATATTGCAAATGCTGTATACCACAGTCACACTCAGTATGCTGTAGTCTGTTATATTGCAAATGCTGTATACCAGGGTCACACTCAGTATGCTGTAGTCTGTTATATTGCAAATGCTGTATACCAGGGTCACACCCAGTATGCTGTAGTCTGTTATATTGCAAATGCTGTATACCAGGGTCACACCCAGTATGCTGTAGTATGTTATATTACCATGCTGTATACCAGGGTCACACCCAGTATGCTGTAATCTGTTATATTGCAAGTGCTGTACACCAGGGTCACACCCAGTATGCTGTAATCTGTTATATTGCAAATGCTGTATACCAGGGTCACACCCAGTATGCTGTAGCCTGTTATATTGCAAATGCTATATACCAGGGTCACACCCAGTATGTTGTAGTCTGTTATATTGCAAATGCTGTATACCAGGGTCACAGCCAGTATGCTGTAGTCTGTTATATTGCAAATGCTGTATACCAGGGTCACACCCAGTATGCTGTAGTCTGTCATATTGCAATACTGTATAACAGGGTCACACCCAGTATGCTGTAGTCTATTATATTTCCAAGCTGTACACCAAGGTCACACCCTGTATGCTGTAGTCTGTTATATTGCAAATGATGTATACCAGGGTCACACCCAGTATGCTGTAGTCTGTTATATTGCAAATGCTGTATTCCAGGGTCACACCCAGTATGCTGTAGTCTGTTATATTGCAAATGCTGTATACCAGGGTCACACCCAGTATGCTGTAGTCTGTTATATTGCAAATGCTGTATACCAGGGTCACACCAATTATGCGGTAGTCTGTTATATTGCAAGTTGCTGTATACCAGGGTCACACCCATTATGCTGTAGTCTGTTATCTTGCAAATGCTGTATACCAGGGTCACACCCATTATGCTGTAGTCTGTTATCTTGCAAATGCTGTATACCAGGGTCTCACCCATTATGCTGTAGTCTGTTATCTTGCAAATGCTGTATACCAGGGTGTCACTCAGTATGCTGTAGTCTGTTATATTGCAAGTGCTGTATACCAGGGTCACACTCAGTATGCTGTAGTCTGTTATGTTGCAAATGCTGTATACCATGGTCACAACCATTATGCTGTAGTCTGTCATAATGCAAATGCTGTATACCAGGGTCACACCCATTATGCTGTAGTCTCTTATATTGCAAATGCTGTATACCAGGGTCACACCCATTATGCTGTAGTCTGTTATCTTGCAAATGCTGTATACCAGGGTCACACCCAGTATGCTGTAATCTGTTATATTGCAAGTGCTGTACACCAGGGTCACACCCATTATGCTGTAATCTGTTATATTGCAAATGCTGTATACCAGGGTCACACCCAGTATGCTGTAGTCTGTTATATTGCAAATGCTGTATACCAGGGTCACACCCAGTATGCTGTAGTCTGTTATATTGCAAATGCTGTATACCAGGGTCACACCCAGTATGCTGTAGCCTGTTATATTGCAAATGCTATATACCAGGGTCACACCCAGTATGCTGTAGTCTGTTATATTGCAAATGCTGTATACCAGGGTCACACCCAGTATGCTGTAGTCTGTTATATTGCAAATGCTGTATACCAGGGTCACACCCAGTATGCTGTAGTATGTTATATTACCATGCTGTATACCAGGGTCACACCCAGTATGCTGTAGTCTGTTATATTGCAAATGCTGTATACCAGGGTCACACCCAGTATGCTGTAGTCTGTCATATTGCAATACTGTATAACTGGGTCACACCCAGTATGCTGTAGTCTATTATATTTCCAAGCTGTACACCAAGGTCACACCCAGTATGCTGTAGTCTGTTATATTGCAAATGATGTATACCAGGGTCACACCCAGTATCCTGTAGTCTGTTATATTGCAAATGCTGTATTCCAGGGTCACACCCAGTATGCTGTAGTCTGTTATATTGCAAATGCTGTATACCAGGGTCACACCCAGTATGCTGTAGTCTGTTATATTGCAAATGCTGTATACCAGGGTCACACCAATTATGCGGTAGTCTGTTATATAGCAAGTTGCTGTATACCAGGGTCACACCCATTATGCTGTAGTCTGTTATCTTGCAAATGCTGTATACGAGGGTCACACCCATTATGCTGTAGTCTGTTATCTTGCAAATGCTGTATACCAGTGTCTCACCCATTATGCTGTAGTCTGTTATCTTGCAAATGCTGTATACCAGGGTCTCACCATTATGCTGTAGTCTGTTATCTTGCAAATGCTGTATACCAGGGTGTCACTCAGTATGCTGTAGTCTGTTATATTGCAAGTGCTGTATACCAGGGTCACACTCAGTATGCTGTAGTCTGTCATAATGCAAATGCTGTATACCAGGGTCACACCCATTATGCTGTAGTCTCTTATATTGCAAATGCTGTATACCAGGGTCACACCCATTATGCTGTAGTCTGTTATCTTGCAAATGCTGTATACCAGGGTCTCACCATTATGCTGTAGTCTGTTATCTTGCAAATGCTGTATGCCAGGGTGTCACTCAGTATGCTGTAGTCTGTTATATTGCAAGTGCTGTATACCAGGGTCACACTCAGTATGCTGTAGTCTGTTATGTTGCAAATGCTGTATACCATGGTCACAACCATTATGCTGTAGTCTGTCATAATGCAAATGCTGTATACCAGGGTCACACCCATTATGCTGTAGTCTCTTATATTGCAAATGCTGTATACCAGGGTCACACCCATTATGCTGTAGTCTGTTATCTTGCAAATGCTGTATACCAGGGTCTCACCATTATGCTGTAGTCTGTTATCTTGCAAATGCTGTATGCCAGGGTGTCACTCAGTATGCTGTAGTCTGTTATATTGCAAGTGCTGTATACCAGGGTCACACTCAGTATGCTGTAGTCTGTTATGTTGCAAATGCTGTATACCATGGTCACAACCATTATGCTGTAGTCTGTCATAATGCAAATGCTGTATACCAGGGTCACACCCATTATGCTGTAGTCTCTTATATTGCAAATGCTGTATACCAGGGTCACACCCATTATGCTGTAGTCTGTTATCTTGCAAATACTGTATACCAGGGTCACACCCAGTATGCTGTAGTCTGTTATATTGCAAATGCTGTATACTAGGGTCACACCCAGTATGATGTAGTCTGTTATATTGCAAATGCTGTATACCAGGGTCACACCCAGTATGCTGTAGTCTGTCATATTGCAAATGCTGTATACCACAGTCACACTCAGTATGCTGTAGTCTGTTATATTGCAAATGCTGTATACCAGGGTCACACTCAGTATGCTGTAGTCTGTTATATTGCAAATGCTGTATACCAGGGTCACACCCAGTATGCTGTAGTCTGTTATATTGCAAATGCTGTATACCAGGGTCACGCCCAGTATGCTGTAGTCTGTTATATTGCAAATGCTGTATACCAGGGTCACACCCAGTATGCTGTTGTCTGTTATATTGCAAATGCTGTATACCAGGGTCACACCCAGTATGCTGTAGTCTGTTATATTGCAAATGCTGTATACCAGGGTCACATCCAGTATGCTGTCGTCTGTCATATTGCAATGCTATATACCAGGGTCACACCCAGTATCCTGTTATTGCTGTCATCTGTCATATTGCAATGCTGTATACCAGGGTCACACCCAGTATGCTGTAGTCTGTCATATTGCAAATGCTGTATACCAGGGTCACACTCAGTATCCTGTAGTCTGTTATGTTGCAAATGCTATATACCAGGGTCACACCCAGTATGCTGTAGTCTGTTATATTGCAAATGCTGTATACCAGGGTCACACCCAGTATGCTGTAGCCTGTTATATTGCAAAAACTGTATACCTGGGTCACACCCAGTATGCTGTAGTCTGTTATATTGCAAATGCTGTATACCAGGGTCACACCCAGTATGCTGTAGCCTGTTATATTGCAAATAATGTATACCAGGTTCACACCCAGTATGCTGTAGCCTGCTATATTGCAAATGCTGTATACCAGTGTTACACCAATTATGCTGTAGTCTGTTATATTGCAAGTGCTGTATACCAGGGTCACACCCGTTATGCTGTAGTCTGTTATCTTGCAAATGCTGTATACCAGGGTCACACCCAGTATGCTGTAGTCTGTTATATTGCAAATGCTGTATACCAGAGTCACACCCAGTATGCTGTAGTCTGTTATATTGTAAATGCTGTATACCAGGGTCACACCCAGTATGCTGTAGTCTGTCATATTGCAAATGCTGTATACCACAGTCACACTCAGTATGCTGTAGTCTGTTATATTGCAAATGCTGTATACCAGGGTCACACTCAGTATGCTGTAGTCTGTTATATTGCAAATGCTGTATACCAGGGTCAAACCCAGTATGCTGTAGTCTGTTATATTGCAAATGCTGTATACCAGGGTTACGCCCAGTATGCTGTAGGCTGTTATATTGCAAATGCTGTATACCAGGGTCACACCCAGTATGCTATAGTCTGTCATATTGCAAATGCTGCATACCAGGGTCACACCCAGTATGCTGTTGTCTGTTATATTGCAAATGCTGTATACCAGGGTCACACCCAGTATGCTGTAGTCTGTTATATTGCAAATGCTGTATACCAGGGTCACATCCAGTATGCTGTCGTCTGTCATATTGCAATGCTATATACCAGGGTCACACCCAGTATCCTGTTATTGCTGTCATCTGTCATATTGCAATGCTGTATACCAGGGTCACACCCAGTATGCTGTAGTCTGTCATATTGCAAATGCTGTATACCAGGGTCACACTCAGTATCCTGTAGTCTGTTATGTTGCAAATGCTATATACCAGGGTCACACCCAGTATGCTGTAGTCTGTTATATTGCAAATGCTGTATACCAGGGTCACACCCAGTATGCTGTAGCCTGTTATATTGCAAAAACTGTAAACCTGGGTCACACCCAGTATGCTGTAGTCTGTTATATTGCAAATGCTGTATACCAGGGTCACACCCAGTATGCTGTAGCCTGTTATATTGCAAATACTGTATACCAGGTTCACACCCAGTATGCTGTAGCCTGCTATATTGCAAATGCTGTATACCAGTGTTACACCAATTATGCTGTAGTCTGTTATATTGCAAGTGCTGTATACCAGGGTCACACCCGTTATGCTGTAGTCTGTTATCTTGGAAATGCTGTATACCAGGGTCACACTCAGTATGCTGTAGTCTGTCATATTGCAAAAGCTGTATACCAGGCTCTCGCCCAGTATGCTTAACTGTCATATTGCAAAGGCTGTACACCAGGGTCACATCCAGTATGCTGTAGTCTGTTATATTGCAATACTGTATACCAGGGTCACACTCAGTACGCTGTAGTCTGTTATATTGCAAATGACGTACACCAGGGTCACACGCAGTATGCTGTAGTCTGTTATATTGCAAATGCTGTACCACAGGGTCACACCCATTATGCTGTAGTCTGTTATATTGCAAATGCTGTATACCACCGTCACACCCAGTATGCTGTAGTCTGTTATCTTGCAAATGGTTTATACCAGGGTCACACTCAGTATGCTGTAGTCTGTCATATTGCAAATGCTGTATACCAGGCTCTCGCCCAGTATGCTTAACTGTCATATTGCAAAGGCTGTACACCAGGGTCACATCCAGTATGCTGTAGTCTGTTATCTTGCAAATGCTGTATACCAGGGTCTCACCCAGTATGCTGTAGTCTGTTATATTGCAAATGACGTATACCAGGGTCACACCCAGTATGCTATAGTCTGTTATATTGCAAATGCTGTATACCAGGGTCACACCCATTATGCTGTAGTCTGTTATATTGCAAATGCTGTATACCAGGGTCACACCCAGTATGCTGTACTCTATTATATTACCATGCTGTACACCAGGGTCACACCCAGTATGCTGTAGTCTGTTATATTGCAAATGCTGTATACCAGGGTCACACCCAGTATGCTGTAGTCTGTCATGTTGCAATACTGTATACCAGGGTCACACCCAGTATGCTGTAGTCTGTTATATTGCAAATGCTGTATACCAGGGTCACACCCATTATGCTGTAGTCTGTTATATTGCAAATGCTGTATACCAGGGTCACACCCAGTATGCTGTAATCTGTTATATTGCAAATGCTGTATACCAGGGCCACACCAATTATGCTGTAGTCTCTTATATTGCAATACTGTATACCAGGGTCACACCCAGTATGCTGTAGTCTGTTATATTGCAAATGCTGTACACCAGGGTCACACCCATTATGCTGTAGTCTGTTATATTGCAAATGCTGTATACCAGGGTCACACCCAGTATGCTGTAATCTGTTATATTGCAAATGCTGTATACCAGGGCCACACCAATTATGCTGTAGTCTGTTATATTGCAAATTCTGTATACCAGGGTCACACCCAGTATGCTGTAATCTGTTATATTGCAAGTGCTGTACACCAGGGTCACACCCATTATGCTGTAATCTGTTATATTGCAAATGCTGTATACCAGGGTCACACCCATTATGCTGTAGTCTGTTATCTTGCAAATGCTGTATACCAGGCTCTCACCGATTATGCTGTAGTCTGTTATCTTGCAAATGCTGTATACCAGAGTCTTACCCAGTATGCTGTAGTCTGTTATATTGCAAATGCTGTATACCAGGGTCACACCCAGTATGCTGTAGTCTGTCATATTGCAAATGCTGTATACCAGGGTCACACCCAGTATGCTGTAGTCTGTTATATTGCAAATGCTGTAAACCAGGGTCACCCTCAGTATGCTGTAGTCTGTTATCTTGCAAATGCTGTATACAAGGGTCACACCCATTATGCTATAGTCTGTTATCTTGCAAATGCTGTATACCAGGATCTCACCCATTATGCTGTAGTCTGTTATCTTGCAAATGCTGTATACCAGAGTCTCACCCAGTATGCTGTAGTCTGTTATATTGCAAATGCTGTATACCAGGGTCACACCCAGTATGTTGTAGTCTGTTATCTTGCAAATGCTGTATACCAGGTTCACACCCATTATGCTGTAGTCTGTAATATTGCAAGTCCTGTATACCAGGGTCACACCCAGTATGCTGTAGTCTATTATATTACCATGCTGTATACCAGGGTCACACCCATTATGCTGTAGTCTGTTATCTTGCAAATGCTGTATACCAGGCTGTCACCCATTATGCTGTAGTCTGTTATCTTGCAAATGCTGTATACCAGAGTCTCACCCAGTATGCTGTAGTCTGTTATATTGCAAATGCTGTATACCAGGGTCACACCCAGTATGCTGTAGTCTGTCATGTTGCAATACTGTATACCAGGGTCACACCCAGTATGCTGTAGTCTGTTATATTGCAAATGCTGTATACCAGGGTCACACCCATTATGCTGTAGTCTGTTATATTGCAAATGCTGTATACCAGGGTCACACCCAGTATGCTGTAATCTGTTATATTGCAAATGCTGTATACCAGGGCCACACCAATTATGCTGTAGTCTCTTATATTGCAATACTGTATACCAGGGTCACACCCAGTATGCTGTAGTCTGTTATATTGCAAATGCTGTACACCAGGGTCACACCCATTATGCTGTAGTCGGTTATATTGCAAATGCTGTATACCAGGGTCACACCCAGTATGCTGTAATCTGTTATATTGCAAATGCTGTATACCAGGGCCACACCAATTATGCTGTAGTCTGTTATATTGCAAATTCTGTATACCTGGGTCACACCCAGTATGCTGTAATCTGTTATATTGCAAGTGCTGTACACCAGGGTCACACCCATTATGCTGTAATCTGTTATATTGCAAATGCTGTATACCAGGGTCACACCCATTATGCTGTAGTCTGTTATCTTGCAAATGCTGTATACCAGGCTCTCACCGATTATGCTGTAGTCTGTTATCTTGCAAATGCTTTATACCAGAGTCTTACCCAGTATGCTGTAGTCTGTTATATTGCAAATGCTGTATACCAGGGTCACACCCAGTATGCTGTAGTCTGTCATATTGCAAATGCTGTATACCAGGGTCACACCCAGTATGCTGTAGTCTGTTATATTGCAAATGCTGTATACCAGGGTCACACCCCAGTATGCTGTAGTCTGTTATCTTGCAAATGCTGTATACAAGGGTCACACCCATTATGCTGTAGTCTGTTATCTTGCAAATGCTGTATACCAGGATCTCACCCATTATGCTGTAGTCTGTTATCTTGCAAATGCTGTATACCAGAGTCTCACCCAGTATGCTGTAGTCTGTTATATTGCAAATGCTGTATACCAGGGTCACACCCAGTATGTTGTAGTCTGTTATCTTGCAAATGCTGTATACCAGGTTCACACCCATTATGCTGTAGTCTGTTATATTGCAAGTCCTGTATACCAGGGTCACACCCAGTATGCTGTAGTCTATTATATTACCATGCTGTATACCAGGGTCACACCCATTATGCTGTAGTCTGTTATCTTGCAAATGCTGTATACCAGGCTCTCACCCATTATGCTGTAGTCTGTTATCTTGCAAATGCTGTATACCAGAGTCTCACCCAGTATGCTGTAGTCTGTTATATTGCAAATGCTGTATACCAGAGTCACACCCAGTATGTTGTAGTCTGTTATCTTGCAAATGCTGTATACCAGGGTCACACCCATTATGCTGTAGTCTGTTATATTGCAAATGCTGTATACCAGGCTCTCACCCATTATGCTGTAGTCTGTTATCTTGCAAATGCTGTATACCAGAGTCTCACCCAGTATGCTGTAGTCTGTTATATTGCAAATGCTGTATACCAGGGTCACACCCAGTATGTTGTAGTCTGTTATCTTGCAAATGCTGTATACCAGGGTCACACCCATTATGCTGTAGTCTGTTATATTGCAAGTCCTGTATACCAGGGTCACACCCAGTATGCTGTAGTCTATTATATTAACATGCTGTATACCAGGGTCACACCCATTATGCTGTAGTCTGTTATATTGCAAATGCTGTATACCAGGGTCACACCCAGAATGCTGTAGTCTGTCATATTGCAAATGCTGTATACCAGGGTCACACACAGTATGCTGTAGTCTGTTATATTGCAAATGCTGTATACCAGGGTCACACCCAGTATGCTGTAGTCTGTTATCTTGCAAATGCTGTATACCAGGGTCTCACCCAGTATGCTGTAGTCTATTATATTACCATGCTGTATACCAGGGTCACACCCAGTATGTTGTAGTCTGTTATCTTGCAAATGCTGTATACCAGGGTCACACCCATTATGCTGTAGTCTGTCATATTGCAAGTGCTGTATACCAGGGTCACACCCAGTATGCTGTAGTCTATTATATTACCATGCTGTATACCAGGGTCACACCTATTATGCTGTAGTCTGTTATATTGCAAATGCTGTATACTAGGGTCACACCCAGTATGCTGTAGTCTGTCATATTGCAAGTGCTGTATACCAGGGTCACACTCAGTATGTTGTAGTCTGTTATATTGCAAATGCTGTATACCAGGGTCACACCCAGTATGCTGTAGTCTGTTATATTGCAAGTGCGGTGTACCAGAGTTATGCCTAATATGCTGTAGTCTGTGAGCTTGCAAACCTGTAAACCAATTCTGGTTTGCTGTTGTTATACTGTAGACGTTAGTAGTATGTATATACCGTCTCTAGCTCAGCTCCATCAAACCAACATACAAAACCAAAACCAAAACCACCCCCCACCCCCCCTTTTAAATTCGAACCCCCCAAGTAGTAGGGAAGGGCGGGTTCTGGCGATTTTTGAGATTACCTCCCAAAACCAAAACCACCCACCCCCCACCCCCCCTTTTATTTCGAACCCCCCACCCGGAACTCCCCCCTGGACCTGAGCTAGAAATATTTTTTCTGGCTCAGTTTTTTTATGAGCTAGAAATATTTTTTCTGGCTCAGTTTTTTAAATATTAATAAAATGATACCGCAACAAAAGAACATGTGCCCAGAAAAGGATAAATGCCTTTTGGTGGGTTTTACAAAATATCCTTACGGAATACCAAAAGTTATATATTTTAACAAAAGTACAAATCCTGACAACATTTGTAATTATATTCATCCTGGAGAAACACTAATACAAATGTTAGTTAGAACAGGTGTATATGATACAGTTTGGTAATTGAAAAAAAACCGAGGCCAAAAAAAATAAAAGAAGAACCAATAAAATGAAACAAAATAAAATTAGACAGAAATATGTTGCTGGAGGGGAAAAGTATACTTCATATGAATGCTTTGAATGCAAAAAACCATTGTTTTCAAAAACGGCGTTAAGACTACATTACAAAGCTATCCATGGAGAAGCAATGAAAAAAATAGTGGAATGTTGTGGTGTTTGTAACAAAGCTTTTGATACAAAATTTGAAGCATTAGAACATGCACTATCCCACCAAAAAAGATTTAAAAAAAGATGAGCACAATCCCAAAAAAAAACATTTAAAATTTTTAAACAGAAAAACTGTTTAAAAACTTTTTTAAATCCTCCATATTAAACCCAAACTTTTTTTAACTTAATAAATAAAATAACAATGAGTTACTTCTATGGATATGAAAACAGACGACAGGGATTAGGATCTTCGGATCCAGGTTTGGAAAAAAAGTTAAAAGACCTTGAGACCCAGTTAAAAAACCTTTCTTTGGTAAAACCCTATGAAACTGTTTTAGATATTAACTTGAAAACTGCTGGCAAAACCATTGAAACTGTTAACGGAGAAAAAAGGTTACTACAAGCACGGAATGGGAAATATTGTTTATGGCAGGATGATAAAACCCTCGCCCCAACATTTGCTCGAGAGTACATTGAGAACAAGGGAAATAACTACATGTGTTTTGTTTGTCCAGAATTACAGTTTGGCGATATTTCTATTTTCATTGTTTGTGCGGTGGTTGATACATCTGTTTCTGGTGATTGGTGTTATCTTGTTGGGAATGATAATGGCGATTATGATAAATATATCAGCTTTAAATCCTACTCATACAACCATTTAATAGTTGGTGGTATAGAAGACTAAACAAATATTACTGCTGATGTTGTTGGCCATAGTATTTTACATAAACACATTATATCATGTCATTGGTTGGGAACTGGAGGAGTGGTATATTTGAATGGCAAACTGATGAAAGGATCAGAATTTCAACCGGATTTAACAGATATAGGCAGTCCATTTGGATCTGTATTTTTTAATGAAAGATATAATTTAACAACTTCTGCTAAAAGTATTTGTAATTTAAAAGGAAAAATATATGGGTTTAAAATTATTTATGGAGCATTACAAACAGCTGATATTGTAAAAATTAATAAGGACATGATTAAAGAATATGGGAACTTTATATAAATAAACATGAGTTTTGAAAAAAAGTTAAAAGATATTGAAAAGAAGTTAAAAAACCTTTCTTTGGGAAAAAACTACAAAACTGTTTTTGACATTAACTTAACAAATGCAGTTAAAACATTTGAAACTGTTAACAATGAAAAAAGGATAACCCAAGCACGGAATGGTAAATATTGTCTATGGCAAAATGACAAAAACCATGCTCCAACATTTGGTTCAGATGCCGCAGGGTTATGTCCAGATTACATTGAAAACAAGGGAGGCAACTACATGTGTTTTGTTTGTCCCAAAATGCAGTATGGCGATATTTCTGTTTTTGTTGTTTGCACTGTGGTTGATACATCTACTTCTGGTTATTGGTGTTATCTTATTGGGAATGATAATGGCGGATACGACAAATATCTTTCCTTTGCATCATACTCCTACTCCAAATTAAGAGTTGGTGGTATAAAAGAAGACAGATATAAAAATATAAATATGACCGCCTCCCACAGCATTCTTAGCAAACATATTATATCATGCCATTGGTTGGGAACGGGAGGTATGATATATTTAAATGGTGTTTTATGCCAAGGATCAGAATTTCAACCGGATTTAGAAGATATAGGTAGTCCATTTGGATCTGTATTTTTATGCGAAAGATTTAATGGCACCATCCCCACCGCAACCACTTACCAACTGAAAGGAAAAATATATGGGTTTAAAGTTGTGTATGGACCATTACGACCAACTGATATTGTAAAAATTAATAAGGATATGATGAAAGAATATGGAAACTTTATATAAATAAACATGAGTTATTACTATGGATATGATGATCCAGATTATTACAGTTATGGAGGAGGTGGAGGAACAACAGGAGAAGAAGGCCCCCAAGGCGACACAGGTGCAAAAGGAGACAAAGGTAATACAGGACCAAAAGGTTCAAAAGGAGACACTGGACCTCAAGGACCAACAGGTCCCAAAGGGGATAGAGGGTCCCAAGGGTCCCAAGGGTCCCAAGGGGACAGAGGTACCCAAGGAATTCAGGGTTTAGCAGGTTTTAAAGGTTCAACAGGGTCCAAAGGCCCCAAAGGGGACACCGGTAATACAGGGCCACAAGGCTCAAAAGGAGACACTGGACCTCAAGGCCCCAAAGGACCAACAGGCACAGCAGCCCAAAAAGGAGACAAAGGAGACCAAGGAAACACAGGACCAAAAGGAGACCAAGGCCCCAAAGGACTAACAGGCACCCAAGGTGCCAAAGGAGACAAAGGAGACACTGGTATTAGAGGACCCCAAGGCGCCAAAGGAGACAGAGGAGACAGGGGGTTAGCAGGTGCAACAGGAGCAGCAGGAACAAAAGGAGACAAAGGGGATCATGGAACCCAAGGTTCAAAAGGGTCCAAAGGAGACAAGGGCGACAAAGGGGACAAAGGAATGGCAGGCACAGCAGCTCAAAAAGGAGATAAAGGAGATCCTGGCGATGATGGAGCAAAAGGGAACAAAGGAGACACTGGGACAACAGGTCCACAAGGCCCACAAGGAGCCCAAGGTCCGCAAGGAAGCCAAGGTCCGCAAGGATCCAAAGGTACCACTGGCAACACGGGTTCGCAAGGGCCTCAAGGACCCCAAGGGACAAAAGGGTCTAAAGGAGACCAAGGCAGCAAAGGAGACCAAGGAGACCAAGGAATTCGAGGGCTACCAGGTGGAAAAGGGTCAACTGGACTAAGAGGTTTAAGAGGTCTAAGAGGCGTTACAGGAACCACAGGGCCGGCTGGAACTTTTTCGCAGTTAATAAAGTACAAAAAAGATAGTGGAAAAACAAACCACAAAGCAGGTGCTTGGGATAACAGCAATAACATTAGCACTCTGTTATCATTTACATCAACACATGATACTGGAAAATATTTAGTATCATATTGGTTTTTACTCCAACCAGATGGACACAAAATAGATCAACAAAGTAAAAAATCTTCATGGTTTGATGGCACCACTTACAATGCTTATTTTGATCTTAAAACAAACCTTTACCATGGAAATATTACAAACAGATCAAACAAACTTTCAGGTTTAGAAGCTATGACCATGGGAAGAACATATAACGAAAATCTTCCACACCATATATTTTGCCAAGGTGTTGCAACCATAAAAAAGGGAACCCAAATGTCTTTACATTCTTATTCTGGTTCTGTTGGTGATGACTATACCTACTTGTTTTTCAACGTGTGGGATGTTGAAGTTAACCTGCTTAAAATTAATTAAAATAAAAACGAAAAAACTTTGAGCCATAAAGAAAAAAAAATACAGAACCAAAATGGAAACAATGATTACTTTTGGATTAAAATGTTTTAAAAAAATTCAGGAACAAGCAGAAAAATACTGGTACTGGTTAACTGAAGAGCAAAATTATGGTTTAACCGAAGAAGAACTCCCAAATATTAACTGGTTAGAAAATTTAACCGAAGAAGAACTCCAAAATATTAATAACTGTTTAGAAAATTTAACTGAAGAAGAACTTATGTGGTTATTATTACAACCAGAAGAACCAGAAGAACCAGAAGAACCAGAAGAACCAGAAGAACAACCTTTTGTGGATCCTTTTGTTTTGTTACAACAACTGGAACCAAACACAGCTGCTGCTGCTTAAACAAAATATAACAAAAAATAGCAAATTTAAGCTAGCTATTTCAGCAAAAAATAACAAATTTCAACAAATTCCAGCAATATAATAAATGGAACCAGAACAAATAGCGAAGCCAATCGAAGAAGCCGAGCCAAAGCCAAATTCAGAAAAACAAACAATTACAAAAACACCCCCTCCCCGAGTTAAAAACCCAAAAAGAGTTGCACAAGGAAAAAAACTTGCCGCAATAAGTAAGGAAGCAAAGCAAAGAAAAAAAGCTAAAATGGAAAAAGAAACAAAAGAAGACCAAGAACCCCAACCAACAACATCTTTGGTGGCAACATCTGGGGCAATAATTGGAACTTGTTGCACCATTCTACTAACTTATATTGCATACAGCCAATGGACAAAAGAAAAGAAAGAAGAAGAAACCCAAGACCCAAAAATTTCTTTACACAAATCAAAAGTTGTTCTCAAGGATCTTTCCCAATATGATCTCTAAATTTTTAAGATGAATTCCTTTCAGCAGCTGAAAGGAATTCAATAAATGATTGTTAACACCCACGCAACAGAATGTGTTTTCGGATCCGCAACCTGGCTTAATATTGGTAAACTTGTTTATTTAATTTCAAAGGGAAGCTATAAAGGATACAGACTTTGGTTGTTGTATAGTAAATACGACATTAGAAATTATAACGAAAACCATTGTTATAATCTGTGGGCAGATTTTGATCTTTTGATGCCAGAAGATTTTGAAGAAGATTTTTAGTTTTGAATTTCTAGTGTAGAACGCTCTCGCCTTTGGCTCCGCTTCGCTTCGCTTTTTTAAAATTTTTTTATGTATAATAAATGAATACCGAAAGAGAAGTTAAACTAATTCCCGGTTATAATAGATTACACAGAAGTGCAATAACTGGAGAACGGTCCCGTAATGTAATTACTTTTAACCCCAATTCTGCTAATGAAGGAGAAGTAATTTACATACACATTCCAAAACTTAAACCTGGAACTGCTTTGGTTCCTGACAAGATGTTTCTCTTGTTTGACTTTAAAAATAAGAACACCAAGTCGTGGTTTAACAACAACCTCGCAAAACAACTCCAAGAACGACTGGAAGTCAGATTTGCAGGAGAAAAAGTTTACGACAACACAGGAGAAAGTCTTTTAGGAACATATAAGGACTTGTGGTTGGACACCCATGAGAGATCCAATATGATTGAAGATGGTATTGGAACAGAAAACCAGCGAAAACTTATTTCAAAATCTGATGATGCCAATGCAGACTCTTATGCAGCAGTATACAAAACCAAACAGAGAATTCAGTTGGGCAAGATCTTAAAGGACCACGGACTTTATGCGCCCCACAGCATGGCAAATGATTTACAATATATTATTTCATTGCCAAAAGCCACAAACATTATGAAAGCCCAAAATAGTCAATCTGTGGCTGGTTACTCCCTGGAAAATATTGAACTTGAGTATGAGACCATTACAAACACCACCCTAGTCCAGGAAATAGAATCTACTTACCAAGTGGGTAGAGCCCTTTCCTTTGAACATGTAACTTTGATGAGAACCTCCCCATGGGCTGCTGCAACAACTTTAATCAACGAGACAATTAATTTACCAAGAAAGAGCATGAAAGCAGTTGTAATGTTATTTACAAAACCTACCAGAGCTGGATCTGAAGAATTTGTTTACCCAAACATTGAAAGAGTAAAAATTACTATTGAAGGAGTGCCAAACAGTATTTTCTCCCAAGGAATTCCCAAACGGAGACTGTTTGAAGAAGCACAGAGATTGTTTAGAAAAACAAGCTATCCAACAATAAAAGCAGAAGAATTTTTTACAGAAGAAAAGTTTGCACTTGTTGTAGATCTTCGCTCGATTAACGACAACAATGTGTATGGAGATGGAACAAGGCTTTTAACAACACAATCCGGAATAATGCTTGAAATCCAGAAACTGGCAACAACAACTGATCTTAAATGTCATACATTCATTCTTTCAGACGGACTGCTAAAAGTGCAAGCGGGAGAATTTTTGAGTGTAAACTATTAAGGGAAAATAAATGGAAGCAGAACAAAGTAAGCCGGATGGGGCGATAAAACCATTTAATATGATCATTGTTGGAATGACATCCTGTGGAAAAACACATTACCTTCTTAAAATGATAGAAGAAACCCCAAAAGTTTACGAAAATATATTTTTAATTTGCCCAACTTTTGAATGGAACAAAACATATCTTGAATGGGAACACCTTAATGACCCAAGATTTTTTGTCATCCCTTGCGATCAAGACGAGTCAGAAGATTTTCTAAAATATGTGGTTGAGTACTGTAAAGGGACTCCAAGTTTAATTATTTTGGATGATTGTGCTTCTGGACAAAGTGTAAAAAATAGAACCAGCGAATTGGTAAAACTTGGTTTTGGTGCCAGACATATGGATATTAGTACAATAGTCATTACCCAACAACTGACAAGCATTGCAAAACCATACAGAGAAAATATTTCCAAATTAGTTACATTTTATAACCCCAATCGCAAAGATATGCAGGTCATCCTAGATGATTATTTGGATATACCAAAAGAAGAAGAAAAAAGAGTAAAAGAAACATTGAAATCTCAAAAATATTCAAAATTAGAAATTAATTTAACCCACCCCTATGCCCACCAAATATCTTGAAAATGTTTAAAGCAAAATGTTTTTAAATAAAATCTTTCCAATAAATGAGGAATTTAAGAATTTTACTCAAAAATGGGGAAACAACAGTTAAATTTGAAGATCCATTAATTATTGAAGACACCAAATTAATGGTCAAGGATGCAACAGTTTTTTGGAATTTTAACAATCTAACAAGCCCAACATTCGTCATGCATGGAACTAAAAAAATTAGTTTTTACAATGGCTATTGGACTGTTGGAATGATTATGAGAAGGTTCAAAGAAAATTTAATTAAAACTGAACTTCTTCCATACAGCTGTAAAATTAAAATAACACCAACAGAAAATCTTTCATTGTTAAAACTTGCTCCTTTGCTGGGATATCCAGAAACAACAGTAATTGGAAAGGGAACAAGCATGGTCAGCCCAGACCCAGTAAACATTAACCTAGGGATGAAATATATTTGTGTTTCCTGCGAAATGATTGATGGAACAAAAACATAATTTTCTGGAAAACGGGATAGAACTGCAGCCATACTACCAATTACAACAAAACAGATTCTAAAGGGATCTGTAGAAAGGTTTGCTAACATTAATTCTGAAGCCATGTTAGACGATGGTATTTACAATGAACTTAAATTTAAAATTGACCACAATGTTGGCGATGTTCTTCTTGAAATTTTTTTATGCCCCCAGGGTTACAAAACATAAGCGAAGCCCAAAAATTTCCTATCCTATTTTGGATAGGAATTTTTTTAATGTAAAATTTTTTAATGTATAATAAATGGATAAGAAAGATGTTTTAAATGATTTGTACGAAGCAGCATTAATTACTGGAAGTGCTGTTGGTGTAAGCATGGTTTTCAAAAAGTTAACAGGACAATCCCTAGCAGCGCCAGCTAGTTTAAAAGAAACAGCCAAACTTGGGGTGGCTGTTGCTCTTGGATTATTTTCAGTTAAAATGGCACAAGAAAAGGGGTATATTCCCAAAAATGTAGATCCTAAAAAGGTGGTCTAAAAGCGAAGCAAAGGCGAGCCAAAGGCGAACAAAGCGAAGAAAAAAATTATCATATCCTGTTTTTGGATATGATAAATGGCATCAATGGTAGTAGGAGGATTGTTTAATGCAGTTGCCTTTGCTGGTGCTGGCTATCTTTTCCAATCTTTTAATAAAAGTGGTTTTGCAAAAGAAGCAAAAAGACATAACCAGGCAATGGAGGACCTCCAAAAAGCAAAGGAAAGTTTTTTTGAAAATGAAATTAAAAGAAAGGACAAACAAAGAGAGCTCCAGGAAGAAATTAGCAGAGCAACGGAATCTATGCAAGACACTTCAAAAGCATTTAGCGAGCTTCATAAAATTTTACACTTTGCACCAGTTGAACCTAAACTTGAAGATTTTTATCAACCAAGCGAAGAAATGGAAAAATACCAAATTATTGCTGTTACACTTTCGGGCACGGGGGCTGGTTGGTTATTATCTAGATTTGTATAGTAATAAATAGGGTTTTGTTTTTTCATTGAAATCTTTTTCGGTCTTCCTTCCTTTTTTTTGTGTATTTCATGTTGACAATTCCTATTCAAAACAGAATAGGAATTAAAACTTTTATAATTTAATATTCGCAATCCGAGTCTATAAAAAATCCATCTTCTTCTGTAACATAATCATTTTCTGAAGAAGAATAATCATAATCATCTTCTGAATCTTTGTATTCGCCTTCTTCGCCTTCTTCGCCTTCTTCTTCTGGATCATCTTGAAAAAAACTGCCTTTGTCCTCATTTTTTTTTATGGTGTTGTACAAATTTTTAAATTTTACAAATTCTTCTTCTGTTTCCCTTTTTTCTATTTCTTCTTTTGTTTCTTTTTTTGCTTTTGTTATTGCCTCTTTATTTAATTCCAGCACATTTTTAAGACTAAGACAACTTCCATACATTTTAAAATCTGTTTTGTATGGAATGTAAGCATTGTCATTTGGAGAATAATTTAAAATGTATTCTATTTTTGAAAACCATTTTTTTTGTTCATTTAAAGTTGGCTCCTTCATTTTCTCCACAAGATCTTCTCGTTGACAAATTACAAGAATAATGAACAAAATATGTTTTACTGTTGGATATGGGTTTAAAACAAGGCCATCATCCTTAAGATCTTTAAATGTTTCATCAAAAAACTTCATAATTTTTAACCCAACAGTTTTCTCTTCTTTTGGAAACATTTTTTGAAATAGGTTTGTATAATTTCTTACATGTGCAGAATGTTTTCTTCCAGCACGACCAATAATGGTTTGTCTGAAAACAACATCTTTGTATACTAGCCCACACTTTGGACAAAATTCGCATCCTTGATCTGTTACAAGTCTTGCTTTACAACAATCGCTCAAACTTTTGTCTGTTTTCTCCATTTTTAACAAACTTTTTGGAAAAATAAGATTATACTTCGAATTCATTCCTTTTATTATAGCAATTTTAAAAGCATATATACTATTGTTATTGAAGCACCAAATACTTCTGGTAATCTGTTGTCATTGTTTGTTATCCCTTTTGGTCCTTGTTTGTATCCCGTTGGTAGTACCACTTCGCTCGGTTTTGCTCTGGTTCCACTTGGTTTTGCTTCCGGCTTTGCTCTTTCTCCGGATGGAGCCGGCTTTGCTTCCATGTTTAAATTTTTGTTTAAACCAATAGCCATTTTGTCTGTAGCCATTGTAAGAACATTGTTAAATCCAACCACAGGTTTAATTAAAATTTTAAGATCGCTAGGGATTAAAATTAAGCCGGGACTCACCGCAAAATTCAAAATGATATTAGTAGCCTTAATGGCTTTTCTTATGTTTGAAATTGAAACAGTTACATTATCTTGGACAATGGTGTCTTTCATTAATTTTTTAAAAACTTCTTGTGTTTGTAAACTTTTGGCTCCGGCTCCAACAATTACCCATCTTGTTTTTGCCTGGGAACCAAGAATACAGTAAACAAATGATTCTAAGGATTGTTGAAATAACTTTTGCCCTAATTTAGTCAAACCATCGGAGGTCTTTGGAACAAACCGTTTAAAATCATCGGGATGTCTTCCGGATGTGGACACCAATTCTTCATATGTGTTTACCCTCCCATAACTCTTTTGGGTTAAATTTACATATCTGACTTCATACCCAAGATCTTTCATGTCCTGTGTAAAATCTTCTGCACTCTGTGTTGAATTACTTATTTTTGATTTCCAGACATCATTTGGGTTGTGTTGTAAAATTTTAATGATATCATTTGTAAGATATATTTTAAGTTTGTCTGGGTGCTTTAAAAATCTTCTTACTTGAAAAACATAATGGTAATGGACAATACTTGTTAAAAAGGAAGATCTAAACCTTTCAAAACCATTTTTAAAATGTTTTTCTGAAATCCCACACAAATAACTTGCAACATAACAACCCGCAATGGCGGTAAAATATGGGATAGTAAGAAAATCATTTAAATCTGGATTTCTTGGTATTGCGGGTTCCTTGGGGTCCAAATCTATTGGATCCAAGTTCATGGAAAAGCTCTCTTTTTCCGAAACAAATATTATTAACTTGTCAAAGTTTACTGAACATTTAGGCTGTTTTGAAAAACCCTGAACAGTACCATGAATATCCCATTCTCTTGGCCAGTATAGGTATTGTGTGTAATTTTTGGTCCTTCTAAACTCATCACTTTTAATATCCAATAAAAATTCTCCTCTTTTAAAGTAAACCCCAGTAGTGTCAAATTTAAACCTACTTAAATCTGCATTTGGGTATTCATTTAAAAAATCTTTTCTTAAATTCATAATTTATTTAAATAAAAAAATGGACAAACTTTTACTTGATCCTGAATTACGAGATATTTATTACAACCCTGTAACAGGTTACCAATCCATGGAAAAGCTTTACAAAGAAGCACTAAACCAAAATGTTGAAGGTGTAACAAGAAATTTGGTTAAAGAGTGGTTACATAGTCAAAAAGTTTTTACACTGCATAAACCCATTAGAAAACCAAGAAAATTCCAAAAAACATTTGTAAAAAATTTGGCTGATCAACTCCAAATGGACTTGGTAGATATGGCAAAATTTGGTTCTGAAAATAATGATCAAAAGTGGATATTGACAGGAATAGAAATTTTAAGTAGATTCGGATTTGCAGTTCCAGTCCATAGAAAAAACACAGTGAGTATGGTTGCTGGTGTAACAAAAATGTTAACAGAATTTAAAGATAGGTTCCACAAATATCCAGAAACAGTACAATTTGATGAAGGGAAGGAATTTTACAATGTTGGAGTAAAAACCCTTTTAAAATCCTATGAAATCCAGTATTTTTCTACTGGAAAAAAGAATGCAAAAAAGGCTGCTGTTGTAGAAAGGTTTAACAGAACATTAAAAACCAGAATGTGGAAATATTTTACTTTTAAAGGGAATAAGGAGTGGTTAAACATCCTTGATAAGTTTACAGCAAGTTATAACAACACAATGCATAGAACCATTAAAATGAAACCAAAAGATGTAAATAATGAAAACCAATCCAGAGTATTTTTTACATTGTACGGAATTCCTCCACTTGAAGAAGGCACAAAACCAAAATTTAAAGTTGGAGACCAAGTAAGAATACAAAAATATAGAAAAAACTTTTCAAAAGGATATGATCCAAATTTTGAAAATGAAATTTTTGTGGTCTCGGCTGTTTTTCAAGGGAGTCCTGTCATGTACAGAATTCGGGACTCTGATGGAGAGAATATTATAGGGAAATATTACAGCGAAGAACTAGTAAAAGTTTTGCCATAATAAATGGCTGAATATGGAGAACCCTCAGGGAAAAATATTGACATGCAAGATTTTACCCAAGGTGAAGACGAAGATTATGGAACAGCAGAAACATCTTTTATAGATGATCTTGATCTTGGCGATAATTATGGAGACTTCCAAGAAAGACTTTCCAAAGTAAGAGAAAATAGTGCTTCTGGAGTAATAGATAAAGCTACCGCAAAAAAGGCCACCGCAGCGATAAATAAGGCAATAGGAAAAATGAGGAGAACTGAGACAGACAAAAGGAAGAAATTTTTCAGAAATAGATTAGGACAAGTAGTAAACAAAAGTGATGGACCCCGGGATGGTGCAAGTGCAAAATTAATAAACAAAAGTAGAATAAGTTTTGATGACAATGGAGTGGAGGATGGGCTTATATTTGAAAAAGCAAAAGTTATTGTCAGAGATGGGGATAGCGACAACTTCATTTTAAATCCAGACAAAAGATTTGAGGAAGAAGTTAAAGAATTTAATTATCTATTTTTAAAAGCAAAAGAAGAACATTCAAAAACAGGGGATGGGCATATTGAAGAGACCATTGGGTTTTTACCAGAAGACACCACCGCCATTCGCGAGGATGTTGCTGACCAATTAGAGGATGAAGTAACAATAATACTGGACAGCATTGAGAGCAAAATTAAGGAAACAAGTGACGAAGATGAAGAGAGTGCATTGCGTAATATTGGAGGAGTCCTACGTTCCAATGAACTGGATGCTGTTGAAATTAATCAAAAGTGGTGGGAGGACAGAGTGGCATCGCGGAAAAATCCAAGGCAAAAAGCTGAAGCCAGAGTGGTTGCGGGTGTGTGTGCATTAAAAGCTGACCAACTTAGATTAGAACGAAACATGCCTCCACAAAGTGTGGAAACTGATGAAATGATCCGGAGTAATGATCTGACTAGATTTGAAAGATTTAAAGAATGGGCTAAACAAAACATGGGAGTTTCTGCTGCTATTGCAATAAGTATAGCTGGTATTATAACAACTGTTGTTTTAGCAGGGAGAAAAGGGGTTACAACAGCTGCAAAGGCAACAGGAGCATTATCCAAAGCTCTTGCAAAGATAGCGAAAGCAGCAATACCAGTATTAGTTCCAATTTTAAGTCTACTTGCAACTGCATTGTCCTGGGGGGCAAAAGGAATAGCTTGGCTGGCTAAAAATTTGTGGGTGTTAGCCATTGCACTAACATATGTTGTTTACGAAAAATTTAAACAAAAAAAGAAGGTATAATAAAATGAATGATACGCAAAATGAAAATGATGATCTTAACCTTAGGGAAGATCTTATTAACTTATCCGCAAAAAATGAAATCAAACATTCAGAAAAATATCTTAAAAAAGCATCTAATTCCGCACTCATAAAAATTAAGTTAAATTATGAGCGGATACAACAGGACCGCGTAAACAATCTATTAACAGAAACACTCATAACTAAATTTTCGGCATTAATGGAACAGTTGGACCTAATTAAAAATGATGGAATGGATGAAGAACTAATGGCAAACAAACTATTTTGCGAAGACATTAAAACCATTGTAACAAAAATATCTCCATACATTCCAATGGTTGGATTGTTATCTGGAGGATTAACAGTTGCTAAACATGTTTGGGACAAAGGCGAAGATGAGCGGGAGGGGGTAAAAGCAAGCAAAGCGAGAACAAATAAAAATGATACAGTACAAAATGATGAAAATCCTGATGAAAACAGCAATGGTGGCAACACTAATGATCCCAATAACAGTTGAGTTGATATTAATTAAGTTTTTGCTGTTGAAGAATAAATGACTTATAAACAACTAAGGGATTCAGAATCTTTAAAAACCACTTTTAAAATCAGGATGTGGAAACTTTTTACTTTTAAAGGAACTGAAAAGTTATTAAAAAAGAATAATTAAATTTTGGAATTTTTATGTTTTTCTAATTCTTTTGGGTCAAAATAAAATGGGAAACACAAAAAGTAAGCCAAAGGAAAAATTTAATAAAAACCATATTACAAAAAAGGGGTTCCAATTTGGAATAAGTTTTGGTAGGGATGATTTAACAATGGAGGGTAACATACAAATAGGGTGGACAAACAAAACAATAAAAAATTATACCAAGGTTCCTAACTGTAAAAAATCAACATCTGTGGAATCTTTAACAGTTAAAATAAATGATGATGACAAAAATCTTAAATTGGTATCGACAAATTCGCCAACAAAGGGCGAAAAGGAGGGCGGAAAGGAGGAATCTATTGCTTAGAGAAAAATGGATTTTAAAAGAAAAAGAACGGTGGGTACATAATAATGAAAGAAATGAGCCTTATTACTGAAATTAAAATTATTTTTTTCTTTAAATTTAATTTAAAGAAAAAAAACACCGCTATAATAAAAGAGATGAGTTTACAAGTTTTTGAAGATATTAAAACATGGCATAATATTTTAATTCCAATAATTGAAACACACAAACACAATGAACAAATGATGAAAAGCTTAAAAAAATTATATTATCCAAGGGTGGCATTTGGAAACAGGATTCTTACCGACATAAATAATTATATGACCTCCCCGGCTGCGGATCCCTCAAAAACTACAAATTTTTTGCATTCAAAGGCTGATGAATTCTACCAATATATGTTTGAGTTTGTGTTTAAGGCACATACCAGTTTAAACAAAGGGGATTTTTTAAGTTTTTTGAAAGGCGAAAAAAGAAAGCCTGAAAGAGAAAGAAAGCTTGAAAGAGAAAGAGAGCTTGAAAAAACAAGACAAAGAGAACAGGAAGAAATAAGAAACACCATTCTTTCAAAAATAGACCTAACAAAATTTCAAACCGTAAAAAAATTAAAAACAATATTTGAAGAAAGTGGTTTCGAAAAGAAGCTTTTACATAATTACAAAAAACATGAAATTTATGAATATTTAGGTGTTCCAAAAGAAAATATTCCTAAAAAACCAACATTAAAAGATAAAAAGCAGGCTGAAATTATTGAAATAGCAATGCAAGAAGCAAGGAAATTAAAAGAAAAAAGAGAAAAAGAAGAACAAGAAAAAAACCAAAAAGAAGACCAAGAATGGGCCTTATTGAGAAATGAATTCAGAGAATACCAAGAAAAAATAAACCAAGAAGAAAAACTTAAAAAAGAAGACGAAATAATGCAAAAGGAAAAGGAATATAACCAAATGCTGGAAGAAGAAGACAGAGAAGAAAAAAGAAGATTAAGGAATTTAAAAACAAAAAAGAAAAAAAGATGCTAATAAAGTATAATGAACAACAAAATACCACCAGAAAAGCTTAAAGAAATGTTTCAGAAAAAAATGCAACACAGAAGAGAATTACAAATTTTTCTCAGAAAAGTTAATGAGGAAGGCTATACTTCAAACAGAAAGGAGCTAAGAAAAATGCCTTTAATTAAAGGGGTTAAAGGTGCAAACAGGTTAAGTTTAAAACCATTGTGCGAAAGTCTTGGAGTTCCATTGGTTAAAAATGAAGTTTTTGACCAATGTAACAGGGACAGCATTAAAACACCTGTTAAAATTACATTTACAAATGACAATGGAAAAAGAGAAGAGTTTCCAAGTATTTACAGTGCAGCCAAAAGTTTGGGAAAAAACCCCAGCTGTATACCATTCTATATTAAAAAAAATTTGCCAATTACATACAAAGGGGAAAACTGGTCTGTTAGTCGTTAAGTTTAATAAAAATTTCTAAATTTTAAATTTAGAAATTCTGTTGAAACCGCGAAATGAAACCCGAAAGTATGGAATGATGAAATTTAAGGATGAAAAAATGTCAGATAAATTTATATTTCCCTTTATTATATACATAAAAATAATTTTTTTATGTAATAAATGGATCAGGAGAAACTTCTTAAAAAACGGGAAAATGCTCGCTTACGTAAACGAAGACAATTACAAAGGGATCGCGAAATGAAACCCTTTAAACCTGAAAGGCTTGCTAAACTTCAAGCAGAACAAAAAGAAAAGCTTCTTAGAAAACAATCTAAGGATTTATTATTACAACAAAAAATTAATGAAAAGGAGGACATGAAGAACAGGCAATTAGAAACAAGGAAATGGGCAAAGGAAATTCGCCAGGAGGAAAGAAAAAGAGAATTTAATAAGTGGACAGGAAAACCTAAAAATGCAAAAACAAGGCAGATCCTTGGTAACAAACTTAAAAAGATTTTCAAAAAGAAGGCAGAAGTTAACAAAAAAATTAGGGATAGCGAACCAAAACTCATTAATAACTTTCAAAATGGAGCATCAGTAGAATACGAAATATCTGGTCAAGGATTTAGGGATCCTATATCATTTCTGGAAACAACAACCTCATCTGTTGAAAAATTACTTAATAGTGTTGGAGGATCTAAAAAGGTACAAACAACACTTAAATGTGTTTTAGTTAAAGGTGATCTTGAAGATGGAACAGAAGTTGAGGAACACTTCTATTTCCACTCAAAGATGAAAGCAATGACAACAAAGGAGGATGTCAAAGAAAGATATAAAATTATGAAAAATGAAATGTTAGAAAATTTATCAGCCCATCAAAAAAAGGGTTCGGGATGGGTAATAAGATCTGTTGAGTGGTTAAAAATTTCAATAACAAAATATATACCTTTAAATGGGAAAAAACATGAACCACTGCCAGATCAAGTCTTGAAGAAAAAGGCAATTATTAACCCTAAAAACAAGGACAAAAACTGTTTTCTGTATGCTGTAGCAATTGCTGATATTTTGAAAAAAGATCCTAAAGCCCACAATCTTGATAGAGCTGGAACAGATGTAAAGCTCCAAGGTGAAAAATATAATTGCGAAGGAATAGAATTTCCTGTTCAAATTAAGGATGTCTCAAAATTTGAAAAGATGAATGGGATGAATGTAAATGTTTTTAGTTGGGATGAAGAGATTAAAAAGATTTTCCCATTACAAATTAGCAGGTCAGACCATTCAAATGTTGTTAATCTGTTTTGGTGGAAAGATCATTATAGTTACATTAAAAACAAAAGTAGACTATTATCTAGTCAAATTAATAACTACCAACACGAAAGATTCTTCTGCGACTTTTGTTTAAATTCATTTTATACCAAAGAAAAACTTGAACAGCATATGATTGTTTGTAAAGATTATGATGCTCAAATACAACAATACCCTGAAAAAGGGAAAGATGATGTTAAGCAGTGGGGAAAAAAAGATTTAAAAAAAATGCATGATGTTCCCTTTTTCATAACATATGATTTTGAGTGCATGCTAAAACCATTAAAAACACAAGAGTTTGACAAAACAAAAAGTTTTACACAACATTATCAAAAACATATACCAATTGCATTTGCACTTGAAATTGTCTGTTCAGACAAAACCATCTTTCCTGGAAAAACTATTCATTACATAACTGACAATGAAGACGAAAATATTCCTAGAATCTTCTTTGAAACATTAGAAAAAGAATGTAAAGAAATTTGGTATAAATTTCTTAAAACTAAAAAACCATTAATTATAAGTGCAAAAGAAGAAGAGGAATATGAAAATGCTACTGTTTGTTATGCTTGTGGAAAACCTTTTTGTAAAGACATAAGAACAAGAGATCCAGATCTTGTTAGTCGTTATACCATCAAAAAAATTAATGAAAATTCAAAGGTCAGAGATCATGACCATTTAAATGGGAAATACCGAGGAGCAGCCCACAACAGCTGTAATCTTTTAATGCGCAAAAGTAAACATATTCCGGTGTTTGCTCATAATAGTAGTAATTATGATTCCCATCTATTTCTCAAGGAAATGGTTTCAGGTTTTGGACCTCAAAGCTCAAAAAGTTCAATCTCATGCATTCCAACCACAGATGAAAAATATATCTCATTCAGTAAAACACTTTGGATGGATTGTGGGTACAGTAACTTTAAGGAAACTAAAGATGGAATGCCAAGAAAAACATGGGTTCCTTTTGAAATGAGATTTTTAGATTCTTACAGATTTTTACCAAGTTGATTATCAACACTAGCTGGAAATTTAGACCAAAAAACTGGTTTTACCCATACAGAAGAAGGATTTAAAGACAACACAGAAGAACAAGTTATGCTGTTAAAGAAAAAGGGGGTATTTCCATACGAGTTTATGGATAATGTAAAAAAAATAGACTATCCCAAACTTCCAGAAAAAAATGAGTTTTACTCGAAATTAAATTATTCCCATATTTCCGATTCAGATTATGCCCATGCACAAACTGTATGGGAAAAGTTTGGTTGTAAGTCAATGCGGGATTATATTAGAATTTACTTACTTACAGATGTTCATATACTTACAGATGTGTTACAAGCTTTTAAAAAGTTAAGTATGGAAACTTACAAACTTGACCCAATGTGGTTTTACACTGCTCCAAGTTTGTCAGATTGTGCCTTAATGAAATTAACAAAACAAAAACTGGAACTTTTAACAGATCCAGACATGTACTTAATGTTTGAAAAAGGAATTCGTGGTGGGATGTCAACAGTAACCCATCGCTATTCAGTTGCTAACAATAAGTACATGAAAGAGTACAATCCAGAACAGGAGAGTGTTTTCATATCTTATTTAGACAAAAACAATTTGTATGGTTGTCCAATGACAGAACCACTACCCATTGGAGATTTTAAGTGGATACCAGAAAAAGATCTTGTAAACTGGGAAGATTACCTTGAGACCGAAATAGGGTGTATTTTAGAAGTAGATCTTAAATATCCGGAAAACCTTCATGACCTCCATAATGAATTCCCATTTGCAGCAGAAAGACTTAAAATTAATGGAGTAGAAAAACTTGTTGGAAATCTTCATGACAAAAAAAATTATGTAGTTCATTACCAATCTTTAAACCAAATGTTGGAGAACGGTTTAATTCTGGAAAAAATTCATAAAGGAATTTCATTCAAAGAAAAGGCTTGGATGAAACCATACATTATGTTAAACACAAAACTAAGAACTGCAGCAAAAAACAACTTCGAGAAAGATTTTTACAAGCTAATGGTTAATGCTGTTTATGGAAAAACTTTAGAGAATGTAAGAAACAGAGTTGATGTTAGGCTTGTTACAGCAAAACCTCAAATAGAAAAATTAGCTGAAAAGTCAAATTACAAAAAAGTAAACCATTTTACTGAAAAATTAATAGCTGTTCATATGGGAAAAACTCATGTTAAGTTAAACAAACCAATATATTTAGGAATGAGTATTTTAGAAAAAAGTAAGGTAATTATGTATGACTTCCATTACAATTATATTAAACCTTTGTACTCTGAAAAGTCAAAGCTGCTGTTTTCAGATACCGACAGCCTTTGTTACGAAATTAAAACAGAGGATGTTTTCAAGGACATCTCAGCAGATCTAGAAACCCACTTTGACACCAGTAATTTTGGTATTGAACATCCAAGCGGAATTAAGTGCGGGGTAAACAAAAAGGTTTTAGGAATGATGAAATTCGAAACTGGACCAAAGCAAATTAAGGAGTTTGCTGGAATAAGATCAAAGGCATATGTTATTAAAATGGCAGAGGAAAAGAATGAGGAAACCGGGGTTGTTAGTTGCAAGGAAGAAAAAAAATGTAAAGGAGTAAAGAAAAATGTAATTAAAAATGATATTAAGTTTGAGGACTATAAAAACTGCTTGTTTTCAGGAAAGGATTTAATAAGAGGAATGAATACCTTCAGAAGTATAAAACATGAAATTTACACTGTTCATGTTAACAAAATAGCTCTTAATTCGGAGGATGACAAAACTGTTATTGGGGAAGATGGAATAAGTACATTGGCAATTGGACATTATAGAACTAGAGAATAAAATTTGGTAAAAAAGTTTTTACTTAAAAACTTTAAATGTATTTAATAACCATGGTTTAATTTCAACCTTTTTTGGTGGATTTTTGCATGTTCTAATACTTCAAAATTTGTATCAAAAGTCTTGTTACAAACACCACAAGACTTTTTTGATATTTTTCCCTGTAATGTTTCTCCATGAACTGCTTTCAAATGTAGTCTTACTGCTGTTTTTGAAAACATTGGTTTTTGACATCTGTAGCAAAAAAATTCATTAAATGGTTCCCCTCCAGTAACATATCTATTTGCTTTCATTTTATTAATATTTAAAAAACTGAGCCATAAAAAATATTTCTAGCTCATAAAAAAACTGAGCCAGAAAAAATATTTCTAGCTCAGGTCCAGGGGGGAGTTCCGGGTGGGGGGTTCGAAATAAAAGGGGGGGTGGGGGGTGGGTGGTTTTGGTTTTGGGAGGTAATCTCAAAAATCGCCAGAACCCGCCCTTCCCTACTACTTGGGGGGTTCGAATTTAAAAGGGGGGGTGGGGGGTGGTTTTGGTTTTGGTTTTGTATGTTGGTTTGATGGAGCTGAGCTAGAGACGGTATATACATACTACTGACGTTGCATATGTAGATAGACTTACATTAGTGCGTAAGTAGGGATTGCTTGCCTCCCCCCATTCACGACAGGTAGACACATAATCCCCCACCCCAACATATTAAGACTAGATTATGTATGAGGCGAATCCAAAATTTCCGGGGGTGTTCTTATGTGCAACTGGTATGCATTGCTTAGCCACCGTCCGAGGGTTTTTATCAAATGATCTGGAATGCCAACGGAGGCTGCCGTAGATGCAGCACCGATTCGAAAGCTGTGACCGGAGAAATTTCCTTCTAAACCTGCACGAAGAGCCACAGTTTTGAGCCAGGTAGTTAATGTCTTTCTCGTCAATGGTAGACCGTTTTGGTGTCTGAATAAGGGGCCGACTTCCCCCCTCTCTTATGGAGATAATGCACTACTGCCTTTACAGCGCACACTTGGGATTTGCATACTCCTATGCGTATAGTGTGTCCCTTCCGAAAGGGGTCCGTTTTCGAACATTTGATTGTGAGAAATAGCACAGCTGGGTTATATCTGCTATCCACCTTCACATCGCTTAAGGCTAGATGAACTCGCGCCTCAAATTTGTTGGAGGTAGTTGTGAATTCCCCACATCGTAAAAAACCATAAAATGCTGTGCAATATGCTGCCCATAATAAGGCGTCGTCGTATTCGTTTAGATCTATTAAAAGATAAAACCGTTCCAGAACCTCAAATGTCACTGGAAGACGCTGTCGTATATATCGACGTTCCTTGGGTACGCTTTATTCCCCGTATGACCCGTTCTAGTCGCAAGTAATTATTCAATGTATTGGCAAAACCATGCTTGAGGTGCAATGACCGTACCCCAGCCACATATACTTTAATTGAATCGGCTTTTAACGTGGATGACAGGTGTGCTGCGAAAGTCATTAATGTCCACTCACTTGCGGGTAAAGGGGAGCCATTCTCATTTAGACTGTGACTCCAATGGCAAAAGTCTAAGAATCTCCGTTGGGCTGACGAGTACGTTCGCCGTGTCGAGCCAGCCAAACCTTGGCACATCAATTCTCTTGTCTTTAGTATTTAAAGCTGTGAGGTCAGACGCGCTAGCAAATCTTGAGGAACACTCACGGATGTCGGGTTGGCTTGTGGTGCCAGTCGGAAAAATGCCTGCATGTTAAACCGAGATAAAGCATCAACCACACTGTTGTTTTTACCTGGAATATGCGTGGCCATTACTCTGAAATTAAATCGTGCCGAGACAAGGAAAAGCGCGCGAAGAAGATGCATTATCTTCTCATCTTTCGAAGTACCCAACGTGATGACAGATACTACGCTTTCGTTGTCACACAGGAATTGAACACGTTTGCGAGACCACTCTCTTCCCCACACGTTGCATGCTAACACTATCGGATACAACTCTTTGTATGCAATACTTAAGGGATGTTGTGAGGCCGACCATACCCCGTTGAACCACTCGCCGTTGTAGTAAACCCCATAACCGATACTTCCCGACGCATCGGAAGATAGGCATAAATCCGGTAATGGAGCCCACTCCGGCAAGTCAAAGAAATATCCCCCCTCCCACGACGGTAAGAACTCCCTCCACCACGTGATATCCAGCTATATGGTCTCAACTGGCTCCAATCCTTTAGATTCGACGCTGCGTCCTCGAGGCGGAACGCGTGATCATAGTTGTACCAACACATGCCACTATAGCGCTTAGCCATACGGATAATGAGTGCCATGTAAGCCGGCAAATCGCGCGCTCGAGCCCCCTTCGATAGTAAACGAGGGTGATTCTGTCATTGGGGCCTCTAAATTTTCTGGTAGGAGATCCGACATCTCAATAAACTTGTTATCGATGATCAAATCCCGTGTTCGTTTGATAGTTCTCCTCTGCCGGCCGCGCTTGTCCTTGTCCCGCTGCACTAGCATTAGAGTTCACAACGCCAAGAAAGGAAGGAGCGTTTAACATACCTGACTTGTCGTTGTTGGTCATACCTGCAGCGCCCGTGTGTCCTAACCCCTGCCGTCGTTCAACTCCAACTGCCAGATCCAAGGCATCAATGCGTCTATACGCTTGTTGACCGGGCGTTTGTTTTGACTGCGCTTGGTTGGCTTGGGCGATCGCTTGAGCCACCACATCTGTCAGGCCAGCCTTGAATTCGGGTGACTGAAATGCAAGTGACCATTCGATTGTCGTTCCATACTCGGTCGTTGTGCCGCTGGCCTCTCCATCCTTATTTATCTCCATGTCTTTCTAATTTAAGATTTTCCTTGCGACTCGTTACTGATAGACTGCTATCAACCTGATGTACCGTTAAACGTGCAATGACTGAGCTCATGTGGATCCGCATCATAAGTACTGATGTACTCTCTACCAGGCCATGCGCGGTTCCTTTGTCGTTAACCTTGGTTATGTCATAACCTCATAAAATATACAGGCCGTGAGTCGGAATTAAAGTCTTTCAAAAGCTACATCTCCAATGTACTATCACTTGGACTTTTGACTGCTGTGTTTGGTTTCGCATACCCTTGGTAGCTGCTTTGGTTCCTGTCTTCGAATATCCAGTAGGTTATTGAAGTTCTAGACTGAACTAAGTTTAAGTTGTAAATATAAAAGATATATGCACTAAAACTTGCATTTTCTTTAAAATCCTTCGGTGATTTTTTCGCTGTGCTGTATACACTGTACTTCAAATAGTTGTTAAAACAGTGGGTTTACAATAACTTCGTAACATACATATTACATAGCTAGCTTTCGAATTCTAAATTCTATTTTCAACTAGTTCTTTTATAAATATAATATATAAACCAGTCCAGGCAAAGGTTAAACTTCACAAATACAACAATATTTTATTCTTAAATTTTTAATAGTTTTAAATACATACTGTTAATAAAATTTATTGTAAATAAATTTGTAAATGCACCTGTAAATATTAAATATATAATTTAAATTATGTAGTACTTAAATAGCAAATAGTGCTGTTAATAAATTTTAATAGTATGAATATAAAGTTAGATAATAAATGCAGGACAGGCCTTGCACGTCGAAGGATGCAGACCGAGTAACACAGCAGGTTGAAGCAAAAATATCAAAAAAGAAAAATGGCATTTGTGGAGGACTAAACTGTTGCGTTCCCCAGTGCACCAATAACACCTTAAGAAATCCAGAACTGTCATTTCACAGTATACCAAAGGACTGCACATTGAAAAAAAGATGTCATAAACTTCTGAAAACTAAAGGTCTTTGCAACATTGGCCCAAATTACAGAGTGTGTTCAGCTCATTTCCCTGGTGGAAAGAAAACCTACACCAACAATATCCCGACATTGTTAACCACCAACACAAATCAGAAACATGGAAGGAAGATACTGAACAAGCCTGAAATTTCTTTGCAAGCAGTTGCATTGGATAATGAAGTGAACGATGAGAATGAACCAACTCCTGAAACAAGTGATGATAAAGAACCAACAAAACACATTTGCCGAATGAAGCCAAACTTAAAGAAGAAATTTAAATGCTACAATCAAAATACGATACTCTTGAAAATAAATATGCAGACGATATTAAAGCAACAGAGCAGTGTTTATTTAAAATGGAAAGATTTATTGGCAGTGATAGTGACTTTAGATTTTATACTGGATTTCCGGACTACTCCACATTAACAGATTAACAAAGTAACACGTTAACAAACTAACAGATTGACTTCTGCAGGACGAAGGCATTTCCATTAAAAACTCTGTGCAGTCTAAGATCACTCTAGTTTCTGGAAAGCTTTGCTTATAACATGCAGGCATATTCTCATCAAAGAATTTTCTGGTGGGCCAAATTGGCAGTGTGCGGAGTTGCTGGTGCAAAAGGTTAGCCAGGTAATCCAAATTCGTGAAACATGCATAGATGCAGGCCTTGCCCGGAGACGCGCGCGTAGCACGCGCGTCAAAATACTTATTGCGCGCCTTTTATCGCGCGCGTGGTTTAATATATATTCTAATCTGCCATTTCCTCAAATAACGTGTTTCTCGATTATACTTGTCTTATACTTTTTATTTGAAACGTAAACAAACATAAAGATCCACTTGTTAAAGAATGGAGGCAAGTGAGAAAACTCATCTCTTCGCATTATTTAAAGCCTGGCGACGACTTCACAGCGGCCATGATTTGGCAAAACATCTTGCGATATCGCAGAATCGAGTATCCAAATATTTGCAAGCTTGTTTCCCTCGTCGTCAGCATGTCTGGATCGAATTCGACGGTAGAGAGGGCGTTTTCAGTGCTGTCATCCATCTTGTGTGACCGCCGTCTTTCTTTGGCGCATAAAGTTATCAACAACATCATGATGATCAAAGCCAATGACAAGAATTGGTCGCAAGACGAAAGGGCCGACGTAATTCAAAGGGCTCTTGAAATTTATTTGTCGAAGCGGCGAGTGAGGCAAATTGAGGAGGTAGTTGAACCCCCAAATAAGGTCAGACGGATGGAAGCGACGGTGCATGTTAGCAGCAGCGACGAGGAACTAGAAGACGACGACGAGGAACTAGAAGACGACGACGAGGAACTGGAAGACGACGACGAGGAAATGGAAGACGACGACGAGGAACTGGAAGACGACGACGAGGAACTGGAAGACGACGACGAGGAACTGGAAGACGACGACGATGAACAAACATCCATGACAAGTTATTTCAGTGAAGAAGAATATTGACTTTTAGACAGTTTTAGTTTCTCTTTTTAATACGATATATATATTCCATGCAATTTAAAAAATTTAGTTTATTTTCGGGTTTGTTGTTCACTGTTTAGTTATTACTGTTAAGTTTTAAGAATTATAATCCAACTAAGGTAATATTACAGGCAATGGTGTATGGGAATGTTGATTACGTAAATACAAGATAAAAACAACCATGTATTGTACTCTTGTTTTTAGTATAGCGCATGAAATCAAGTGTTTTGAGTACGCGCGCTTTTTATGGAGCGCGTTAGTTTTACTCCGGGCAAGGCCTGATAGATGACATGCCATACCTACAGTATGTGCCAGGTCTTGCAGCAGAAAACCACAACGCAATCTAGCTAGCACCATAAATAATTCTTGCTCTGGGGATGTTGAACTTTGTTTACCACATTTTTTCTGGTCAGCGGAGCTTATGATGCCAGTGTTGGATCCATAATAGATTAGACTATTACATGCTGGTGATAGATAATCAAAAAAAAAATTTTAATGTGGAGTAATCCAGAAATCCAGTATAAAATCTAAAGTCACTATCACTGCCAATAAATCTTTCCATTCAAAATAAACACTGCTCTGTTGCTTTAATATCATCTGCATATTTCGTTTCAAGAGTATCGTATTTTGATTGTAACATTTCAATTTCTTCTTTAAGTTTGGCTTCATTGGGCAAATGTTTTGTTGGTTCTTTATCATCACTTTGTTCATTCTCATCGTTCACTTCATTATCCAATGCAACTGCTTGCAAAGAAATTTCAGGCTTGTTCAGTATCTTCCTTCCATGTTTCTGATTTGTGTTGGTGGTTAACAATGTGGGGATATTGTTGGTGTAGGTTTTCTTTCCACCAGGGAAATGAGCTGAACACACTCTGTGTTTTGGGCCAATGTTGCAAAGACCTTTAGTTTTCAGAAGTTTATGACATCTTTTTTTCAATGTGCAGTCCTTTGGTATACTGTGAAATGACAGTTCTGGATTTCTTAAGGTGTTATTGGTGCACTGGGGAACGCAACAGTTTAGTCCTCCACAAATGCCATTTTTCTTTTTTGATATTTTTGCTTCAACCTGCTGTGTTACTCGGTCTGCATCCTTTGACGTGCAAGGCCTGTCCTGCATTTATTATCTAACTTTATATTCATACTATTAAAATTTATTAACGGCACTATTTGCTATTTAAGTACTACATAATTTAAATTATATATTTAATATTTACAGGTGCATTTACAAATTTATTTACAATTAATTTTATTAACAGTATGTATTTAAAACTATTAAAACTTAAGAATAAAATATTGTTGAATTTGTGAAATTTAACCTTTGCTTGGACTGGTTTATATATTATATTTATAAAAGAACTAGTTGGAAATAGAATTTAGAATTCGAAACTAGCTATGTAATATCTATGTTACAAAGTTATTGTAAACTCACTGTTTTAACAACTATTTGAAGTATACAACACAGCGAAAAAACCACCGAAGGATTTTAAAGAAAATGCAAGTTTTAGGGCATATATCTTTTATATTTACAACTTAAACTTAGTTCTAGAACTTCAATAACCTACTGGTTTATTCGAAGACAAGAACCATTGAAGCAGCTACCAAGGGTATGCGCAACCAAACACAGCAGTCAATAGTCCAAGTGATAGTACATTGGAGATGTAGCTTTTGAAAAGACTTGAATTCCGACTCACGGCCTGTATATTTTCGCGCCAAAACAGGCCTAGAATGCTGTCTCGGGTGGCCATGTTTATCGAACAAATGAGTTAAAAGGCATCACCGAGTGTGTCAATTTCAAGTAATGGCAAATTTACAAAGAGCCGTTCACAGCTACAACTCATACGCCATTTAGACAGGCAAACTACAGATGAATAGCCACAGAGCAAAATCTTTCGTTGAAGGGCAATCAATACGGTTACTTACCTTGTAACAGGAAGAAACACCTTGGTTAAAGAATGTTTTGTTCGAACAGCACTCGACTCTTCAACCTCTGTGAATTCAATTTTCTCGACAATGACACCAGCGATTTCTTTACCTTTTCTGCATAATGTAATGAAGGGGATCCTTGTTCCATAGACATGATTTAATTTCGTCCTCGCAAAAGAAAAAGTCGTGCAAATCGGCCAATTCTTCTTCGAAGTAAATTGCTCGCCTCACGGCGGCCATTTCATTTCAAAGTGAAGTGATATCGAACTACCAGAATGCATTGCGGTTTTTGCTATAAGGTTAAAGGTCCAGCGGAAGTTCGGCAATACGGAAAAATAGAATAATATCGAAAAATAAAAATAGTTGATTCGTTGCTTACTTTGTGAATTCAGATCAACCTAGGATATTACTTTATATGTAGTTATATTTCCTATTATTCAGTTTATTATTCAATTTATTATTATTATTCAATTTATGCATACGTCATGTCACGTAATAACAAACGCAACAAGTTCGAGTGGATATGTCAGTGACATCTATATTCATCTTCCTCGGGCCTCGTGGTGTTGTTTTCTAAAGGCCTGTAAACCGAGCGTGTTTTGACTACTTTTATTCGTAGCTTTTTAGCAAATACTCTTCAGCTGTAAACCATGAAGTACGTTCTTATTCACTGGACAGCAACTAACGAGACAAGTGTTTTGACCGAAGAGTGTGTTCGTAACAAAACGATGTTCAAAGACTTCGACAAAGAACTGGCATGTTTCTGTTTAGGAAGCTTGGAAGCAAAGCCAAAAGGAGAATTGAAGGCCTACTTAGGACGAGTAAAATATGTCAGTGGTAAGTGGTTTTGAACCCTTAGTAATACAAAATCACAATTCTGTAATCAGACACAGTTTACATTTATACGATGTCAACATAAAAGCGATACGCATATCATGGATGATCTGTATATTTTATTATAAAATAAGCGGTATACAACACGGAATTTGATTGGCTAATAATCGTGCATGATAACTCAATAATACACTGTTTTGGTTTGCCAGTTTTCCCGCCTCGTCTGCAGTTTTGCCAAACACTGTGAACGAAATTCGGTATACAAATTTGACACTGAGAAGGAAACAGAAAAAAAAGAAATGCAAAATGTCCACCACAGAGCCTGCCAATAAGAGACAACGGGTCGACTACGGAGAAGGAAGATTCGGTGCTGTTTCCGACTCCGAATTAAATGTTTTGTTAGAAAGTCGACACTCGAAGGCTACGAAAAACGCGACAAACTGGGCAATTACAACATTTAAAGGTATGTAAAATTTATTGAAGCTCTCAAAAACTTCCTGTACACTGTATATTATAACAACAAAGCAAATTTATCGAACTGTTTACGTGTAAGAATTGACCAATTCGGCATGTAGCATTGAATTGATAACAAGGCAACAAAATTATATAAACATGACATTTATAATATTTTGTTCAAGAAAAACAATATTTTGAGTCTTACTACAGGAAAGTAAACACAATAGTTTGTTTCGAACAGTACCTGGCAATAAAAACTGTTTCATACATTTAGAATGGTGCCAGCAGAAAAACATTACAACAAAACTTGAACAAATGACGACCGGGCAACTAGACGAAAACCTCCGTCGTTTTTACGCCGAAGCGAGAACCAAGGAGAAACAAGAATACAGCAAGTCAGCGCTGCTCGGCCTCAGACACGGTGTGGAAAGATACCTGAATGATCCACCTTTCAATAGGGGGATTAAAATATCTTCAAATCCAAGGTTTGCACGGTCAAACCAGATGCTCAACGCCAAAATAAAACACCTAAAGAAAATTGGCAAAGAGAATGTCCAGCACAAACCGCCGTTGGAGCAAGAAGACCTCGCCAAGTTGAAAACAAGCGGCGTTTTTGCCCTGGATCATCCACTATCTCTTCTCCGTTGTGTGTGGTTTCATGTCGTGCTGTACTGGTGTAGAAGAGGCCGCGAAGGACAACGTTCCCTCACCGTGAACAGCTTCGCCTTTGAAGTTGACAGTTCAGGTCGACGCTACGTTAGGATGACCCACAACGAGCTGTCCAAAAACCATCCTGGTGGAGTAAACGACGTGTCCAGCCACGAGAAGGAGGCAAGAATGTATACCACCGACCAGCCAGTGGATGGTTATAAAGCCTTGGCTTTCTTCCTGGGAAAAGTCAATCCCAACTGCCCTTCTCTTTTTCAATATCCCGTCGGGAAGAATTGGAAATCGACAAACAAAGTTTGGTTCGAAAATCGACCACTCGGCGTCGAAAAATTGGCCAAAATGATGGCTGATATCAGCGAAGCGGCTGGTCTTTCAAGAATTTACACCAACCACAGTGTAAGAGCGACAGCCATCACATTTTGGTCGAATGCAGGTATTCCAAATCGCCATATCATGGCAATCTCTGGCCATCGAAATGAACAAAGTCTTGTTCATTACAACGCACGTCCGTCCTCATTACAGCTTCGCAACTGCAGCGATGTCTTGTCTCGCTCTTTATTTTCTGGCCATCCTCCTTCTGCTGATCTCGGTACTGCACCACAGGCTCAGTCATCGATCAATACCCATACTTCTGTGGCAGAGGTGGCAGCAACGTCGACAAATACACAGTATTTATCCATGGCTGGCAGCATGTTCAGTTCTTGCTCCATCGGAAGTGTCCAGATTGTTTTTAAATCGACCAGCGATAAGCGATTAAACTTGTAAATGTTAGATTGGGTGTCTGTCAATCATTGTCGAATATTACTTTTACATTTCTCTGCAGTTTTTTATCCACATCCACAGTTCGTTTAAGAGTTTTGTCAGACACCCGTCTTGTTGACTTCACTGTTCGCCGCCTGAATTAAGAATTAAGATCAAGATAGCCAAGCATGCGTGTGACGTATACACTTTACATGTTACGGAGAATTTCCATTTTCATCTTGTAAATAAAATGTTTACTGCCCTTATTTGTCTGTTTATTTTATAAAAGAAATAGAAAAACTCGTCGTGAGCTTTTATCGAGTTATAATGTCACTCGGGATGTTGAAAGAACACTCGAGAAGCAGTAAAACACTCGGCTATCGCCTCGTGTTTTACACGCTTCTCTCGTGTTCTTTCAACACCCTCGTGCATTATAACTCGATAAAAGCTCCCGACTCATTTTCTATTTCTTAAATATCATGTCGATCTCGCTTGAAACAACATGCTCAAATTCCGTCGATCGAATACCTTTACGTGAGCCGTGAAAGGAGATGTTTGGAACTTTAGTTGATCAGCATTACAGTGAAGGTCTTAATTTTTAATATTAAAACTGGTTTATAGCCTTTACTATTTAAAACTCTAAAGGGGCGGCCATTTTGAATCTATTTGTTGAAAATGAGATGGCAGACTTGCTTTCATATTAACTTAAATTATCCTAATTTAAAAAAAGTAAACTTTTAAAAAGTAAACAATTTCAAATGTTGACTCCAATCTCAATTTTGTTGTGTCCTTGATAGATCAAAAGCATGCAGTTGAAGAAAAGGAAAGAGAGTTCATTGGTGAATGTCATGAATCATGCACTGAGCGAAACTGAAGCAGTTCTGCCAACATCAAGTCGTCGAAGCCAAGAAGGAAATTGTCGACATCTGAGTCTGAGCAGTTGAGTGATTCTGGCATACCTGTGAAAAAAGCTGGTTCAAAAGTAAGTACTGCACTGTCACATTTTTTGCTAGACTATAGAATTCCTCACCATGCACTGTTACTAGGATCAGTGTTTTTATTAGGGTTCATAACATATATAGCACTATGGTGACCCATAGCACACAGTATATAGCACTACCGAGTGGTGGGACATTCTATAATCACTCCATAGTTTACATACTGTAGTTTTAGAGATGAATGGGTTGAAGACTACCTTATAGCCTCGAAAGTTAGTGGAGCAACTACTTTTCAGAATTATTGGCTTCTAAGGACAACTACGTTTATTAACAAGAGCGGTTACTATACTTTCGGGTTGCTATCGGCCAAAGTGTAGTTTTCATTTTATGCTGTGGCTATAGGTCTAACACCGGACCTTATTCGATACATACACTGTATAGGTCCGACATTTATTATTTACAAGTTTCGCCAATGACAATACACAAATGATATTACAAAGACAAAGGCAGAAACTGACCACAGAGACTAGTCTCCAATAATGGGGTCCCAAACTATATATATATATATATATATATATATATATATATATATATATATATATATATATATATATATATATATATATATATATAGTGAATTATATTAATGAGAATAATAATAACAACAACAACATCAACAACAACAACAACAGCAACAAAAAGCAACAATAATAATAATAACAAAAAGAATAACAATAATAATAATAATAATAATACAATAACGAAAACGATAATAATAATAATAATAATAATAATAATAATAATAATAATAATAATAATAATAATAATAATAATAATTATATACCGGTAATAAAAGTTACAGTGAGTTATCTGTCAAGTCATGTCCTAGCAACACGATCTTGCCAATAAGCTAGACATTGGTCAAGATGAATGGCATTTAACACATAAGGACTTGAATGTTCTTGGATTGTCAGGATCGTAAACGTGCTTTGTTAATTCTAGATAGTGGTTGAATAATTCCTTTTTGAAAGATTTTAGAGATTTTGAGATGTCTCTGATGGTTCTAGGTAAAGTGTTCCAGACTCGAGGTACCCGCAAGTAGTAACTGTTTTGAAAAGTTACAGACATTGACATTGACAGAACCCTTGTGCCGTACAGTTTATTTCGAACTTTGTTGGATATTTTCAACAAGCAGCAAAAGGTTCAGACATTATTCAGTCTTAAAACACTGGATGACTGACACGGCACAGTGATCACAGAATCAATGAAAGGAAATTACAAGTGTAAACAATGAAGATAAATTCAAGTATGTCTTCGATAATCCATCTTTCGAAGAGAGGCATCATTTTTACACACGCTGTTGATCACCAGTTTTCAGTTTTTTTATTAGTTCATAAACATGCATATCTTCTGTCAACATTGAACCTATAGATAACCATCAGATCAAAGACTGAATAATGTTGGATCTTGTGCTGATTGTTGTGAAGATTCAACAAACAAAGTTCAAAATAAACTGCATTGCACATGCGTTCTGCCAATCAGCCAATGATGGACATCTGTAGGCACTCTATAGCTGATATTTTTCAAATAAATATCATGTGCAAATGACACCCCTCTTTGGTTCTTATTTTTTAGAAAAAGATTGCAACTGCTAAAAAAGCTTTACAAGATAAAGCTTTTGCAAGCATAATACAAAGGATGGGTGCAGATCGAGTCTGAGAATGAGGATGCATGACTCTGAGTCTAATGTTTACCAAAATGAAATGGAGGAGTGGGAAGGCACCAAACAAGAATTGAGGATAAAAATCAAAGAACTTCGAAAGGAATTGGCAGCCGAAAGAGACATGGTCAAACAGTTGCAAAGTGCAAATCATATGCTCCAGAATAGTAAGTTTACATTTAGCAGTATTGCTGTTACCAGTAGTATTTATGCCCTAGTTTTTATATACTGAAATTCATTGCCAGTTCTCTAAAGGGATTCTTGTCAATATTTATAGTTTTGAAGCTTTTCATGGCATTTAATAAAAAATCTGACTGTCCCAACTGGGAATCGAACCCAAGGTCTCCAAATTAATGTTTAGATCTATGCACTTGACGACTAAGCTATTCAGACACGCAAGTGGTGTAACCAGGGGCGGACTGGCTACGTCAGAGGGGCCTGGGTGATTTGCTGTAAAAAGGGCCCCGTTTCCAAATCAAGTTATGGTCTGTATGTGTAGGGGGGTCCCACGGAAATTTTTTCGAAAATTGGGTCTCTGAAATGGCATTACCCGCATTCTGTCAGCAGTTTTGAGCAAACTTTTAATAGTTTTAAAACATGTTTGCAATGGCACATTTCGTCATTTTTAACAAAGATTTTGTCCAAATTGAGCTTTAAATAGTATATTAAATGTAAAAATGTGCATGGACTGTAAGGGCAAAGCCTGTTAAGGCCTGAGGGTTACCAATAAAAACAAAGGACGACTCATTTCCGTACGCATTCTTTCCCATGCGCTAACCACTTATCGGCTATAATTTTATACTGTACACTGTACAACATATATTTTAATATGATTGTAGATCAGATGTTTGAAGTGTTTCAAACTTTTTAGATCCAAATTTTCTTTTTGAGTAATCTCAACAAATTGTAAAGAACGACTCGAAGATTGGTCCATGCACTTCCCTCCAACTCCACGGACCCTAAACATTGTTCTCTTTTCAAAGGAGCTGCTTCTTCAGACCTGGCCATAATAATTTTTGCAGGCGCGCGACGGATCGCGCGCCTCATTAAAGTGAGGCGCGCGATTAAAAAATACGGAACACAAACGGCAAAAGTTATGTGAAATCCTCTGTAAATAGTCTCAAGAATATTACTCAAATCGTTTCAATTCACGTATTAAAATTTTTTTGTCTGGTGTCAAAATGGTGCGAGGCGCGCGATTTCATGTTCTTAGAACAAACGAGGCACGTGGCAAAACGCGCATCTCGATGATTCGAGGCGTGTGCCGAGGCGCGCGCGCGCGATCGTGCACCGCAAACGGCCAAGTCTGCTTCTTGCAAGTCGTCCACCTTTTTCTTACGCCTTCTCTGCACCACGTTTAATTGCTTTCTTCATAATTACGGAACTCGAAACGTCGGAAGAAACTATAGCTTCCACTATAAACGCTAGATAATTATTTTATCCTAAGCATGTATTGCCTGATTGATACATTATAGATGATCCAAAGGGGGGCCAATAGGCAAGGGCCCAAAGGGGGGCCAACAGGCAAGGGGCCCACTGGGCGTTTGCCCGGTAAGCCCGACTGGCCAGTCCCCCCCTGAGCGGAACTACTCACAGGTCTTGTAGACAGGAGGCTTGGGAATAACAGTGTCCGGCAAGGTACAGATACGACAATCTCTGTGACTGCATGCATGTCTTGACTGTTTCTCCACAGCTCAGTGCTCAAGAGTGTGGAAGTGTTGATTCAGACCCGTTGGAGCAATGCAAATGTCATACTGTACTTAAATAAAATGTATGAATTCATACTATGGTGCCATTTGTTTGCAGATCTGTCTGATATCTTGAAAATAATATATATCAACTCCTTCTGCAGTGCCTATAGCTCGTCCATGTAGCCCTTCAGTGGTCCAGAAATGTAACTCTGAGGAAACCCGGTAGCATGACTCTACAACTGTTGCCCATTGGAATAGTTTTGAAATCATTCGTCCACAAAGCCTGTCTGTTATCCAGCCATGCAATTTCTCAGTCCAGCCTCGAAAACTTCAAACTGCTCGTCCACACAGCCCCTTATTTTCACAGTTACCAGTAAGTGCACCAGCTAACCACACTGAAACTGATGACGTCAATGACAATGATGCTGAAGAAAAACAGCCTCCGACAAGCAGCCCAGGTGCTTCACTTCCCCCTCTCTCGGTAAGTCAACAACTTCAAGCTTATGTAGTTGTACTGTATAATATGTTACTCTGTATTAGTTTGAAAATTTGTGTCACTTTTATTTGGAAATTGTTATTAAGCAATTACTACTAGTTAGGTAGTTAACCCATTAACCACCTAAAACATTCCTTTTATTATATCTTTTTTTATTCCTTTTTTTTTACTCTGTCTAATGCCATATTATTTTACTCTATCTAACGCCAGATGATTTTACTCGAGACTCTTCAGGGTTTGATGGGTTAATCTCAAGCCTACTTTCTTCATAATATTAATATGGAGTCCAGAAATTCTCAACAACGTAAAGTGATGGTGTCTTTGTTACATGTACAGTGCATTTAGACTATGTTTACACAAGAGCAAAGATATCCGGATTCACATTGTATTTTATTCCCATGAGGATGAAAAACAATGTGAATCAGGATACTTTTGCTCTAGTGTAAATATATTCTTAGTGTGTCTTTATTTATATTTTAACCATTTAATTTTTATTACTTTCAGAGCTTCATGGACTCAGTCCAGATCTCAGAGATCCTACATGCAAAGAATGAGAGGAAAATGACATTGGCCATGCTTTCAATTTTGTTTGAACGAAAGGTTCTTGCTGCTTCATCGGTGACCGGAAAAGGCAAGGGAGGCCGTCCAGCCCTTGATCGAGAGAAAGTACAACTAATTATATGTAAGTTTCACAAAATTTACAATCGGTATAATTTAGGAATAATTATTTATTTATGGTTATATGTTAACCAGCCTCAACACTTGAAACAACATGTACTTTTATTATAAACTTTTAGCACACTTTCTGAAAAGTAAACTTGACAACAACCACACGAACCCCCGCAACACACTTCGGGTTCACGTGACTGGACATAGGGGTCCCATAAGAAAGCCGATTTACAAGCCTAACACTCACCCCCTCTAACTTGAGAAATGCATCCATTTCTAACATTGTTCTTACATATGAACATCAGGATTAAACAGTTTCTTAATTAAGATATTGTTAAAAAATGTCACCAGTGTATTTGTGGTTCAGCGAACCAGAACGGATAAACTGGTATCCACTGCGGGACTTGATTTCCAGGATACAGTAGTAGGGGAATACAAACATTGGGCTAACCATGGGTTCATGGTAGGCTACATTGCCAGGACGACTGTAAGTTAGCCTTTGCGGAGGTTGCCTTATTCGCTGTGGACGCTGTGGTCTTTCTTGGCTGACTGGGTCAGGCTGTTCTGCTTCTTCCATAGGCTCATCTGCACATCCTTCCTTAAACTCATCCGGAACACCCTACGATCTTCATTAGCCTCTATTCGCTGTTGAGGTAATGGAGCTACATTGTCTGGGACGGACGGTATTCTTGTATATATACGAACGGTAATTCGTCATCTGTATTGTCGTCTTCACTTTCGGCTCCCACGGATTGTTGGTTTGGTCGCAGGTCGTGTTGTCTTTTGACGGAGACTTTTTCTGACGGAGTTTCAAATGGTAGACAATCACAAGGTAGCAGTAGATTTTCGGTGGAGGACTCGAGTGCGCTCATTTCCCTGCTCAGGTCTAACCTCATAGACGGGACTGCCATCAGCCATTCTCCTGGTTAATACGTGGATTCTATCTTCCCAATAGGCTCGTAACTTCACTTCTCTTTCACTTAAGTTCCTGACGAGCACTCGGTTGCCAGGCTGCAAGATAGCTGTGCGAACCGTCTTGTCGTATCAACGCTTGGATGATAAAGGTTTCTTGCTGGTTCAGGGGCGGATCTAGACTGTAGCAACTGTAGCGAATGCTACAGTCAGATTTTCTCGAAACAAATATGATTAAATATTAAATTAACATTAAATTAACATCCATCTGCATATGTCACTAATATTCAGCTTTTCCAAAGTTCAAAACCACCATTTCAGTGAGGCATTATAATATTCATGCGCGCAATTAACCCTTGGCGTTATATACGTACCGCGTTGGAGAAATTGCCCGCACAACCTACAAACCTGCAGCGGGCATGTGCCCAAAATATAATGGAGCCCCATAGCTCACGTTTCTCTCACTAGAATACTTCGCATCGCGCAAAGGCGCATTCCGAGGTGTTGGCGATGAGTTACGACGGCTACAGTTGTGCTAAATTTGGACTGTAGCCGCTACAGTTGACTGTAGCAAACCAATCAACACGCCAGATTTGGGTCACGTTTTGCTACATTTCATAAACTTCCGCTACAGTTCACTAGAGCGAAGAAATCTCCGATGATTAGACTATGATGTGATATAATTACTCGTTCGTTCCCTTGGCTTCAGTTCTGACTGTTCACTATGGCGTCTAACAATGTTTTACAACAACTGTTGCGTGTCTTGGATGATATAAGTTACTCTTCGAAGAAAAAGGCGGATGAGTTGATTGCTCTTAAGCGTTACTGCGAGAAATGTATTTCGAGCGAATTTGAAAGAAAGAAGGATCCTCGTGTATATTTGTGTAACTTTTCGAAGTCGCAGTTCCCGCGCAGCCAAGAATTGCGCTCTTCAAAGCACAACCCAGTGAGGTATGTGAAGCTCATGAATAATAAATTGCGGGCCTGGGTTATTATTTGAATAATAAGATATGCAAATTAATTTATGACTGAGATCAGTCTTTGTGTGACAGTGTATTACTGTATTTTAATATATGATTGAAGTCAACGCGAATTCATTCTCACTTTCTCAGTATATGATGTAGTCAGTGAGTAAGATACAGTATTATATTAACATTGCAGTCAACGTAGTATTCGTTGTCTGTTTATTATTACAGTTAATGAGTTCGAAGTTTATATAATAAATATAGACCACTAATCAAATGTGTGCTTATACTTTACGCTGTACTGTAGTTCTTGCAGGTATTACCAGTATTTTAATATGTTAGCCTTGCAGCAGTGGCTAATATTCAATATTATTGTCTTGTGGTGTCACTGTAGCTAGGCTAATTAAAATTTGTTTGCATGACATGTTTAATAGTTAATGTACTGCAGACTAAAACTCTTGTTAACTATACTAAAATTGTTTGTTAGGCAACTGTCTGGCACTTGCACTAAGAGGGTGTTTATATGGAGGCTGCCGGAGGGGGTGAGCCAACCTGCCCGGGTACCCAAGCTAGCCCACTTTTCTAAGATGATGTTTATGTCATGAGAAGGAAGGGCTAGCTCGCCTAGCCGGGATGGCTTGCTTGTTGTGCTAATTGTGTAATTTATCAGTTCTGGTAAGACACGAAGTCTCATTGTTGTAAATATGAACTGTACATGAACAAGCAGAACTTGTGAATTATTAATATGTCAAAAAAAGCTGATAAAAACAAATTTTGTCGCGTGTACGAAGGTTTTAGTGCCAGCCCAGGTAGGCCAGTTCTTGCAGGTATATTTATTATATGCCCAGTCAATCGTGTTTACATGGGAAAAAAACATCCTGGGTAACTGAGATCTCATTCTCACAAAGCGAGATCTTGGCTAGGTGGGCTGGCTCGGCTCTCATATAAAAATACAGTAAAATGAAAATAAAAGAAATAATAGCACAACCACAATCTCAGCAAAGCAGGCAAGCCTGGGTGCCTGGGCTGGCTCACCTCCATATAAACAGCATTTGCAGCTAGGGTAAAATTAGTCTACAAAATAAAGTTTCTGGAGACCAGTCCTCAGTGAACTTTAAACAAGCTGGAGATGCAAATGGTTCAGCATGTGAGGTGTCTTGGCCTTATATATTTTGCACTATCTTTTAACAACCTCTAGCACTACAGGAGATGGCAATTGTCTGTACAATGCATGTTCTATTGCACTGTGTGGTTGTGAGAATATGGCCATTTACCTCCGATGCCTTACGAGCATTGAACTTTATACAAATGCTCGCTATTATTCTTCCCACCCATTGGTTGAGCAGCAGCATAATAAAGGTGCATTTAATTGTTTGGGAAATGCTTTTGCTATGTGTTTGTCTGATAATGCACTGGGATCTTTAACTAAAGAAAATCCCTCAAAGGCGGTTGTTGCAGAAGCTTGCAATAATGCTCACAACCATGAGTATTCTTCGTTTCTGTGTCTTCTTTCACTATCGAGTGTGGTTAAACTTCCTATCGAATCATATTATCCAATTCCAGTTTCTGAGAATAGCCAGCAAGAACCCCATGGTACTACCAATACTGAAGAGATGGATTCCCTTGCCCTTATGTTTAATTGCACCATTTTTCCAAGAGATGCAAGGGAAGATATGAGTGAGAGAATACATATTTTTCGATGCGCTTCTATGCCCATGGGTTATCACGAGACAGCAGTAATTCCTGAAAGAAAAAATCATTATGTTGCTCTTTGCCAGCCAAAAGGAAATGCCAGTCTCCCTTTGAGTCAAGAAGATTTTCACATCATACCATTATTTCCAAATGTTTGTTTTGATTCAGCTGAACCTATAATCACAGAAGAAAATTCTAGTCCCTGGCCTTTGGTCAACAGCATTTCAAACTTACAACAAAATTCTACTGGTATGTCTCAGGTAAATGTCAAGAAATCTGTCCATTGCTCTGGTGTGCCCAAGAAGAAACAAGTCTCTCTTGACCAAATGTTAAGTACAAGTACATCTAGAAAAAGAAAGCTTGTTGACCACGGTGAGCAGATACCACCACAAAAGAAACAGGAAACTTCCAGTTGTTCAGCAACAGGAACATCTGCAACAACAGCAGCAGCAGCAGCAGCAGCAGCTTCTCACACTATCGCCATTGGACCTATCTATGGTTCATGTCGATTTCTCAATGATATTGGTAATTTTCTCAACCCAGTATCTCCACTAACTGATCAACAAAAGTACAATGTTCTCTGTAATGTTTGGAGACCTGAACCAGAATATGCTTTTCCTGTGAACGATAATAAACGAAAGTTTCGACATGAATGGTTGAAACAGTTTCCATGGTTGACATACTCGGAGGTTTGGATGGTGCGTTTTGTGTCAATTGTGTTTTGTTCGGAGGTGAAAGTACCCACCATGCCTCCAAATTGCAGAGGCTTTTCAAAGCTCCTTTGCGTTCCTGGAAAGTAGCAGTATCCAGATTCCGCGATCATTCTGAAAAGTCACAACTCCATAAAACAGCAACCATACGTGCAACAATGTTTAAATCATCTATGGAGCAAATGTCAACGCGAATTGATGTCCAGTTAAATGAATTAAGACGAAAGCAAATTGAGGAAAACAGGAAGAAACTACGACCGATCATTGAAGGTGTAATTCTCTGTGGCAGGCAAGCCATAGCCCTTCGAGGTCATCGAGATGACTCACAGTACCATGACTCTGATGATGCAAATCCTGGGAATCTTGTGGAGATTTTAAAGTATGGAGCAAGATGTTCAGGTCAGTCAGATCAGGAATACCTCAACAGCACGCCAGCAAATGCTACCTACAGGTCCAAAACCACACAAAACGAGTTAATTGAAATTTGTGGTGAACTTATATCTAGCAAGATTGTAAGTGAGATCCGGGAAGCAAAATTCTTTTCAATCCTCGCAGACGAAGCTACCGACTGCGCGAACGTGGAGCAGATGTCGCTTGTGATTCCTTTTGTAGACAAAAAAAGGAAAATTCGAGAGGAGTTCCTTGGTTTTGTTCGGTGTGCGCTTGGTGTATCAGGTGAAGCAGTAGCTAACACCATCTTGGATTTCCTTCGTAAACTTGGCTTATCCATTGAAGATTGTCGTGGACAAGGCTACGATGGAGCTGGAAACATGGCTGGCAAACATTCTGGAGCGGCAGCACGACTAACAAATCTTCAGGATAAGGCTATCTATGTCCATTGCAATTCGCACGTTTTGAAATTGTGTGTTGCAGCATGCTGTAAGCAGCAGTTGGTAAGAAATATGATGGACAGTGTTCGCGTTGCTTCTGAGTTCTTCAACTTTTCTCCAAAGCGCTTTGCATTATTGAAAAAGACCATAAAGGAACTACTTCCCAAGGCACGTCACACTCATGTTCTCAACGTCTGTAAAACCAGATGGGTTGCGCGACTTGATGGTTTGGCCGTTTTTGTAGAATCCTTTCCTGCCATAGTTCAGTGTTTCGAAGAAATTAGAGATAACGAAGATCGCACTTGGAATAGCAAATCTACACAGAAGGCGAGTGGCTTATTCCACAGCATCGTTTCTTTCCAGTTCATTGTTACGCTGGTTATCGTTTCGAGATGTCTTGAAGTAACTAGACCCCTTACACATCAGCTTCAGTCTTCTACCATTGATGCTGGATCAGCGAGAGAAAAGGTGTCTTTGCTATTTGTTATGCTACAGAAGCTCCGTAATCCAGGGAGTGTTGGTGCAAGACATGATTTGTGGTTCCAAGAAACTGAAGCCGTTGCCCAAAGTGTTGGTACCGTTCCCGCAAAACCAAGGACAACGGGCAGACAGAAGCACCGAGAAAATGTGCCTGCTGAATCAGTTTCAGAATATTTTCGTCGTGCGATAACCATTCCTTTTTTGGACCATCTTAAATCAGAAGTTCAAACCCGCTTTTCCAATACTAACTTAAATGTAATGGATGCTGCCTATGGTTTGCCGAAGAATGTTGTCACTTGTTCAGATTGGAAAACCCACTTCACCAAGTTTCTCGACATGTACAAGGATGACCTTCCACATCCACGTCTTCTCACTAATGAGTTGGAAACATGGGAAGAGAGATGCCGCCGGGCTGATGGTAGTCTACCGTCAACGCTCACTGATGTTTTACCATTCGTTGACAAATGCACCTTTCCCAATATCTACACAGCGTTTCAAACTTTTGCTAGAATTCCAGTCACTACTTGTACGTGTGAAAGGTCCATCTCTAATCTACGGCGACTAAAAACATTCTTACGTAACTCCATGAAGCACGAACGATTGAAAGGTCTTTCCCTACTACAGTTTCACTGGGGCATGAAACTTGATACAGACGAGATTATTGACATCTTTGCTGTGAAGCACCCAAGGAGGATGATCTTGAGTGACATTTTAAACGCTGAATAATTCAGAATTTAAACATCAAATCAATCAAACCGATTATTCTTCTAACAACCATGCTGTTGTGTTCCGTGTGACTTGAACTGAAATATGTTTTCTTAAGAACTGATTGCGCTACTGCCGTTCAAAGATGATTTTGAACTGAACTACTTTCCTAACTGTCATTTTGCTGTTCTTCCAAGATGATTTTGAACTGAACATTCTTCCTAACCACCACTCTGCTGTTGCTGCAAGATGATTTTGAACTGAACATTCTTCCTAACTACCACTCTGCTGCTGTTGCAAGATGATTTTGAACTGAACATTCTTCCTAACAACCATTCTGCTGTTGTTGCAAGATGATTTTGAACTGAACATTCTTCCTAACTACCATTCTGCAGTGCTGTTGCTGCAAGATGATTTTGAACTGAACATTCTTCCTAACTACCACTCTGCTGCTGTTGCAAGATGATTTTGAACTGAACATTCTTCCTAACTACCATTCTGCTGTGGCTGAAAGATGATTTTGAACTGAACATTCTTCCTAACTACTACTCTGCTGCTGTTGCAAGATGATTTTGAACTCAACATTCTGCTGCTGTTGGCTTGCTGCTGTTGAAGGATGAGTTTAAACTAAGCATTTTCCCTAACTAAATGTACTATGCTGCTGCTGTTCGAAAGTGAACTGAACATTCTTCGTAACTACCATCCTGCTGTTCCACAATGATTTTGAACTGAACATTCTTCCTGCGTTCTCTTGCTGTCGCAGATGATCCTGTACCTGTGCTGCAAATACTTCTGAACAAGATAGTTCTGCTAAATATGATGTCTTAAAGGTGGTACCTAATAAATTAGTTTTATGCAAGAAGCAGGTATGTTGATCAATAAATATATTATCAGACAACCAATATTTTACACAAACAGATATTGTTGTCAACAGTTTTTATTGGTAGATTTTTAATATAAATGCAATATTAACAAATATTGTCGTATTTGGCTCTTTATTATTGCGTGAAATTTGAATTGCGTCGGCTGCAGAATTAGCTGGAAACTTCACTCAGAATGCGGGAAATGCCGTTTCCGGGGTTTGAAATTTCAAAATTTTCCGGGGGGGCATGCCCCCGGACCCTATTGTAAGCCTGAACAACTTTCTTTAGATAAACTGGCCATCGAGATTTACAGGTCTCAGGTAATGTTCTCAGCATTGATAATAATGTTTGGTTGAACCGTTCTACTTGCCCGTTCCCCTGTGGGTGGTAGGGGGTAGTTCGTGAGTGTTCAATGCCACAATGTTGCTCGAGATATCGGAACAACTGGTTTTCGAACTCGGGCCCTTGATCCTGGTGGATTCTTACCGGAAATCCGACCCGTAGGACAAAATCGTTATAGATTTTTTCTGCTGCCGTCTTCGCTGTTCCGCTTCCGTTTGTGACTTGGTCGTCGTTGCTTTAGGCACTGGTAAACTTTGGTTATGTGGTCTTCAATGTCACGCCACATATGTGGCCAGTAAAATGTCCTTTCTGCTCCGAGATGCCCCATTTCTTCATGCAATTCACGGTAAACTAATTGATGAAAGCTTGTCGGTAGGTAGAACGAGCTGTTGGTTTTCCCCGATTATTCTTCTCAGAATACCATCTTCCCCAACTTTCAGTCTATTCCATTGCCGCATCAGATCTTTAGTTGTTCGGTTTTCTCCTTTTCTCACTGAACTGGAGGTTGCCTTGTTTGGTCAGTTAATTTATATTTCACGACTCGACCGATGCTCGCTTCTCCGCGATGTTCTCTAACTCTTCCAGGTCAACTTTCCGAATCTTCTCTACACTTTGGACGTGACACTGGGCTTCCAATCTATGTGTTGCGTTACCCCCGATGGCTGTAATCCAACTCACATTGTTGTTCCCCTGCAATTTGGCTCCATCGAAGGTGGCATTGATCGTTTGCTGGCTTATTTCTTGGGTGCAGCTCTTCATATACTTTTCAAACTGCAGTGGTAAGCGGGAGAGAGCGTCTGTATCTTGATGGTTTGTTCCTGGTCTGTATCTAATCTGGAGGTTGAAGTCGGGCAGCTCCGCAACCCACCGATGCCCTGTGGCGTTCAGTTTTGCTGATGACAGAATGTAAGTCAATGAGTTGTTGTCCGTGAAAACCAGGAATGACGGGGCGTAATACAAATAATCTCTGAAGTGTTCGCATATGGCCCACTTTAGTTCTAAAAATTCAAGCTTTCCTGAGTGCAGGTGATAGTCCTTTTAAGCTACTGTCAATGTCCGCGATCCATATCCAATCACTCTCATTTCTCCCCTTCTGTTCTTGTTACAGTACAGCCCCTAGACCAGCTTCTGATGCATCGGTGTGGATTACGAAAGCTTTACTGAAGTCAGGGTATGCCAAAATGGGCGGGTGGACCAAATGATCGATGAGTGTTGTCGGTGCGTCTTGGTGTTTGGGTTGCCAGTTTACCGGTTTTGTTGACGGAACTTGTTTTCCACTTTTGGACAACCGGTTGTCGTAGATACACGTCGCGAAGATTGCGAGGAAGAAGGATCACATAGTTGTAGTTCAAACAATGGGGCGGCTCTTTTGGAGAAGTTGGGATTGAATCTTCGGTAATATCCCTGTAGCCCAAGGCGTTTGCGAACTTCCCCGACGTTACGTGGTGACGAGCTCTTCAGGCATGTAACTGCTTCCAAATTTGATGGATCCATACGATAGCCTTCAGCTGATACCACTCGTACAGGATAGCACACTTCCTTCTGGAACAATTTGCACTTTCGAGCTTTTACTTTAATCCCGTTCACCCGGTGACGTTGCAGAACTTTTCGAATGTGCTCAACATGTTCTTCAAAGTTTTGACTGAAAACGAGTATGTCGTCCAGGTAAGGGATACATAAATCGTCCCGTATTCCTTCTAGGCATCTCTCCATGAACCATTGAAAGTTCGCCGGTGCATTAATTTAGCCAAAGGGGATCCGCGTCCCTTCGTACAATCCCCAGGGAGTAATGAATGCCGTTAGGCGTTTACTCTCGGAATCCATAAACCCCTGATGGTAAGCTTTACCCTGGTTAAGTGATGAGAACCATTGATTTCCACCAAGCCCATCTAAAGTATCTTGTACTCTCGGAATTGGGTGACGGTCTTGTTCGGTCCTTTTGTTAAGCTCTCGATAGTCAACACACAGTCGTAGATCACCATCCTTCTTTCTCACATAAACCACAGGCGAGGAGTAGCACGATTCCGACTTGTTAATCCAGCCACGGTTTAAAAGGTCCTGTATATATTGTTTAACTTCTGGATTGAGCGGACGTGGGATTGATGAATACGTCTTTTGTGGAGGAGTGGTATTGGTAAGATGGATTTTCAATTTCAGGTTCTTTGCACAACCGATGTCTGCATCACTTTTCGAAAAGGATTGGATTTCCTCGCCAGGAAATCTGTTCCACTATTTTCCTCCTCTGTATTCAAGTGCCAAGATCAATACCCTCCAGCCGTTTGTCTCTCTCCTTTCTGCTTGGTAGGTCCTGTGTTGTAGTTCCCTTTCTTATAGATTCTGGAGCACTGTTTCCTGTTGCAGTCGGTTGCTTGAAGCTTTCTTGATCTCTAAATTTTACCTCTAATGGTGTGACTGACTTTACCATCTGCAGCCGTCCCAAGACTGTACGCTTGTTCAAGATTATGTCATGACCTGTAGTGTTTGATACACTGATGTTAATCCGCCTCGATGTTCCTCGAGAAATGCTCAATGGTGTATCCAATATCTGAAGACCACTTGGTAGTTGTTCCATATCAGGTTAAAACAGAACTGGCATCTTCCTTTCAACTGGTCCAGTGTTGGCGCGAACCAGACACTGTTTGATTCTTAGGAATGACCATGTCTCTTTTGATTGTCCTTACATTACACAGGTCACCATCCGTTGTCTTTCTCATAAGGTTCACCAGTGTTTCTATGTTGTTGGTACTGGTATCTGTGATGGCTTTCGTCAAAACATGGACTATCAGGTCTGTAGAATTTCCTGCCATTTTTCTTGGGGTTTTTCACCATTTTTTCAATGACATTGTGCCCTATAATTGGTTGTTCCATCGTTGCTTCCTTTACTAGCATTGGTACTTGGATACATGGATCTTGCTTCGATGCCCCCAGTCGAAATGTGATTTCTGCCCAGCCTTTGTAAGGTATCTCAGTTCCATTAGCAGCCTTAATATTCAGCTTGGTGTCACCATCTAGTAACGATGAGACAGGGTGTATTTGAACATTCGGCAGGTTTTCTTTCAGGAATTCTTCAGAAACCAGGGAAACTTGGGCACCTGTGTCCCACAGAGCTTCTGTCTTCACACCTCCATCAGACACTGTATCAAACAGCGCCCACCAACCAGTCTTGCTATTGTGGAGTGTTCCTTTGGAGTTAAGTGACTTACATAAACATCACTGTTTTGGCCTTGGCCCTTTCCTTGGCTGCTCTTCCACTTCTGCTTCCTCATTTTCTTGATTTCTTTACACATTCTTTTGTGTTCATTCCAGTGAGCTTGCTGACATTTCTTTGAACAACATTTAAACAATTGGCAATCTGATCAACTCAACCTATTCTGATTGTCTTCCCTTTGGCAAATGAACAAACATTGGACTCCGGGCTATTATGGACTACTTCCTGTCCCTTGCTGGTAGTCCTTTGTCATTTCCCGAATAACTTGATCTTGCTGCATTTGCACGTCGACTTCTTCTGGCAAAGTGTTTGCTACTACCACATCTGTAGCAGTGATCACAACTTGGACAGCCATCCTCAAGGCATTTCTTGCAGGCTCTTTGATTTCCTCGTCTTTGTCGCGTTGGTCCTTCCTCTTTGTAGGGTTAGTTGGAAGGATGCTGAGATAAAGATGCTTGCTGGGCTTGTATTGCCACTTTCCATTCTGCCATTTCAGTCTTCACTTCTTCCAGCCTAGTCTGAGATTTCCCCTGCTTTACTTCTTTCTTGGCTATCTCCTTTTCCGGTTTTGTAGAAGTATCAGATGTGTTCATGTTTACTCTGGGGCTCTTTAGACGCGAGTTGGCATTAATCTTGCTTTGTCGGTCTGTTTCTGCAGACACTGCAATATTCATCTGCTCAAAAAACGTTTCATCTGTGATTGTGGTATCTTGTAGGTAGGGTCGTAATTTGGATCGCACACTTTCATCTTGGAAACCAGTCTCCACGGCATGAACGAGCAAACTTTGCACTAAATTGGGATCATACTTGATATTTATACCATCTTTTGATGCAAATAATATTTTCTGTTGGAGACCCTGGGCTCTCTGATGAGGAAATTTTGGGGGCTTTCTTTGGGCTCTTGTACCAGACTGGCAAGCTGTTTATATAATAATGTCGCATTCTTTTCTTGAAAATGTGCTCGCAGGATTCCTCGAAGCTTTGCCAACGGTAATTCAGAAAGAGTCTCCAAATAACTCCTTAATTGTATGCTTGGGTTTATTGCTCTGATCACAGCATCACAAATTTCAGTCTCAGAATACCTTCTATGGACAGCATTATCAATTTGTCGCACAAGACTGACAAAAGTAAGTTTATCCTGTTGGCCCGGTTGTCCAATCTGCTCATTGATCTTCAGTTCCCTTCGTAAAGCTTGGTGTAAGCTTCCTTCAGCTTCGGTAACGGATGATTTTGATCTTTGATCTTTGGCAGGGGTGCCCTTAATAATGCTGGCAGGCATGTTTCAATATCACCTGGTATTTGCAGAGCCACAGCCAGTTTAAATAATTGACATATCTTCGCTTCGATGTTCAGTTGTAGGTCTTCGACTTCGTTCCGAGTTATTTCCATGTCGAGTTGATTATATTAACTTTCCTTCTCGTTTCTTAGTCTTCACGGATGCCACCGCAGCCACCAAATGTTAACCAGCCTCAACACATGAAACAACACGTACTTTTATTATAAACTTTTAGCACACTTGAACACACTGTCTTTTCTTTCTGAAAAGTAAACTTGACAACAACCACGCGACCCCCCGCAACACACTTCGAGTTCACGTGACTGGACACAGGGGTCCCATAAGAAAGCCGATTTACAAGCCTAACATATACAGTAGCAGCATAGTCAGTTCCATATTTTGCTAATTGAAGGAATTTACATCTGGGTAGTATATACAATTTTAAGTAGGTGAACAGAAATATCAGTTAATATTATATTTATACTTTCTTTTTCGTATTTCGTTTTCTAGCACATGTTTCAGAAAGATTTCCAATAAAGGTGGCAATGGCACAGAAGTGCAAAGATGCGAGAAATGCTACAGAGGCCAGGAAGACAAAAGCAGGAAAAGTTTAACTTGGACACACAGTTTGTTATATCATATACATAAATTATATGTATTTTTATAAAATTAGTTTTTATGTAATATTTAAAACGCGACTACGAGTGTTTTGAATAGCTTCAAAAACGCCGACAATAGATTTGCTAATTAGGATGACATTTTATATAAAATTTCACGTTCATTAGTATTCTTTATATAAAATTTCACGTTAGTTAACACTCATAGTAGTTTTGTCAGGTACAAAATACTTGCACATGATCAAATACGTGCATATTAGTGGACAATTTGGTTCATGAATATTAATGAGTTTTTGAAATATTGTTAATTTTATTATTAAAGTATCATATTTGTAACCTTTGCATCACTCCATCATTATTGATGTTATAGAATTTTATTTATGATTACATTATCTTGTTTTTGTGCATAAGTTACCAACTGCATGCATGAATTTTTCATGTGTACTGTATATAAATATATGCAAATACAGTCACATGTGTATCAATTTTGAAACATGCGAAATCACTTACATGTGAAAAAAAAAAAAGATTTGTTTCACATGTTATTTTGAAACTTGTGAAATTAATAATATGTGAAAATTAACATGTAATCGCATGTGAGAAATCACATGTTTCAAAATAACATGTGAATATTCACATATGTGAAATCATGTGGAATTTTTGTAAGGGAAATAAATAGCCAGTTTTGATAACACAATTCATTTTCTTCTGATTTGTGAAGTCACTTACTAATTTGGGAGAGTGGCAAGGTTCACTGCTGGGATACTCACTAATGAACCTTACCGATGTAGCTATTGTTATATTAATTGTTAAACGTTGTTGATATATTGCTTTTTCTTACTGAGAAGAATTTTCTGAAGTAGCTCTTACTCTGAACTGCTAATTTGTACGAATATTTCATTTGGCGTGTTTGGCATTGGGGAGAAGTTTTCATTAGAGTTGGTTGTGCATTGCATTCGTTAGTTTCATTTGGATGGGTTTGGCATTTGGGGGAACTTTGCATCCGGACGATTTTTGCATTCTAGTATACCAAGATTCTTTGCAAACCGGAAACGCGTGATGATGGACAAGAAGCTTGTGTGGGCTTAAATTTTTGCTTTCTGTTACTAAAATGACTATGTGGAAAGACAACTGTGAAGTACGCACCACATTTAGCCTTCGATTCAGCTTTGGATTCAATTATTGCACTTATTGCGAAGTTATCTTCATATTCATCAGCTATAAGTGGTCGCTGTTACAGAATTACATACAAAACCGGAATATTTTCAGACGCTACTCGATAGGATTTTTTTAAATTTACTTATGTTATAGAAAATTTCATGCTTTTACATTTAGTATAAGTCTGCAGAGTAGCATAGACCTATTATGAACCACTCAGGCAAGCTTTAAACAAGTTGCGGTACGACGTCATAAACAAGATTGACCGGCCGTTTGAGTTGAAAATTTCAGATAAAATCCCAGATGAAAACACAATTTACTCGCGCGCTAGTCTATAAGATTTTTTTTTAAATTTGCATATGTTGTAAATATATGAGCATAAAATTCTGCACAACATATGTATATTTAAATTTATTATATAGCATGCTATCGGATATGAGCTTTTGCGTAATCTGATTGGTTCCCTACTACTAGGCTATCAGCTCATATCCTACTAGTAGAGGAAAAACAAGATGGCGGCATGTTTTTTAAAACTGCCGAAAAGAGTTGAAATTGACGGATTTTTATACAGAAAAACATCAACACCCTCAAACCAATGTATAAGAAAACAATATTGTGTAAAAATACATTAACAAATACACAATTTAGCATGTCAAATGGTAAAATTCACCTAAAAATTACGTCTTTTTACTTCAAAAACCCGACTAAATTAGCGGGTTGATATTAATTTGTCGCCAAACAAAGAAACTCACGGTTAAAATCAAGCTTACAACACACATTTCGTAGGAGATCACCAGTAAAGAGACTTTTTTTTATTTAGATAAGCATTTGGAGTAGTAAAAAGCATGTTCTTTTTCAAAAAGAACAAACTAAGTAATTTAGTCTCGCTGCCGAAGGTGTTTCAGTTTCATTTTTGCATGAAATCAAAACCTTTTTCACGACAGCAACGCTAATATAAACAACTGACCCACCTTTTGACTTCATAAAGGTACCTTTTAATCTTTTTGTTGATCTGCTTAACACATTTTTTGCCTCTCGAGCAACATTTATGCAACATTTCAATGAAGCTGTTTGAAGCTGTTTGCCGAACAGCTCAGCGAGAAACTCCATGTGAATGCATCATTACGCATGGCGGAAGTATTAGTTGCCTATGCCGGAAGTTTGTCGTTTCAAACATTTCGCTGTTTTCAAACATTTTGTTTCTTGTACAGTGCTTGGCTATATAATAAAACAGTTATACCATTCGCTCTCGTCGTATACGAACTAATAGCCAACTCGGCGAAGCGCCTCGTTGGCTATGAGCTCATATACGACTCGAGCTCATGGTATAACTGTTAAATATCCTATAGAATAGCGTGTAAGAAAATTATATAACTCCACCCCCGCATCAGTCGTATTAGGGACCTTAAGATCTACGACGGCAACTTCGAGGACAACGTCCTTCAAACAAAAGCATTCTTCTTGCAAAACAAAGATAATGAATAATTTCTAGTCCCAAGAGTAATCTGAACACCGTCCTCGCTCTGTATACAACGCCACTCAGAGCATTTTCACGTCTTCAGGACGACGTTTACTCGTGGGGTGATGAGAAATGTTGTCTGAGATTGCCTTAACACAGACACTGAAACCGTTTTAACACTTTGAAAATTATAAAACAACCTTCAAGTATTGAATACAGTAGTCAGTTAACCGTGACTTCTTTTTAATACTAAAATTTGAATTGCTTTATAACCGCCGCCGTCGTCCTAGCATCTTAAGGTCCCTATTAATGACGCCGCGCGGCAATTTGTTTAAAATTTTCCTGAGTCGTTCATATTTAGTATTTCCCGAGGGGGAGTAGGTTAGTTGTATGGTTTGCCTAATTCTCTTCTGTGATTGGCTGGCGTGTTCGTCTGCTGCCTACACTGCAAAACCACAAAAACTTGTCAAGATAAATTTTCTTGTTTCAAGATCCATTTTCTTATTTTAAGAAAATTTGCCTTGTTTCAAGGAAAAAAATCTTGATAAGAAAAACTAAGAGGAACGTTTCTTGTTTTAAGAAAATTTATGACTTGTTTCAAGAAAAAAAATCTCGATAAGAAAAACTAAAAAGAAAGTTTCTTGTTTTAAGAAAATTTATGTCTTGTTTCAAGAAAAAAAATCTTGATATGAAAAACTAAAAGGAAAGAACGCTTTGGAATAACACATCTTTTAAATACAATACAACATTTATTTAGTTTAAATATTCCTAACGTTTAAAACATTATATCTATACATAAATGTCCATGAAGTACTATTCCGAATCAATAACATGTGTAATTTTGAGACAGAATAGCGCTACAGGCGCCGTCTACGAAATCGCGCTGGTCATAGGCATATCAGGCGGGGGGGGGGGGGGGCAGGGGGGGGGTAATTGCCCCAATTTCGACTTAATTTTTCGGGCAAAAATGTCCCCCCCCCAGGTGACGAGCGCGCATTGATACTTGGGATAGCATCATCTATTCATCTCATCTCGAAGAATCGAAGCGCGCCATCTTTGAAGGTGTTTTGAGATTCAAGCTACATAAACCCTTGGAAATAAGACTTTTTGTTTGCGAGGAGATCGGGCAGTCAATCTTCACCAATCTTCACCTGTTTTTTTACGGAAATATTTAACTAAAAGCCATGAAAATCCAGTTGAACCAAGAAAGTCCAACTGTCCATGCAAGATTCAATTTTCTCTCGCACGAGCAAGGTAAGAGATTGAGTTTATCGTTTGTTTTCTATTATGTCCTACAGTATTGTAATGTGAAATTTTCTCTGACTCTCGTTGTCAAATTTCCTGTTTGATTGCAATTTTATATTGCAATTGAACTTTAATAGTGTAGTTGAAGACTTGAAGTCAATGTGTATTATTACAGTAAGTCATCTAAATTGTCGTCAACATGGCGGCTAGAAATATATCTTCTCAATTCAGTCAATTGTAGTTCCTAACAAACTCACAAATCATTTTTCTTTTTTGTCATCGTTTAGCCACCGTTGCTTTCATGATAAGGGTTATCTTATGTAAAACTAAAGCATTCAAATATTGAGGTAAACGTTATTTGTGATTAGTGTATTTTCACTAGCAGAATTCATCATTCTGAAATAATTGTTGTATTTGTTGCTAACAGACTAATAGTATGTTTTGTGTGTATTTGTTTTGTGTGTATATATAATAAGAGTGTTTTCGTCACACAGTATCATTGATATGCTAAAAAACACCGATCATACCTCTGGGTATTTTAGAAAGTTGACTGGTTTGATAAATGCAGTAAGACTCAAATTGGTATAATATACTATTAAATATTATAAAATAACATGTATACTATGCGAGCCCTGATTGGTCAATTGCCGTGTTTGGATCAGAATATCCAAACACGGAAAATTCCCGCCAAAACGATTTTTTGAAAATGTTGGACAGTATATCATATATTCACTTGTGATTATTTTATAAAAGAAATACCAAATGTTTTTTTCCGTGTTTGGAGACTCTTATCCAAACACTTGGGAAATTGCTCGACTTTTGAAAAGCTAAAAACACTCACCTACGGCTCGTGTTTTGTTACGCTTTTCTCCAGTCTCGCAATTTCCCGCGTGTTTGGATCAGAGTATCCAAACACGGAAAACCATTTGGTATTTCTTTAATAATAAATATTTGTATAATTTTAGTGGTATATACAGATACTGCATATTACTTATACATTACTGAACATCCCTATATTCTAATTGTCTTCAAAATTACAAGAATTCTGCTAGAAAAGTATAATTTTCTGTCCAAATTGTTTCTTCGGTAACTGCAATCTTGTTGTTAGGAAGAATGCATGAGTATGTGAGTCACTTTTGGGCAGCTAGTAGGTCATTACCAAGAGTCCGTCTGTGTGATACAGTATATGATGGAATATTAAGTCCTAAATATACTTTGTATATAAAGTTTAATATTGACATTAATTTATGCTCCAGATTATTTAACTCTCTAAAGGGGTGGTAACAATGGTATTGGGTCAAGTGATTATTACCCATTCCTGCCAGAGCCAGTCAAAAATGCCCCCTAACTAAAAGTAAACTTTAGTTTTACCCGGCTTGTAACATCAGATGCATGGCAGATGATAAGATTGTCCTTTTTGTTAAAATTATATAAGTGATTTTGACAAAAAATGTTCATATTACTTGGATTACTGTTTATATTAATCAAATCATCATAAATTAAAATATTTTGTTGTTGTTGCAAAGTGGTTAATACACACTTTAAATATTTGATTTAATTAAATATTAATTAACAAATTGTTGAATTAATTTTCTCATTTTGCAGGACCGGTACACAAAGAGAGATACCTGAAAGCCAACTTCTCAACAAAAGAAAAGGATTGTTGATCTCCAAGATGATTTCACTGATGTTTACTTGTGTCATTGCTGATTGGATTGTTAAGTACACTTTGAAAATACCAACATTCTAAATATGCCATGTAATATCCTAAATGCTGATGTATTTTGGATATAGATGGCAGAACCACATGTAACATTAATTGTTAAGTGGTTAATCTTACTAGGATTTTTAGCTTTGAAATATTTGGGAATTTGAACTGCGAAAAATGGTTTGCATATGATCATCTCACTGTATACCATGTATATAACTAGTATTTATTATTAAGTTTTAAGTGTATACTTTAATGTCAGCCTGATGTAAATACTCACAGTTTTTTAATATGTGTTCAAATATATTGAATATATTGACAATGTTAAATGCTTTTAAAAATGTTTATTTTCTCTCAGTCATTGATGTGTTGAATGACATGTTTCAAGGTGTGTTTATTGTTATTATGCACATCTGCATACATGTGTAAATAAAATAACACACATCAGGGCATGTTACATAACACACCTTTTCATTAATACACCTATACAATAACACATCTTAACATGTTTTGTATAACATACAAGTAACACACCTTCGCAAAACACACCTTAAGGTGTGTTAGAAAACCTAACTTAAGGTGTGCTAAAATTTGGACAAAAAGGTGTGTTAATTTAACACATGTTTTTTAGAGTTAATATTTAAGGAAATTTTAAACTAAACAGTAAGAGAGAGCTCAGTAATATTTACAAAAAACTTTAAAAGAAATGCATAAATTAAAGCCTAAGCTTGGTTTTATATACTGTAAAGCATAACAGCCAATCACATTGTAATTCCATCATAAAATTTTCATCAAACTCCAAGGTTGTAAGGGGTCAAATTTGAACAAAATCTTTTCATTGACCAACCAAATGTTGCTTTAAGTAAATTTTTCTTGATTTAGGAAATATATTGTTGACTAGAATTTTTTTCTTGATTTAGGAAGGATATTCTTAAAACAAGAATATATCCGACTAGAATTTTTTTCTTGATTCAAGAATTTTTTTCTTGATTTAGGAAAAATATTCTTAAAACAAGAATATCTAACTAGAAATTTTTTCTTAATTCAAGAAAATTTTTCCTGATTGAAGATTATCTGTCTTTCCAGCTGATAATCTTGAAGAAACGACAAGAAAGTTTTTCTTGTTCAAGATAAATTATCTTAAAAAAAGATTATTTTTCTTGAAACTAGATAACCTGACAAGAAAGTATTGCTTGTTTTAAGAAAAATTATCTTGTCAAGATAAATTATCTTGTTTTGGTAAGATAATTATCTTGCAGACGGGACAAGATAATTTTTCTTGTTTTAAGGAAAAATATCCTTAAAACAAGCATTTTTTTCTTAAAACAAGTTTTTGGGGATTTGCAGTGTAACAGAATCCTTGAAGTGCACCTCATATTCAGAATGGCGATGACAGGGCAGAGCGTGTGCTTATTTGGACTATTTTGAAACTACAGCTTACATTCTCGACTACTATTAAAGACTATTATGCCTTTCAAGAGAGATCACAGCCCGACATATTCCAAGTAGTACCCTTCGTAAAATCAACCATTGTTTACTCGGCTGTCGTTTAAAGATCGTCGATGCATTGATGATCGTACATATGGAGTCAAATCGTAACATATTTTCTGGCCTGAAAACCCACAAAAAGCCCGCCGTCTCCAGGTTACTTGAGCTTACACGCATAATTTGTTTTATTTATACTTTCATTTCCATATTACATAAACGACAACCCTTGCAGGTTACGGGCGTTTCGGGGCATTTACGACACCCAAATTCAGTCAAACTTTGTGGCTCTTACTTGCCGTTAAATACTATTAAGTTCCCGGATGTGACTTAGCATTCTACGCCATGATACAGTGTTGTAAATTATTATGCTTTATGTTTGTTCCTTTTTTGATCTTCTCCAAAATTATCGGCAACAGTAACATTATAGTATCACGAGCAAATAGTGTTTTGTTCTATTTTTTTATGCAACGTTCTTTTTTTCTAGGGTACGAGATTTATACAGCACAACCAGCATACCTCTTGACCGTTATCCCAAAAATCATGGCGCAAAGATTCCAATGCATGACAATCTGGATTCGATGCAAGTTATACTGGGTTCGTTGCGGTGGTCAGCCATTGTTAGTTTTCAGTAAAACTGAAAAAGGAAAGAATTTTCAGCAACAAGATATTAACTTGATTTTCGATGGGTCTTTTCGAATGGTTGAGCTGCCGCTCATTCGAGTTTGGAAAGATTATACGGTATGAAAGATAAAAATGGTGACCCTTTTACAATATTATAAATAATTTTACGTCGTTAAATTTAGAAGTTTGCTACATTACACTGTATGAATGATTGAAAAGTTGGTCGAGCTTTTGTACTCAAAAAGATATATAGTAGCAGATTTTCTTTAAATTTGTTCTATTTTACATTGCCTAATTTCCATATTTTTTTAAGAAATTACTTAAAGCTCTAGCCAAAATTATTTGCATTCTCTGCTGCCATTGACGATTAGCGCTTGTTGCAATGACTTTGAATTTGGATGTCTGAATAAAATTAATTGCGGAAACTAACAATTTTGAGATTAATAAAGAAAAACTAATTTAGACGCAGCTATTCTGCGCAATATCTTGAAAAATTTCCCAAAACACGTTTCTGTATATGAATGGAAAGTAGAGCATAATTATATAATTATGTCAAGTGTAGAGTAGTCACGCAATTTGGGTAGAATTGCCTGTGTCCGACCTCTAAGTTTAAAAGCGCGTATCCATTTCATCCAACACAAATAACTTGACATAGTTATATGTCACTATATTACATCGTCAAGCTTATTAGTAATTGATGTGGTTTTAACCCAATCTAGACTGGGCTTTTTTTTTGTCTTCTGGGGTTGGGGCGGGGGGGGGGGGGGCGGGGGTCGGGGGGGCTAAAGTACCCGCAGTTAGTATCTCAGAAAGTATTTACGCTATAGAATTGAAACTTGGTATGCTAATAGAACATTCAAAATATTTGATACATATATCTAAAAATACAACAAAGTGAAATACAGCCAAATAATAGACAAGAAAAACTCTCAATTTTTTTTTTTATTATTACTGTAGTTAGAGCGAGTAGAAACATGATAAAACTATAAAACTTAAAAATTTAGGAAGAATGTGGTTTATTTTTTGGTTTATGCCCGTCGTTGTGATAAGAAGGTAAATGTTATATTCATTAATCAAGCTTTATTTTTCTATTTTCTATCTTTATGCATTATCTGAAGTATCTTATGAGCATCTGTAACTTTAAAAGCAATTTATCGTAAATATTCAATTAATGACGTCAGTGTACGACGTCATTGTTCGGCCATCTTGAATTCCGCCATATTGGAATTGTGCCGTCACTAGACGAACTTCAACAACGCAAAATTCATGAAATTATATTAAAAATACTAAAGTTAATCAAATACACCAAAATAAAACCAAGAAAAACTTAATTAAGGGGAGGTTTCACCCAAACTAATGTGTTACAATTAGCTATTTTTTAGACCTACATTGTGGCAACAATTTTTAATAAACCTTAGGCAAACTATATATCAGCAGATAGCTAATGAGTGGGAGAATCTGAAAATATATTTAAGGTGGCTTGAATGCGTTGCCCATGGCAACCTGAGCAGTTAAAGTGGCCACATGCTGTTTTTCCAGCATACCGTATTTGAGAAAATATATCTTGCTACTGACATTGCCATATTAACCCATTTTTCGGTAAGTGATACTACACTAAGTAATTATGGGGATGAGTTGAGGATTTTTGAATATCTTAAAAATTTTCAGGATAACGCACCGTTGAAATTAGTCGATAAATATCTCTGGAATTTTTATGCAATAGATCTTCAAAATTGAATATAAAAAAAAATCCTCAACTCATTCCAAAGAACATAGAGAAATGCTTAAATACTGAAAATTTCAGATCAATAGAACAAATTGTTCAAGAGATATCATTTCTCAACCTTCGAATTAGGCTCAAATAGCCACTTTTGAGAAAACGGCATTTAAAGTTTGGGCTAATTGTCAAGTCTATTTGTTAATGTCTAATGTGCTCAAATTCATGATTTTAGTTTTCCCATGTTCCTAAAAGTAACCAGCTTCATATGTGGTGCCCTCAGCTTCTTTCAAGGCTTCTTCTCGTCTAACACGAAGCAAATGTTCTCCTTGGCGTCGCTTTTTGGCTTTCTCGGTCGTTCGCAGAGCTGCAGTTCTCAAGCGCTTCTTGTCTTTTGTTGCGGAACTTTTGCTTGTATGCTCACCACCAAGAATGGAAAGTTTTCTCATTATATGCTCTCTGCTGGCTGCTCCAGAGTGGAACTGCAGACCAGAAGAGGCAACTGCACAACGAACCGACTTAGCTCCGTGATGCTTGTGCTTATGACATCGAGACCAGACAACACCATTGATGCACTCGTTTACATTTTGTGTTGCTCCAAGTACACATCTACTTAGAAGGTTGCTTTCACTTAGAGTCATGAACACAGGCTTCAAAACTTCTAAGAAAACAGGAGGCAAGCAGCCACTGTCTTTATACGTCGACGTTCCACTTGCGACATCCTGCTGCCACTTGCACCACGACTTTTCTCCTCTTGGGCAAAATCTGTGTTGTGTAGCCAGGTCGGCAGATCGAACATTATGATGCAGGGATGCAATAATGTTCTTTTTCATTTGTAGACTGCTACATCAATTTCCTGTTGTGAGGGCGAAGTTTTGCCAATGGTGTTTTGACGAATTGCGAGGCCATAATACTTTTGCAATTTCTTTATCTTTACCTCAGTAAGGCGACCTTGTCCTCCAATTGTCTTTCCATCGTTCAGTTTTCCTTTAGTGGCTGCTTTTAGTTTCATGAGGTGTTTTCCCATTCGCTTCTGAACGTGTTCGACACAGTCAAGTTTCTCAACCTTGCAATCGGGATACACGTCTTCAACCGAATTGAATGCTTTGCTGTCACCATCACAGACCATCCAGCGATACCTTAGATTGTGGGCGGATATGGATTGTTTCCAAAGTATTGTTGCTCCATCTGCCTCCATTGCTGGTGAGCTACCATCAAAGTTTATGTCACATTGGTTTGACATCTCATGTTCCATCTTCCACTGTTCAAATTCATCATCGTCTTCACAGTGTGATTTCTTTCGAGCACATTTCTGACAGGCTTTTGACAGAACATGATAATCTAATACCTCACCGGTGTCAACTGAAATTACAAAGACAACACCGGTCAATGAGGTAAAGCCTCGCTTTGTCCATGTGCCATCAAAACTGACAGCAATATCCACTGGCTGTTCGTTATCTGCTTCTTTGTTCTCTTTCAAGATGGCGTCACGAGCTTTTGCCCCAACTCTGATCATTTCTTCTTTGCACTCACTCTCCAACACGTCCATGATATTGTCCATCTGCTTATAATAGCCAGTCGTACTCATACAGGACATGTTTAAAGTACTGCATAACGTTGCCAATCCCTCGTAGCCACAACCAGTTTCAATTGAATTATAAACCAGTCGTCGATTCACATCGAAGGATGTTCCTCTATTTGAGATGCTGGAAGACGTATTCAGCACTTCAACATTTTCACATGAGCTGCATTTTATGTGCAGGGTGGACATAAACCCTTGCCTTCTTTCTTCTTCAAGCAACAAGTTTCCTGAATAAAAATAGTTACTGTGATGTATACATGTTATATCATACAAGCCATACAAAAACATATTGTACAATATATTCCTGGAGTCTGAAGGCATGCAATAGGCTTTTACAAATATTTAGGTGTACTCCTAAAAGTCAACAGGGCTAGCAGCTAAACTTCTGCAAATAAAATCCCTAACTATTAGTGATAGAATGCATTCGCTTTTATCAGAAATGCCTCATTATGAGAAACACAAGTCTTACCTTCTTCGCATTTATGAACGTCAAAAACAGCAGACTGAATGTCAACAAGTCTGTATTCAGGAGTTTGATCGCCAATATTGTCATCAAGAGAACATTCCTGAGGACTATCGAATCTGTGATGACTTAGCTTTCTTCTGGACGCACTTTTTGGCGTTTGATTTTCTTCTGATGTAGTAGCAATTTCACCATCTGATCCACGCTGCGTTTCATTATGGCTGTCATTGTTGTTATCATTCGACGAGGTTTGTTCGCCGCTAGATGCTTGTTTTTGAACACCAAGTCTTTTCCTTGACTTACGAAAAACACTCCTTTTATTCTTTCCGACCATTTCCCCAGCACAACGTTTTCAAAATCTCACAAGACCAAGATATCAAAATTTGCTCTGAAGTGAAGATGCTTGCCAAGCGAGTTTCTGTTCACAAAACGCAATCTGACGCAATGCTTGTGATGAAAGCCGCTGAACATAAAGCTTGCTGACTCTCCTTTGGTAATCTATTAACTTTTCAGCATTTTATTTCATACCATCCAAAAAAATGACCAAAATTTAAAAAAAAACCTGTTCCGTTGCCATAGCAACGAATGCAAATTTTAAATACACTTTGTAAAAACCTTGTAAAAGCAGCCGGTACACAAAGGCCTACACTTTTATTCAACACTAATCAGTGTAAAAACAAAATTACAAACGGAAGTGTTCCTCAATACTAGGTATGAAAAGTCACAAAATTTCGTTCATTTATTTTAAATACTCAAAAGTTACGAAGCTTAAAATTCGCCGCGGGCACTTTCCGTCTCTCCCCCCAGTCTAGTTAGGGTTAACGAAAGCAAGCAACACAATTTGTCACATGGAGGAGAATTGATATAAGGTAGAGATACCATACAATTTTGTTATCCAATCAAGTAATATGTTGAGATCCTCTGCATTATGATAGCCAAGGAAGACACAAATGAAAAAGCCGTGTACTTTAATATTAGGCTGGTGTCAGAACGAAGAAAAATATTTTCATTGAACTTTTTTAGTAGAACAGGCAACATAGTTAAAATGTGTGTTGTTATACCGATCAAGCTGTTATGGCTGTTTCTTCCTTGAAGTCTTAGTATATATTTTCGCTGTTGAGAGGGTTTTTTCTCAGCCTCTCGCTCCTCCAATATGAGAACAAGGCTGCGCTATGAAAATGCGTAATATCATAGGGGAATGTTGCCAAACGTGTAGGATATTAATAGCAATTATTGCCTCTCAAAGCTTGACATTGTTGATGTGAATAATAAGTACAGACAATTGGTTACGTGGTAAGTCATGTGATTCAATAAGAAATATTTTTGGGATCGATTAAATGGAGATTTTCAGCCTGGGCAGAAACCAAAATTTTAATCATATGCGCGTAGGAAATTGAAGAATTTTTGTTTTGCGGTTGCGTAATGGAAGATCGACATCGTTCACAAGCTTAGTTCAGCCTGGCCTGGAAACTTTTCAGTGATTATATAGGCGATTTCAGGTCACCTGACCGGGCTGAAAATTCCATCCCGGGTAATTACGCGAACTCGGCTAAACTTTCAACTCGGACTAAACTTTCAACCCTGGATGAAATTTTTTCCATGAAATTGCTACGTTCGTATTACAAGGATTTGATAAGTAGATCGGGCTGAAATTTTAGCCCGGTTAACCGGGTTTAAATTTTAACCCGGGCTGAAAATCTCCATGTAATCGGCCTCTCAGTGTGCTTAAATTGTGGAAATGATGACCCGCGTTATTCGATTTTTGAATGCAAGTTTTGGATATTGTATCATATCAATTAACTATTTTTAATTACCATGATGTAAAAGATACAATAAGACTTTGAGTTTTTATTATGATGATGTCACTAGATGGACAGCCTTTAAAAAAGATATTAAAATAGAGATATATCAAAGTGTTTATATTTTATGAAGTATGAATGGAAATTTAGTATTTGCCTTACTGAAAACATTTTTTATAGTTACCAAAGAAATACACTTGGTTCCACACCCATGTACTCTCTTTTTATAAATTGCAAGTTATGAGGCCGCAATTATAGATTTTGTTGGTGAAGTATAGCCTTCTCTGCAGGCAACTCTGAAGGCTGGGGACAAGAACAGAAAAATATTTTGAAGAGTTGTCTGCCAAAACTCGATATAAGTGGACCACCGAATGTGACCTTTGTTGACCAGCAACTGGAAGTTTGGACCGGGGTGGGACAGTAGCATTATCACACTTAGTGGTGTCCCGTAGTTGCGCCGAACAATAAACAGCTACGTAGAGAAGATTAAGACTCCGTTCACACGATGCCGGTACGAAATGAAACCGTAACGAAATCGTTACGGTTAGGCCTTGCCTTCACGCGATACCGGCATGAAATTACATGAAACCGTAATGCTAACCGTAACGATTTGAAACCGTAACGATATGAAACCGTAATGCTAACTAACCGTAACGATATGAAACCGTAATGCTAACCGTAACGATATGAAACCGTAAAGAAATTATTCCTTTATCGGCATAAACACCTTACCGTAATGATTTCATCACGGTTTTACGAAACTTTTTTCTCTGCTTAAAAATACGGGGTAAAAGAAGAGTCATGGCAGGAATTTAATAAAAATGGAGTTAACTAAACTGTAAAAATAGTAACGGAATGAAATGATACCGGTACCGTGTAAACAGTTTCCTACCGTGATGATTTTATACCGGCCCGATTTCGTACCGACATCGTGTGAACGGGGTCAAAATGACCAGGATGCTCTTTTGAAAGGAACATAACACGCATATTTAATAATTGACCTGATGACTTTAAACTTGCCAGCAAAACGTTAAGCCAAGTCGACGAACCGCAGACTAAGTTCTACTATATACAATGGCGCCGCTCAACAACTCTGCCGAAGTACTGAAGTAGCATGCATATATATTGGAATACGTTTATAATCACAGAATATATATATTTGCTTGAGTTAAAAACAGCAGAAAGCCTTTGATCCGATCAGCCTTTGTACCGAAAATATCAAAGCGTCTACAATTTGAAAACAAGTGGAAATAATTGTTGCTATTTCAAACGTCATTTTCTTGGCATTTTGTTGAAAGCCGTATGTTGAAAGACCTGTAGGTTTTGAGTGAGGTTGTAACCTGTCGATTTAAGTTGAATATTTATAAAATACGTTACATTTGATGTACTATTTTAAACGATTAACTGACCTGACTTGTTGTCAAATAATTTAAATTCACGGGTTTTTGGATCAAATGTCAAGGAATTTTGTCTACAGCGGTGCGTGAAGAAATACTTCACTGGAAAGCAAGTGATGTATTTTTTCCTCTATTACAGTGAGCCTTTAATTGCGCTAGTGAAACTCTGCTTAATTAGGCTTTAGGTTGAAACCAATTATTGTTTAAAATAGCTCTATTGTCGCACTTTTGACAGTTGGGAATTCTCTTAATCCTAACTAGACTGGGGGGGGGGGGGGGGGGTGTAAAAATATTTTTTTACACAAATTAGTGTTGCCATAGCAACGACGTTTTTGATGACGTTTGTGTCAAAAATTTCGAAATTCTGGTTTAATTTGTTTTATTTTCGTTTCTTGGAGTATTTGATTAACTTTAGTATTTATAATATAATTCCATGAATTTTGTGTTATTGAAGTTCATCTAATGACGTCACAATTCCAATATGGCGGAATCCAAGATGGCCGCACATTGACGTCATAGAGTGACGTCATCAATTTAATTTTTATGAAAAATTGCTTTTAAAGTTACGGATGCTCAAAGGATACTTCAGATAATGATTAAAGATAGAAAATAGAACAATAAAGCTTGGTTAATGAATATAACATTTGCCTTCTTATCACAACAACTCACTCAACGACCATAAACAAAAGAATAAGCCATTTTTTTCTAAATTTTTACGTTTTATAGTTTTGTCTTGTTGCTACTGGCTCAAGCTACAGTAATATTAAAATAATTGATTTGAGAGTTTTTCTTCTCTATTATTTGGCTGTATTTCACTTTGCTGTATTTTTAAGTATGACGTCATAGATACGTAACATCTGGGGTGACAGCAATAAAAATTAAAATATTTTTTAATGTTCTATTAGCATGCCAATTTTCACTTCGATATCATAAATACTTTCTGAGATATTATCCGCGGGCACATTCCATTCCCCTCCCGGTCCACCCCCCCCCCCCCCCCCCCCCCAACCCAACCCCAGAAGACCAAAAAAAGCCCAGTCTAGATAGGATTAAGTGAACATTCAATTTCATTTAAGTCTGCACTAAAGCAAATTTAAAAAGAAAATAGAAGCCCAGCACCGCTCAGCTATTGAGAAGCTGGCAAACTAAATTTTTTTTTTTAAATAACTTAGATTGATGCGGCTGTGATCGGCGCTCGAAGAGCACCAGAACGTTATTACACTTCTAAAATAGTTTACTACAAAGTGTACGATATATAACATTTGACACGACTTCAACATTAGCAACCAGCAGCATCAACCTATGCGTTCTATTGTCCAAGTGTTAGTCAATTTTAACTTTAATAGGGGAACTGGATAGGCAACTTAACAAAACCGGAAACGAATAATCCTAAACGTAGTGTCTAAAAATACATACATACATACATACATACCGCAGTCAGAGGAGCCGAAGGCACCTCTTTCGTTTAGCTTCTACCCTAAGGCAGGGGTGGGCGCCACTCCTATCCCAGATGGTGTTGATTTTGCGGAGGGAGGAAAACCGGAGAACCCGGTGAAAAACCCTAGGAGCACAGGAGAGACCAATTAAACTCTACTCACATGGTTTAAAAATAATGGTCTAATGGTTTAAAAATAATGAACTCAAAATAATGAAAACATGAAAAAGCAGTCTCAGCCTATGTTATCTTCCCGTTATGCTTTAATAGACAAGATGTAATTTGCATAGGGACCCAAATTGAATAGGAAACTAATTTGCATGTGGACCTAAATGAAACTACGATTTGGTGTATGATAGCACCTAGGGTCGATTTCCAGCCTTCTACGAACGGCTGGACGAGTGAGCGATTTGTTATGTCTGTGACGTAATGCATAATTTATACACAGCAAAGCATTTTTGTCATAACGATAAATCGCAGATGTTTGAAATGGCAGAAATGCAGCAAAGACACGACTTATAATTCAGTGAGCTTCGTGAACTGAAGCATGGTGCAATATGTTCTTATGGACATCTTTAATCAACAATTAGGCCCGCCATTTCACGAAGACACAAACGGTATTAACATAAATAAACAATCTGACATTCACCAGGTTCAATTCGCTTTTTAGCATCTTCGTCGTTCTATAAATCGTCGCCGAACTCTGCCGCGATTCAAACTGACTTGAGCAACCGCAGCTGATCATCTTCCATGAAAGAAATCAAAGGCGAAATCGCAGTTGTGATTGATTTCGAGTTAGGGTTTACGATATCAACAAACTATTGACGCTGACTGAAATATCAGTGATTTTCCTGACCTAGTAGGCTAAATGGCAAACACATCTTGGCCACTAATGGTCACGTTGCAAATATTTAAAAAAAAAAAATCTTCAAACGTTTCGAAAATCCGGTCGTACGCCTCACTTGTTAGGGAACTTAAGCAAGCCAGGACGACGACGGCAATCTAAAATTCACTATATATCTAGCAGAAACTACAATCAGTTACGTAGTATTGAATACTTAAGGTGTGTTTTTCGACATCCAAAAGCTTTAGAGTTTAAAAAGGATATTGTCCCGTAGCTTGAAGTCAAACTGAACCAACAGGTTTCGTTGTATGTTGACCGGGGGCGGCGTTACGATTACTCTTGGGACTAAAAATTATTCATTTTCCTTGTTGTGTGAAGAAAATTCTATTGTGTTAAGGACGTCGTCCTTGACGTTCGCGTTGTATTTGCTTAAGGTCTCTAACAGCTTTCCATTGACCGCCACTTTGGGCTGTCACGATAATTTATACAAATGTTCAATAATATATGCCTGCTGAAAATGAAGGCGCGTTTGTGATTGGTGGAAATTGACAATGACAAGCTCACGAGCACAGCCGTGATTTCGGGGGCGGGTCGTAGCCCGAAATAAGGCTGGAAACAGAGCCTACATAACACCGTAATCTTCCCTCAGTGCCAAATTAAACTGAAGGTTTTCTCTCCTTTCTTAAATTCAAATTCGCGATGCGCGGGAACATTTCCGCGGGTCCAAAGATATATGTCGAGTTTTGGCAGGCAACTCCCCCCACTTTTCCATTGATGCCAATTCCTTGATCAGCTCCCTGCGGAGGAGACTAGGTGAAGTCAGAGGAGGTGTTCAGCCTATCCCACAATGCTTTGCGAACAAACTATATTATCAAATGTAGCGGGCGGAAGTTGTCGTCATTCGGATCATGGAAGTGATAGAGAGCGAGTCTAGTGCGTTGAAGAAAGACCAGTTGGTCGTGTTGTATTGTATCGAAGAAGAGGAGAGAACTTATGTGTTTAACACAGTAAATTCGTTTTGTTTATATGGTCGTATTGCTCATATGAGTTTGATCGAAAAGTTGGAGGAAAGAAGAATTGTTTTACTTTACGATATCGACAATGATGAGGTTGAACGGCTCAAGCAGATGCCTTACCCGCTTTGTGTGAAGTTTCTATCTTGCTGTGATTTTACTGTATGTATTGTTATAGTTATTAAAACTGATTGTAATACCAATAAAAATTGTTTTTTACGAACACCTAAGTTTGACGTTCTTTTGAACTGTCTAACGCCGTGAAGTCACGTGTCATATTTTTTTAATATTCGGACTACTTGTCATTTGTGATTTGTTTAAAATACGTTGTTGACTTTATAGGAAATAATAAGAAATAGTCGTTTAGATTTCCCATTTTGTTGTTGTTATATATATATATATATATATATATATATATATATATATATATCCCTTATCACTTCTGTTGTTTTAAGAGTTTTGACACTCGTTATATCTTAATATATATAAGACAAATGCGTCGCTAAATTATGTAGATATGATAATATACACTAGTTGTAGTTCAATCCTTTTAATGTTTCTTCTGCTGTGCCACCTTTGTCAAACTTGGTCTGATAAACCCGAACTGCTGTGTTCAAACCATGTGCCAGAAATACTTTGTCAATGGCAAGCCCACCCAGAACTTTGTATGTATACAACCCCTACAAACTGTGATACAACTGACTCTTTGACAAGTTGCTTTTGTTGGCACATTGATGCACATCGCTCATTCGGGTTTCACATTCTTGCCGAAGTTCGCCTAGCTTTCCATCACCAAGATCAACATCACCATTCCATTCACCCTTAGTGGAGTCTTGCAATGCTGCTTTCAGGTCAGTTCCATCAGCTTTCACCCAAAAATGAGCAGATTTATGACACTCTGACAATGCTTTCAGTGCTGGTACCTAAGTTTTAACTAAAGTGGACAGTAGTTACTGAACAAGATCTGGTTACTTTAAGGTCAGCTTTCAATTTTTGCCATTGATAATAAATCTCTCAGCACTTGGCATGGAGGAGAAAGAATTAGGGATACAACTACTCAAAGTCATCTTAGACAGGCAAAAACCAGCCAGTACACTTGGCTGAGTAAGATCATTTTGCATTAGCCAGAGCCCAGAACAAACGCTAAATGCCTGGACCAGGAATTCAAACTTCACAGCAATACATGAACATGCACTATACTTGCACTTCTGGTTCCACACTATATTCAGAGTGCTTCATGTCTTCGCATCTTGTTACTTTGCCAACACATGCAACATTCACATGTGCCTAAAATAATAATAAACCCCAGCTTATCATAAAGTACACATGACAATGGAAGTAATTGTTGTACAAAGAAGACTTAGTTTCCTCCAGGGCTGCTGGTATCCACAGAGACTCACAAGTAAGTATGTGGTAAATACAGATGTGCAGACCATGCTTTCAAATAATTATGCATACAGCCTGTAGATAACAGTATCTGTATAACTTTGTGCTATTATAATATTAACAACAGTTGTTAAATTTTTATTGCAATATTTAAATAGCACAAAGCGTACAGTACTAAACTTACATGAATTGGCATTTTCATGCAGTCACGAGACACATTACTCCACATTGAAATACTACTATTCATAAATACATAAACAAAATACAATTTATAAAAGGTATAAATAAGGGGCAAGAATAAAGGTGGAATTGAACCGACCTCACACAATGATAATGTAAATACCAATAGTTTGTTCACCAGAATTATCCTGATTTATAGCCCCTATAGTCTCACCACTTTTATAAGCATTAAAGTTTAACAAGTGTATTTATGTCATTAAAATTGATATTCTTACCAGTTCTTGATGTTGGACCACAGGAATTACTTAAAAAAGTACGTGCTTCTTGCCAGTAAGGATCTGTTACACGAAGTGAAGGCCATTCATTATTCGTCTTCTGAAGGTCTTTATGCATGTAAGGCAACAAATTGTACCAAAGCAGAGTCTTCCTCTTCTGACCATGGTGGTTGTCTAGTTCGTTGCTCAGAGCAATCCAACGACTAAAACATAAATTCCCTTTTAGCTAAGCTTTACAAAACTGACTAGAAGACTACACATCTACAACAGATGCGATTATTAAACTATAACCCATATTAGCATTTAACCCCAAGCGGCCAAGCGTGCAACTATAACAAGCAAACATAAATTACGCAGTCTGCTGCTCAGCTGTTTCTGATTAGAATTCATTAAAGAAATGCTCCTTACCTCTTCAGAAGAAAATAACGATCAACGTGGACGTACAGAATGTTCATACTCAGCTTCAGCACGCAACGGCTTGTCTTTTTTTGGAGTATCGCCGCTAGGTACGCGACGTCTCTTCTCACTGTTTCTGTTCGACGCCATTTCGAACAACACAAAAAACGATATATTTAAAAAACACAATACGGACAAACGAAAGGAGACTTAAGGAGACTTAACCGTTTTAAGAAACTAGCTACCATATACTTTCGATCGAAACACTTCTAGTTCACATTTGCCTTATCGAAAGTTCATTTGTACTCTCATACATTATGTGGATTAAATCACTTTACCTTGTGTATAGTTTAACACGTCAGGAATAATTTGGAATTACGTCCAATGAAATGCGTAGAAATACTGGGATAGATAGCTTTATCTCTTTATTAGTTACATAATTTTGAATTAATAGTGAATTAACTCCATAATTGTCGATTACCACGTCAAATTCCGAGTTTCTTGCCACGGCATTTCACGAGGAAAACACGACGCCATGTTGTCGTCCTCCGCGAAATCCACCGCAAAGTACCCTGGGATAGGCTGAACACCTCCTCTGAGGTGAAGTATTACTTATCAGGTGAAGCTGTGTTTTTCAAAATAATTAAGCTAAGTGTTGTTAATGTCTTAAAAAGAGCGATGGAGGGCTAAAAATTTGAAGTATGGAAGTTAATATACATAGTTTTGTAGCTTACTGTAGCTTACTCCACACGCGTGTAAAAGGGACTCCGCGCGTGTGGAGATTAGCACGCTCACCGGGCTCCAGGCCTTCGGCCCTACGCCCGGCCAGCAGTCCGGAAGATAATTCGCCACTTCAACATTAAAAACACGTGTAGTGTCACGTATGCAAAACGTAAACAAAGTCGAAAAATGCGGACATTCAGCGCGGTGCGTCAAAATGGTGGCCACTAAGATGCGCTTGGGGAACTTGTAAAAACGATTATCGATACCCCCATTTGATGGTCAAAAATAAGATTGGCGATCCTGTACACTTCGTTCGATTACCTGCTCCGAATTCCGAAAAGATTCGTGGATATGCGACTGGGATGAATTGCAGCTTGTCATCGAGGCGATTCGTTTGTCTGCTCAAAATACAGCTGTATTTGTAGTTGGAGAGAACGGACCCACATCAGAAAACCCAGATTAAGTTTCAGCAATACCTAGCAAAGAAGAAGTAAGTTGTCTTTTTCTTCAGTATATATATATATATATATATATATATATATATATATATATATATATATATATATATATATACTTGTATTTTTTTTTAGGTTCATAAGGCTCTCGAGCATTGTTTTGTATAGGCAAGGCGACTTCAAAAGAAACGCAGACAGCTAGTCCGAACAGATCTCCCATAGAAGCGAAAAGACGATTGTTAGTGGAGAGACTGCCCAATGCCACCAAAATTTCTGCAATAGAGAATTCCTCCATTTGTTTTGGAACTTCGTTGTGAACAGGTTCAGCTAATTTTAAAAGAGAAAGGGCAGTCTCTCCTTCGTTTCTCTGCGAGAGCGTGCAGACTCAAATTACACAATACAGCATCAATATGTAACATGAGTCTGCACGCTGGTTTATCTGCGTTTCTTACTTAACAAATAGATAACATTTTTCCGTGCGTGTGTACTTTAATAACGCACAGATGACGTCACAGCGTGTAAAGAACAAAAAAGTACGCCACGAGACGAAGTCGAGTGGCGTGACTGTTGTTCTTTACACGCTGTGACGTCTTCTGTGCGTTATTACGGCGTTATTGTTTTATACATCAAATATTATTATTTTAATAAGAAATGTTTGATATTTTTGAATCGTCGAAACGGCAGGGCTATTGAAAAGGAGGTAAAATTTTCAATTCAGGTTTAATTACGTCATAAGTGATCTATACAAATAAAGCAATCTGATTTGGCGACGGAACAAATAAGGCTGTCGTGATTGGCTAATTTTTCAGCTTCCGGTTACGTTACGTATAATTTATGCAAATCATGATCATGACAAATCGATTGTGATTTACAAAATTGAAAGTTTATTCCAAGTTCGTGTCTTCGTCGGCATTTCTAGCTAAAATATTTATCGTTGAACAGCAGATTAGTTCTTTTGGACGAGATCTTGCTGTCCCATGTATATTTGGACGCTTCTTATGCTTCAAATTCAGCTGGGAAAGCATTTATCGTTGGAGAATGCCGAGAAGCGCGCGTACTAACCAGCGAAATAATATGTTCTGTGTTTGAAAATCTTGTTGACATTAATATGGCTGATTTCTCCTTGATTTGTATGGGTGAACAGTATTTCCATGAAGAGGAATGGAAATTGTATCAGAAAATTTCTGAAGCTGTGGAGTAGATAGGGTTGTGCGCTGGAGACGAAAGGTATTAAGTGACCGTATTTATGTATTGTCGATAATTTTAATGTCTGTGTCGTTGGACAACGACTTGATGGCCGTGTCTGTCATCACTGAGTAATATGTGTAATCCTCAGACAGTTGTAATTCACTTTATTTTGTACCAAGTTGCATCTTCAAACGTGTAATTTGATCAAATTTTAATAAAACAACATTTTTTTGCGAATTCGTTAGGTCAGCTGTGCATGTGTACTTTAATAACGTATAGTTCTTAGCCAATCAGATTGTTTGTTTTTCTTAGGTTGTTGTATAAAATACAATACAATACTTTACTTGATCACTCCCCAGAGAGGCTTTTCAGTTAACAATTACAAAAAAAGATAACAAAATTATGAATATTAAAATTAACTACGCTATATTACAATATATTAAATATATTAGTACACTATACTTCATCCTAAGAATTAAACTGTTTAAGTAGCTGACTTCGCAACTTTCGTTTAAAGGTATGCACAGATTTGCTCAACTTTAAAGAAGTGTCTAAGTCGTTCCATAAATTCACAGTGCGATAATAAATAGATCTTTGACCAGTAGCGGTCTTAAACAACGGAATATTTAGTAAATATGATCGAGAGCCTTATGAACCGAAGAAAAAATACAAGTATATATATATATATATATATATATATATATACTGAAGAAAAAGACAACTTAGCTCTTCTTTCCTAGCTATCACCGACACGGAATCTGGGTTTTGGTTCTTTCCAAGTACGTGCAAACTACAGATAGAGCTGTCTTTTGAACAGACAAACGAATCGCCTCGATGACAAGCCGCAATCCATCGCAGTCGCTTACCCACGAATCTTTTCGAACCAGGGAATCGAACGAAGTGTACAGGACCGCCATTCTTATTTTCGACCATCAAACGGGGGTATCGGGGATCGTTTTTACAAATTCCCCAAGCGCATCTCTTAGTGGCCACCATATTGACGTACCGCGCTGAATGTCCGCATTTTCCGACTTTGTTTACGTTTTGCATACGTGACACTACACGTGTTTTTAATGTTGAAGTGGCGAATTATCTTCCGGACTCCTGGCCGGGCGTAGGGCCGAATGCCTGGAGCCCGGTGAGCGTGCTAATCTCCACACGCGCGGAGTCCCTTTTACACGCGTGTGGAGTAAGCTACAAAACGCATCAATATTTATACGTTTACCTGTGCGTGTCTAGATATAATGTGAGTGTCGTATTTATACATTGGGAGACATGTGTTTCAAAACATGTTTTCTGTTTGCCCAATTTAAATAAATTTTATATCGAAATGATCGCTTGAATCTGCCGAATCCAGGCGCTGTAGGTTTTGTCTATCGAAACTGTTGGGATCCGTTGTTATTCGAATATTTGCTCTGTACGTCCGGCGGGAAACTTTGAGGTGGTGCCGTGAACGGCGGACTTCCGAGCTTGGGATGTTCACGGGTTCGTTTCGGGGTTCGCAGCTTGATTGGCTGTTTCGGCTTCGGAGGTGGCGGACGAATTTCGTAGCACGGTCGGCAGGGTTTATGTGAAATCCTCTGTAATTACATTATATATTTTGTAATTAGTAACCTTGTATATTTTGTAATTAGTTAATAATATACTTTGTGTAAAAACGTCCCCTTGCACGTGCACTGAAGGGCCACCGTTTTCAAATAAGTTTAAATAATAATAAAATAATAATAATAAAATAATAATAATAATAATAATCAAGCAAGCAAGGAAGACGCAATCTGGAAAATAGTCGTATATATTATCAGTCGCCCGCAGACGAAACTGCAACATTTTCAACTCGTTGTCTCCAGAGCTAGGTTTCTGTCCATCATTAGGTCTTTTATTTCTCTGTCTGATTGAAGTCCAGTGTCTTCCTTAAGCATGGATAAGTATGTTTTGTGACCAGCCCCTCTGCCCTTCTTTCCATTATGTGATGTAGAGAAAAGAAGGTTTGTGACAGGCCGGTCACTCGCTCTTGCACAATGGCCAGCAAATCCCATGCGATGCTGACGAATGGTGGATGAAAGTTTAGGAAGGTTGTCATAAACATCTTTATTTGACATATGAAAGTGACCTCTTGATAGTGTCATCGAATCTTATCGAAGCTGCTCCGTGATTTTTTATTTAAAAAACGGTATCTGGAACACATGCAATGACGCTATTGCCATGACGATGTAAACAACGATGCTGTATGCACGAAGATGTTAGATCTTGACACGGAATTCCTGAGCTGGCTCTATCGAGTTGCGGTAAAAGTTCACACAATGTTAAATCTACGCATGGGCATATCTGCATAGATGTGTTGATTTGACTCTGGTGGCACCGGTAATGTGATTAAACCATGTGAGCTGTCTGTGACAAATTGTGTCGGTAAGCTGAAGCAGACAAAATAACTCTTTAAGATGTATATTACTAAAACATTGAAAACAGTTTGTCAATGCTCGGTGAAGAGACAGAAGAAATACAATGTTAAAGTTACTGTAAAAACAGTGACAGTCGTACAAATCTTTTCGGAGCAGCAGAGCAATCGGGTCTTAAGCCGTAATCAAACGAGAACGCAAGTCATCGCAAGTTGGCAGTCACAAATTTCTGTGGCGGTTGTTCGAACACCCAAATTAACAAAATAAAGGTTTCATGAGTGTTTTAAACAAGTTTTAAATTTGTCACGGTACATAATATTTTCGGGAAATTATTCAGAGCGGCTGCCTGAGATAGCGTGACTGCCAACTTGCGATGACTTGCGTTGTCGTTTGATTAGGGCTTTATAGACGTTAACTACAATATTATGAGGAAAACGCCAGAGCTCTTTCAGACAAAGGCACGTACCAATACCGTCCTAACAACACCAGAAGAAGTGGAGTTAACCATGGAACTTATTATCAGGAAGTACAAACGTGTTTTCAAAGGACTTGAACAGCTGGGCCATAAGTTCTACATGAAAGTGAACAAAAACATTAAGGCAGTTAAACCACCAGCGCTAAAGATTTCCTAAGTCCGTTAAAGACTCGCTTAGGGTCATCTAGCAGAACTCGAAGATAATGGAATGATTGAGAATTTTATATAAGAAAGTTTGTAGTCTTACACCATGTTATGAAAGTTTTTATTAATTTCTAAAAATTATAAATTAATAAAAAATTTCATAAGATGGTGTAAGACTACAAACTTTCTTATATGAAATACATTTTCGCCATGCAAACTTCAAACAACATAATTGAGAATTGTATCAACCTACATGCAGACTGGATTAGTTCAATCGTAGTTGCAAGGAAGTCCAATGGGAACATCTGAGTCTGCCGTGATTCACGTCTACTCAACAAAGCACTAAAAAGGTGCCATTATCCCATGCAGACCATTGAAGGTGTTCTACCCAAACTTGGAAAAGTAAAAAATTTTCTAAAGTAGACTACCTCAATGGTTATTCGCAAATTCCTTAGGACAAGACATCTTCGCTTTTTACGACTTTTGACACGCCTTTTGCTTGCTACAAATGGAAACGTATGCCATTAGTGATTCGAGATCTCGCCGAGGAAATATTTCAAAGCCGCCCAGATCAAGTCATCGACGATCTAAAGTAAGTCAAGACAGTCGCAGAGTCGCGGGTGATATTTTAGTGATAGACAATGGTGATACAGTCAATGAAGCAGTCAAAGATCGCGATGGGAAACCGGAGAAGCTTTTTGAAAGATGCCGAGAGCGGAGCCTAAAACTTAACAACGACAAAGTCTTGTTCAAGAAAATTTAATTTCTTACATAGATCACATTCTCATATTTGCGGGAGTGAAGGCTGATCCAGTCAAGATAGAGGGAAGATCCGTATGCAAATACTCCGTCCATAAGCTACTATCGAAACCATCTTCACGAAGCCAATTGTCACTGCACTCAGGCTGTTACAGAGAATGAAAATGAGGCTCCGCACGTATACATGACTTGCACGTAAGTTACAAGAAGGTAGCAGAGTTACTTGTAGCTAACACACTGGGCAGGCATTATATGGCTAGGGTGGAAGAGACCAAAAGAGGCAAATATATCCCAGCTGATGCCATGTTTGTAGGGTCATGGTGGTTAGACATGCTTTGTGTTGATCCGTAGTCTTTTTAAGACTTTGTCTGTTGCTGCTTCGATTCAAGAAACGAAATTCTTCTACGCGATTTATAAATATTTATTGCCGCCATTTGGGATACTATAAATGCAATACGGATGGGTTTGAGTTGTTGGCGACTTCTCCATCGAGTCAAGTGGGTGGCCATCCTGTTATGCTGTGTAAAAGAAAGTTTAGAAAGTCGAGAGTGGCATATTTTGTAAACTGTACAGCTTCATTAAATCTTGGTTTTAACTCGAAGTGGAGATATTCATCCTTTACCTGGTCCAAACAAGGTAAATACAAACACTATTAGCATGAGGAAACGGGCTTGTCCTCCAAATTGTAGCCGTCAGTTAAATCCTAAAGGAAAATCGTTGTCGGTATTTTATACTAATGCCAGAAGTATAGTAAACAAAATACATCTTTTAAACCTCGAGTTAGCACAAACACAGCATGACATTATTATCCTAACTGAAACTCATCTAGACGATTTTATTCCTGAATCAGAAATATTTCCTGCCCGTTATACGGTCTTTACACGAGACCGAACCTATGACGGACGACAGGGTGGAGGTGTATTGATAGCAGTTACAAACTCTTTAAATGCATCGTCACGAGATGATTTACTGTGCGAATTGTTATTTGTTGATTTATACTCTTCGACTTCATCCAAAAAGCTGTTTACTTTAGGATTTTTTTACAGACCTCCAAATAGTAATTTAAATCCACTAGAAGACTTCCAGTGGGCACTGCGAAATCTCTCTACACCAGAAATTTTGCTAGTTGGGGATTTTAATCTAAGTGAGTTTGATTCGATTAACAATACGCCCTTAAATTGATCAGACTCGTATGTCCTGTTAACTGAAATCATCCATGAAAATGTTCTTTCTGAAGTTGTTGATCGACCAACTAGAGAGGATAACATTCTCGATCTTGTCTAACATATAATGAAGATATTTATCAATTATTGGACGAGTCTGAGCAAAATATCATGATTTGTCAGTGGCCAGCTACTAGTTATTTTCCGCTGCCGAGGGCAGAGGCAAATAACTGGGAGCGAGACACTGACAAATCATGATATTTTGCGATAGACGAGTTCAATAATTGATTTATCATTAATAAAATAGTTAAAAATCTGAAATGCCTGAAGTTAGAGATCGCCACTCTTCTCTGTGTCTTCGGCATACTAAAATCTTCGTAAAACTTACTTTTTGTTGGCACGAGTGTTGCTTTTTATCACACTAAATCTTCCTTTTAACTATTTCTTTTCTAAAGTACATTTTCGTTATGAATGCTTCCAAATACTCTCGATTATTTCCTCGGATAGCTGAAGAACTAGCCGCCATGTTTACGAAAATTATTTGCAGTCAGCAGCGCCATTGCTAGTGCGCATGCTCATAATATTATTTGCAGCAAAAAATTATTTGCACTCAGTTATTTGCAGGTGAATTAACCAATCAGAATGCAGGATAGAAACGAAATGAATGATAATATCGATTATTTGCATGTAGGACAACTTTTTTCTGACCACAACTTGGTGACATTTTAATTAACCAGTGAGCCTTATGCCCCCCGTCAAACGCAAAAGCAAGTTTATTCTTATAAAAAAGCTGACTGGGCACATCTAAAATTATTGTTGCAACGAACGAACTGGGACTGTGTTCTCTGGGATGATGATATAAACTATAATTGGTCATCGTGGAAAGATTTACTATTTACAGCTATTGACGAATGTATTCCAAAGACAAAAGCAAGAAGAAGACCTCATGCTCCTTGGATTGACAAATAATTATTAGCACTTTGCAGAAGAAAAAAGTTGCTCTACAAAAAAGCTAAAAGAACAAACAAGATCTGGGCAAAGTATCGGGAGTTAAATAATTTGTTAAAATGTTAATCAAACCCGATGGGAACATATCGCTAATTTAACCCAAGAGTTAAGAGAAAATAGAAACCCTAAACCATTTTGGAATTTTGTAAAATCAAAGCAAAAAGGTACTAATAATTTAGTATCCTTGAAAATTGATGAATCTATTGTAACTGATGACTATAGTATCGTGTGTAGCATGAATGAATACTTTTCATCAGTGTTTACAATCGAAGATTATGCAAATTTACCAGAGCTGAACTACGCTGTTGATGAGAAACTTGAAGATATTCATTGTTATACTAATGAAGTTGAAAAACATCTTCATTCTCTTAATCCAAACAAATCTCCTGGGTCCGACTACATTCCATCACGTATTCTAAAAGTTTGTGCAAGCGAATTAGCACCATCAATTTCGGCCCTCCTAAATAAATATTTTTCCACAGGTGCTATTCCGGATGAATGGAAGTCAGCTGATGTTTCACCTATTTTTAAGAAAGGATCTAAACACAAGAGGGATAACTACCGTCAGATTTCCCTAACGTGTATAGTATGTAAAATTGGTGGGAAAATTACGCGTATTCAACAAACATCAGTTCGCTTATCTCGGGGGAAGGTCTACGATTACACAGCTGCTGTCTACCTTAGATGATTGTACAAAGACTAGAAACAGCTCAACTCCGACCGACGTGATTTTCCTTGACCTAGCCAAAGCATTCGACAGCGTACCTCATGAGAGGTTACTTATAAAATTGAACAGGTATAGTATTGGAGGAAATCTACTTCTTTGGTTACTAAATTTTCTTACAAATAGAAAACAGCGTGTAGTCATTCGAGGTATTTATCAGAATTGTCGCCAGTAATATCAGGTACGCCCCAAGGAACAATTCTTGGACCCATACTCTTCTTGATATACATTACTGACAATGTGAAATAAAAAATAAAATTATTTGCTGATGATACAAAAATCTACAGGGAGATGAAGGATCTTATAGCTGATACAGCTATCTTACAATCAGATTTAAATTATGTTAGTGAGTGGGCTAACAAATGGCAAATGCGCTTTAATATTGAGAAATGTGAGTTGATGAGAATCACGCACTCCCGAGATAAGTCTGTTCCGAATTAATCTCTTGAAGGGAAGTCACTGAACGTTGTACAACATGTCAAAGATCTTGGAGTAACTGTATGAAGCGATTTATCTTGGAACAAGCACGTTGGAACAACAATCCACAAAGCAAATAAAGTGCCAGGAATTATTAAAGGACTGTCGGTACTTCTAACCAGCAAGCTTTCTCCATGTTGTACAAATCACTTGTTCGACCTATCCTTGAGTATGCTGTTCCTGTATGGAGTTCTCATCTTGCAAAGAATATACATGCTCTTGAAAAAGTCCAAAGAAGAGCTTCAAGACTCGCTATAAATCAAGGACGAGGGGAAATGTCGTATGAAGACAGGTGTAAAAAGCTTGGCTGGCCGATCCTTTCCGTACGCCGCGATTATCTTAGTCTAATTGAATGTTATAAAATAGTGATTGGTATTTCTGATAATTTAAATTTTAGTGATTTTTTTTAAATGTCAAAATCATCTCGCACTAGAGCCAATCATATATATAAGCTTTATGTAAAATTGGCTAGGGTGAACTCCTATAAATTTTCTTCTTTTGTTAAAATTATAAGACTCTGGAATAATCTACCTAGTAATGTTGTAGAAGCTGGTAATATTAGCGTGTTTAAAAACCGTCTGCATGACAAGACTTAAATATTTAAACATTCATTATTTTAAGAACTAATATTTACTAGATTTATCTTATAATATTTGTTAGACTATTTTTGTTTGGAAGTTGTTATATAGAGCTAACCTCTCAACTTTCCTTCAAGCCAATTTGGACTTGAGAATAAAATGTATGGTTATGGTTACGGTCAAATTTTGAATGAGGACCGGAGGAGCACAAGGCAATGAAGGAAGTTAAGCACTTATTCGCGACCTTGGATATTATCAACGCATACAGGAAAGAAACAAATCAAGACAAAGCTTCGCAGACACTGAAGAAAATAGTACAGGCAGGATGGCCAGACAATAAGAACAGCCTGCCAGTCGGCATGAGTTACTAGTTCGATATGAGTTTATTCTAGGTGGCGATCGACTAGTCTTCCCCTGCAAAGCGCTGAAACAGCCACTGATGTAAAACCTATATGCCAGCCATCAAGGGATTGAGTCGACTTTGAAGAGAGGAAGTGAATCCATGTATTGGCCTATGAATACAGAGCTCAAAGACAACATATAAGCAAGTGTGACATACGCTGCAGCCTCGGTTCAAAACAAGCCAAGGAGACTCTCACCAGTCATGACTTTCCTGATTGCTATGAGCAAAGATTGCTACTGACCTATTTGAATTTGAATTTGAGAATAAAGGGTTCACACTGGGTACAAAGAGGTCATATTGCAGGCAGCATGGCGGCTCAACTAGGTGCATGTCTGACTGGATTACTCGCATTTTGTAGCGTCAAATTAACATTATTATTATTATTAAATTTTCTGATCATTCAAAGCAATTGTGGTGATAGTTTGGAAAGCAATTGTGGAAAAAGTCTGGAAGTCTGCACTCGTAGTGGGTAAATATATCTCCTCTTTCTATCGTTAGATCGTGTTGATCTCCAAAGACGTAATATCAAACTTTCATTGGGAGTCGTTGCAATACATGCGTTAATTCTATTCGAATAGTCTTTTTGAACTTCTTATATTTTATCTGTCATTGGACGTCAAACTCAACCTTGGTCCACCAAATTTCGACCTGCTTTTTAACAATCTTGGCCTTAAAATAGCCCAACTGAATGCAAGAAACTTACAGAAGGATCTTGAAGAAATCAAGCTTCTCTTATAGGATTATTCCTATGATATTCTTTGCTTAACTTAAATTTAACGTGGCTAAATCAGGCGTGGTAAGACAACGCCCTTTCTATTACGGCGACAACCTACTTAGGAACGATCGTTCATTCAAACAGGAAGGCAGAGGAACAGCCGTACATTGTAAATGAAAATTTGCCGCCTATCTTCGTTCCGACTTAGATATCTCTGATCTTGAAGATGTTTGTGTACAACTTATACTACCAAAAATAAGTAAAGTATTTATTCCTGTTATTCATAAATCTCATTCTAACTCATTCTATCGACCTGTTGCATTTAAAACAAAATTGGAAAGTATCCTTGACAAACCTTCTCTCGATCGAAACAAATTCATACCATCCATTAGGTTATTTTAACGTTGATGTCAAGAAACCTCTGACTGACTCAACGGCGTTGATTCGTTTTTTGAATATTTATCAAATGAAACAACTGAGAACCGTTCCAACAATGGCAACTGAACGCCTTTTACCACAGATAGTTTTAACATTACAGAACGTGGCGTTCTTCCTTGTTTCTCAGCAGTCATTCTTTGATCTACATAACCAGACAAGCCCAAATCCCAACAGGAAAAAACAAACTTTTTCATACTGGAAACTACTGTAAGTTTATTCACTACTGAATTTCGTATATATGATTTGAAACTACCAAACTAGGATTGTGTTCCTCGTGCATTCACTGTAAATGAAATATGGTTAGCATTTAAAGAGAAATTACTCAAACATCAAATGATCATGCTCCCAAACGTTCAATAAGATCTTGAGCAAAATAATTATCTTCCTTGGGTAAAAATCGATATGAAATCCCGAGGAGGCTGATATCATATAGGAAAGGTCAACATTTGATTCAGATAGCGATCGGTCTACTTAAAATTTACAAGGAAACCATATTAATTCATAAAAACCGTCGCAACTCATCCAAGCTTTGGAAAGTTATGAGAAAAAAAGCTGTCACAGCGAAGAAGAAAGAAATTCTATTTCATTAGTACTTATCGATGAAAAAGTGATCTATGATCCGCTGACGCTTGCAGTATCTTTTGTCAATTGCTTTCAAAAAATGGTCACAAATCGTAGAAGTGGTTTGTCATTTGTTTCTTCATACATTGCTCCTATTTACCAGAACAACTTTAACAATTGTTATTTTAAGTTCGACTTGATAGATAAAAGTTTCGTGGAGAATGGATTAAGATATATTAAAGTAAATAAATCCACTGGTCTTATATTATAGGCAATATATAGGAATAGGAATATAGGCACGATTATTGAAGGACGGGTCAGAAGCTATCGCTGACCCCATTACTGCATATATTGATGAATCGATCATTGGCCCCTTTCCATATGCTAATAAAGACAGGTCATACTGGAGTTATTTTACCTGCAGGAATTAAACTAAGACCCATCCGCCGGAAAGTTAAAATTCGTGACCGCAGAAAACATCGCAAAGAAGATCTATATAGAACACTGGCAGGAGAAGATTGGGACGATGTTTTAGAGACCACTGTGTAAAATCCTTGGCCATATGAATAAATGCATGCCTATGAAGACAGTTTCCATCTCTTCACGAGACCTCTACTGGATGACTCCATTAAGTCTCTGTTAAAAACAAAATCAAGAATTTCTCATCTAAACAAGGAGAGGCTCAATCTAATAAATAAAAGGATTTCCGATGTGATCTGTCAGAATAGATGAAATTTTAAGGCTTTAATAGGGAGTAGGAACTGGTGGATCAGGGTCGACACTACGTCTCATCGACGCATTTCGTCATCCAAAGTCTCTTTAGACAAAGTATCGCTTAGAAACTTGAATCATTACTTCAGTGAACTTTGCCACGATGACAACTATGTGGAGCCAACGCCCTTAATTATTGGTGATGAAGTGGATATTCCTGAAGTCACGGAGCGACAGGTGTGGATTGCCCTGAAAGGGATTAAGAGGACGGCTACTGCCCCGGATTGCATCTCCTATTGGATATGGAAGGATCACGCGGAAATTCTTACCGAAGTTGTCACCAAGGTCTGGAATCTGTCAATTTCATGTTACACTTTGCCAAAGTCTTGGAAGAGAGCTAATATTAACCCTCTCCCAAAGATCGACATACCAAAAGAAGAAGGCGACTTTCGAGGAATAAATGTGACACCTGTTATTGCGAGGGCGTTTGAAAAGATTGTTTATAACAGTCAAGCTAAGTCGGAATTTGAAGAAATTTTCACTCCTACGCAATTTGCGTATAGACAGGGAGGAAGCTGTACTAACGCTGTGTTGACCATTCAGAATAACGTTCTCAGCTATTTGGACAAGCCTGATTGTATAGCCGTAAGACTTTTTTCTATGGATTTTAGCAAGGCTTTCGATTCAGTGAAACATATACTCCTTTCTGAAAAGTTAAAAAATGTGCCACTTAATTCATACATTATAAATTGGTACCTAAGTTTCTTAAAGGACAGAATGTTTTCTGACAGAATTGTTTATAATGATTTTTTGGAGAATGGAAAAACATTAACAAGGGAACTACACAAGGGAGTGTTAGCGGTCCTTACCTGTTTAATATCTTCCTTAATGATTTCGAGATAAATTTAGGTGCTGAGAATGCTCTCTACAAATATGCTGATGATTCAGACATAATAGTCCCGGTTTGGAGCGATGGAATGGATGAATCAACTGAGATGGTTGGAGAGTTTTTGCGTTAGTCTGAGAATAACTATATGATATGCAACCCAAGTAAATGTAAAGAGCTTACTATTCGTAAGAAGGGTTACAATGATCAACTCGATGGTGTAAATAACTTTCCCCAGTGCAAAGAACTTCCCATTTTAGGTGTTCTTTTTCAAGATAACTGTAGGTTCACTAGTCACGTGCGTGGAAAATTAGTTAAAGCTAACAAATGCTTGTATGTTATAAGAACACTCCGAGTGGAGGGTTATAACCAGCGTGAGATAGATTATTTATTTAAGACTTTAGTTCTTCCTAATTTTACTTATGGCGTGTCCGTTTATGGTTCCTCTTCAGCTGAATTAAGTGCAGTCCAATGTTTTCTAGATCGATGTTATAAGCGTAAATATATATCAGAACTTGTAAATATTAAACATTGTTTAGAAAAACAGGACAGGAAATTTTTTAAAGCCACTTCAGACCAGAGTTCCCTTTTATTTGACTTGTTGCCTAAGAGGAAGTCCACCACTCACTTTTTAAGAACAAAGACTAGTCACCACCCCAAAATTAACACTGAACGTTTTAAGTCGTCGTTTGTAAATAGACTTATTTTTAACTATAACTTATCTACATGATGTAATTCTTAATTTTGTATAAATTTAATCCTTGTAACTTAAGATATGTATATTTATCTTTTGAATTAAAAAAGACTGATTATTATTATTATTATAATTGGCCGATGAAAAAATTTCTTATTCATTGCAAACATGGCACAATCATACCAATTCATAAATTTGTTCCTAAAACGGATTTTTAAATTATAGACCAATTTATATATTACCTATAGTCTAAAAAATTCTCGAACGACCAATGCAAAAAATGGTCTACACCTCATATATCGACAATCTTTCTTCCATTCCAAAAAACAACAGAATCCAATTTTACGCGTTTGATACATTTCCTTTGTTTTTTTAGAAATTAAATTTTAGATATTGAAACTACTTTAACCGATAAGCTAAATTGAGTGATAGAATCAACAGTTTCCAAATTCCTCTTTCTTAATATTGATATGACGAAGATAATGTTGCTAGGAACTCACCAACGGCTTTCTATTGTTACAAGCTTCAATTTGCAAATAAAGGCCAGCTCTCTGGAAAAGCTATATAAGCTCTAATAATATACATGAAAAAATTTCTCAATTCTGATTGGCTGAGAGCAGTGCAATTTTAAGGAAATACAGTGCAGAAAAAAGGAAATAAAGTGCAAATTTCTTGAACACAAAGTGCTCTGATTGGCTCATAAAACAATGAAATGACAATATAAAAGCCAATCAAATAACACCTCTTAGGAGCGGAAAAATCAAATAAAATTACAGCAAACAAATTCGTAGCAAAAACAATGGCCGGCGTTTTAAGTAGATTTTCTTTGGCGACAGAAACCACAATCCAGGAATTGAAGAACAGCTCTAAAAATGAAAACACGGTCAAAAGTACGTCGTTTTGGTTCAGTGTGTGGAAAAAGTGGTGCGTTGAGAAGGGAATTCCAGATGAAATCGAGAAATACGAGCCGGCGGAGTTAAATAATTTGCTCGAGCGCTTTTACGCTGAAGTTAAAAACAAACACGGCGAAGATTACGAACCAGACAGCCTCAAAGTAATGATGACGTCCCTTGACAGACATCTCAAGGACAAGGGGTATGTCTTTTCCATCATACGAGACAGAGAGTTTACAACTTCGAAGCAAGTTTTAGAGGGAAGAGCTAAGTTGCTACGCCAAAGCGGCCGAGGCAAGCGACCAAATAAAGCACGACAGCTATCGCGAGAGGAGGAAGAAATACTCTGGAAGACCGACAAATTTGGCTCTAAAACTCCTGAGTCACTCGTGCAAACAATATGGTGGTTACTTACCCAATACTTTGGTCTTCGGGGCAGGCAAGAGCATTACGAAATGAAGATGACAGACTTCAGTATTGTTCAAGGTGACGACGGCGTCGAGTTCATACAATACACAGAAGGGCCAACGAAGACCAGACAAGGCGGCTTAAATTCCAAACATAGAGATTTCCAACCCCGAATGTTCCAGACTGGAGGAGAAAGATGTCCAGTTGCTCTATTCCGAGAGTACGTCAGCCGAAGGCCTCTGAAATTACAACAAACTGGCCCATTTTACCTCTCTGTGAAAACCAACCGACGAGCCGATGACCAAATTTGGTACAAAGTCCAGCCGATGGGAGTAAACAAGATCAACTCGATGATGAAAAATATCATCTCTGGCACAAGTCTTGAGGCTAGTGATAAAAGATTTTCAAACCACAGTGCCCGTAAAACAGTAGTGGGCAAGCTGAAAAAGGCAAATCTTGAAAGGTCTGGCATCGCCAAGATTACTGGCCACAGGAACATACAGTCACTAGATGACTACGACGAAGCAGATGAGGAGGAGCAAACGACATCTTTCCTGGGCAATATCAAGACGAAATAACGCAGCAGATGAACAACCAGCCAGTTCATCCATCGCCAGCACCATGTCTAAGTATTCGACGATGAGTTCTCAAGCCCAGAATCTGATGAATACTTTCACTAACTGCAACGTGACATTCAACCTCAACAACACATCTCCAGCCACCAACCAAGGAAACGGCGATTCCATATAATCGGAAGTGATTCTGACTCTGATTAAACATTTTTTTTAATAGTTTAGCCAGTTTATGGCTTGAAAAACTTGTTAAAATAACGAAACAGTTCCTTTCGAATCTAATTTTGAGCACTTGCACGGTTCACGAGTGCGCATGTATTTTGTTGATTGAATAAATTATTTTATCACATGACTCGCGCGAATCACTTCCTGTTAAATTTTTTCACGTATATTATTAATAAGTAATAGCATGGTTTCTCGTGCAATTTGGAAAAACATACACTCGTGAGTTTTTCAAAGACCTCAAATAGCACTCGTCCTTCGGACTCGTGCTATTTTGATAGTCTTTGAAAAACTCACTCGTGCATGTTTTTTCCAAATTGCACTCGAAACCATGCTATTACCTATACAAATACCTACGTGTAATTATTGTTACGGATATGGCTATCCTAAGACAGTTAATAAACGAGACGTTATTTGACCACTGAACTTAATAAGTACTTGTGACCAATTAGTGAATACTTGTGACTTGGCATGAGTCAGCTATGATGTCATTTAGTAATTGCGTAAATACATTATATATATATAGAATGAAGTATGTTACTTAATATTATCGATTCAAGATTATCTTGGAAGGAGAACATCGATTACTTAAGCCTGGTTTCCATAAGGTTGTTTTGATTGCCCCAATTGTCCCCATCGCCAGAATCCATCAAATCAGATTGGGCGTTTCGAAATATCTCTAGTCTGATAGGATAAATTTGGGCCCAGACTTTAGCCCATTCGTGGTAGTATTCACCTTAGGAAGTTTGAGAATACCTTTTCCTCTCAGCGAATACGCACTTTGTCTGAGCTCTACTAAATCTTTAAACTATTTATAGAATTAGTGATATTTAATAACTTATATACATTGCAAACATTTTTTTTTACTCTTTGATGCATCAAAGGAATAATTCCTAGTTTTAACAAAGTAATTCCTCATACCGAGTAGACTTTTATTTAAAGACAAAGCGAATAGCGCGTTCATTAACTTTCTCTAGTTTATCAGCTGAGGTCTTGTTGCACAAAATTAATTTCTAGCGTTACGGAATGTACAGCAGAGTGTATTGTGTCACAAGTCTCTAGGGTAATTTAAGGAATTAAAATAGAAGGTGTGCCATTCGAGGCATTCTCTTCCTGTACGCATGTATTAAATTTTATCAAACTTGAGAATAACATGTCGGACGCTGAACGAGATTTACTTGCGAGTGATACGGAGCCCTCTGGTTCCGCGATCCAAAAAGTGAACGAAAGAGACCCCTCACAAAACATTCTGCAAGATTTTGCACAGTTGTTAGACACGAAGTTGGAGCAGAAGTTGCAGAGTTTTAAACGAAGCTTCGAGGAGAAGGAAGAACGCCACGCCTCAGAGATAAAGAAGCTAAAGTCGGAGGCGAAGGCCACTGGTTCCTTCAAGTACAAAGGCAATCGGGTCCAATACGAATACAACTCGTCTATTCTGGTAGGTTTAGAAACGAGTTCAGCACAACTACTAGCAGGAAGTCTGTCGACAGTGATCACCGATCTGGAAAAGCCCAAAGGTTTGATCAATAAACGCAACAAGCTCGTTCGCTTCTCCGATGAAAGTCCAGCCGGCTGGTCCGCCGTTGACGAATACGGGTCTGTGCTTTGGCGGAAAATTCTGAACGTGAAAAGAAGCTGCGCTCGGCTTAAAAAAAGAGCTTTCTTAAAAGCCAGTCAAAGTCGACAAAGTCAACAGGATTTCGCAAGCTTCAATCAGCGCCAGAACGAGAAAATTTATGTGTTCAACAGCAGTCCTTTCGGCCTTTTCAGAGTTTTTTTTCCGTCAAAACCGTCAGCGATACACCACGGATAAGTGCTTCAGCTGCGGACAAACTGGTCATTGGGCAGGCTCCGCAGTGTGTGTCAACAGATATAGAAGTGAAAACCTCAGCAAGTTCGGCAGTTGTCCGCCGATAGACTTACTAAATCAGGCCTCAAGACAGCTGCAAAGAGATTGGAAACAGATGAGTATGATTATGTGTGTTCTTGTGAGTGTAGTCGGGGGGATGGTGTCGTCCGCTATTTCAAATTTACAGTTTTACCATATATTTTTACCAAAGTTATGAGGCCGTTAGTAAAGCACTGGCGTAGCCAAGCTTATCGAATAGTTGTGTACGGTGTCTGTTGGGCGCATGCCCTTCATTCCCCTCGGCGCTGCTGCGGTAATCTTCATGTTTTTAAACGGATCTGATCAGTAGTGGGTTTATCCCAAGTGAACAGAAGTGTATTTGGTTTCCTACGCAGATTGTTCGATGGCTTGGTTTTGATTGGGACCTTAATAAACAGGTTTTAGCGGTTCCAGAAGATAAGATTGCTAGACTGCTAGCAGCTGTCCATGAGCCACTGGCCAAAAAAAAAAGGATTTGAGCCAGACAGCTGGCATCAGTCACTGTTTTGATCATGTAAAACATCTTAGTTTTTGGAAATATTTGCAAGATTATGACTATAGCCCTACCCAGAACGATCGATTCGAGAGTCAGTTGGAACTCGAATCTGCTTTTAGGCTTGGACTCTATTAAAGTGCTCCAATTTTAGCATCGTGCAACACGAAATCTTAATTGCCGTCCGATTTCATATAATCGCCAAGTCCCGACAACATTTATCTATTCGGATGCCAGTCATACCGGCTGTGCTGCCGATATTTCCGTTGATGAAAAGGGCGTGTTTTACAAAAATTGGGACGATATTGAAATCATACATAACTCTACGTGTCGAGAATTACAATGTGTTAATTATGCTTTGCAGAGTTTCAGAACTATGTTAAGTTCAAACACTGTGAAATGGTTCACTGATAATCAAAGTGTGCATACATTATTGAAGCAGGTAGCATGAAATAGCATTTGCACAAGCTGGCATTAGACATTTTATACGGCGCAAAGCAGAACAACATACGCTTGGAGGTTGAATGGATACCCCGCACTCAGATCGAAAAAGTGGATTACCTTAGTAAGGTCGTTGACTATGATGATTGGTGTGTAAAATATGTTTAATTTAAAGTGGCTCCATACAGTTTCTTGAAAAATGGAAAATACAAGTTTGAGAGTCCAAAACACGTACATAAACAATTCGGAAAAAGAATTAAACTAAATGTTATGCAAAATTAAACAGTCTGACAATCAAAAACTGTTACCTACTAAATACCAACAGTTATTGCTATGGCAACAATGACGTTTCAAAATGGCTGCCAATTACCCTTCAAACTAATTTAATTCGAAAAAAAACTTTGGTGACCCCCAATATTTTTTTTCCATTAAAACTTTTCTTGAAGTGTGAGTAATCAATAGGCCGAAATTCTGTAGAACGAATAATTTTTTTTTTCGGAAAATCATGTTCGTTAATTTTTAAAAAATTTCGTTCTACAGAATTTTTTTAAAATCGGTCTATTGATTACTCATACTTCAAGGAAAGTTTTAATGAAAAAAAATGAAACTTCAGTGTTACCATAGCAACAACTTTTGCTATTTATTTGGTTGCATAACATTTAGTTTCATTCTTTTTTCGAATTGTTTAATCACGTATTTTTCCAAAATTGTATTTTCCATTTTTCAAGAAACTGTATGGAGCCACCTTAACTTGGTCTCTGCCCGGTGGGGTTCATGCACAATTGATTACTTCGCAAGTTGCGAAAGCAAAAAGACTCCACGGTTTTATTCAAAGTTTTTCAGTACAGGTTCACTAGGTGTAGACGCTTTTGCCTTTAGTTGGCGTGGGGAATTCTGTTGGTTAGTTCCTCCTTTGTCGTTAATTCGCAGAGTTATCTTGCATGTGTGTATTACAAAGTTTCGTGCAGTGTTGGTTGTACCTGTTTGTCATTCTGCCATTTTTTGGCCTTTTCTGATTAATGTTGAGTGTACTTTTCGGTCTCTTATAGTTGATTATGTGACTGTTGAAATCGGGAAGGACGTGTTTGAGCACGGTGCAAATAAAAAGTCGCTATTCGGATTAGATAATTTTAATAGTGCCGTTGCTTTTTTACTCTTAGATGGTGCAGCTTCCTAAAGTGCAACAGTAGATTGTCCGCATTCTGGTAGCGTACGCTTGATGGCGAATATACCGTGAGATAAGGATTACTTAAGGGATTACCTAAGCCCAAAATATAATGGCAGTTGCCTGCATTCTACCTCCCACTTTTATCTTATAATTGGATAGCCTATGAACCTGCTAACATGTCCTCTATTTTTACAGGGCACCAAAATGGGGTTGCTAATGGTCAATAGTTTTTGTGATCCGGAGTTGCAAAGGCTTGCTACCAACATTCCGTTTAGAGTTGTCCAAGCTAGGGCACCAAGTACTGCAGATAGATATTCTCGGGCGTTTAACGAGTTCAAGAGTTGGGCTTCAAAATACGATGAGATAGTTTGTCTACCAAAACTGCGAGCGCGGTAGCCCTGTACCTAGGGTATTTGTTGCAAAGCGAGTCGCCATATTCCAAACTGGAATCAGCGTTTTATGGTATAAATTGGGTGGATACTACGTATGGTTTACGTAGTCTGTGTGCGTCTGGTCTTGTGAAGAACATACGTACTGGTAGCCGTAAAACGGACACTCGCTAAACCGATAACCCAGAAAGAACCAGTCACTTAGTAAAATGATAGTAAAAATCTGCGAAAGGTACGCTGCTTCAAATGCGCATCTTTCCGAACTTCGTTTGGCAGCTTTGTGTGTGAAAAAGTAAGACTGATATCTACAGGAATGGTGCTAAAGTCCTGTTGGTACAGATCCTAGGAAAACGTGGAGACTAGTTAACGATCTAAGCTCTCGTAAAGTGAGTGAAGTAGCTAGTGTCAAGAAAGTCAACCTTGATGGTAACAATATTACTAACTCGGCGGACATTTCGGATGCTTTTAATTCCTATTTCACCTCGATAGGCGAGAAACTTGCGAATAAAATACCTAATTCTAATGTCAATCCCGTTTCTTATATTCTACCCACAAACACTTTATTTTCTTTCGAGGAAATTGGTATGTGCACTGTAAATTGCTTGCTTAAAACGATTAATGCTAATAAAGCTACCGGCCCTGACAATATACCTGGTAGATTATTGAAAATAGCCGCTGATATTCTTTCACCCTCGTTAACTAAAATATTTAATAGATCACTCTCTAAAGGAATTTACCCAAGCGATTGGAAAATGGCAAAGGTCTTACCTATCTTTAAAAATGGCGGAAAATGTGATCTAGGTAATTATCGCCCAATCTCAATTATTTCGGCGGTTGCTAAGGTCTTTGGGAGAATTGTTTATAATCAATTCTACTCCTATTTGACAAATAACAATTTATTGTCGAACTATCAGTCCGGGTTTCGAGAGTCATATAGTTCCGTCACATCTTTATTAGAGTCCACTAATAACTGGTGCATAAATATTGACAAAGGTTTGCTTAACGGAGTGATTCTCATTGACCTAAAGAAAGCTTTCGATACCATTCATAACGAAATCCTTTTCCGTAAACTCAAGTGTTATGGTGTGGATGACAATGCACTATCGTGGTTTAGTTCCTATTTAACCAATCGAAAACAAAAATGCTATGTAAATGGGAAACTCTCTAGTAGTCGTCCTATCTCCTATGGGGTTCCCCAGGGTTCAATTATAGGCCCACTTTTTGATCTATATTAATGACTTGCCAACCTGCTTGAACGAGGGCTTACCAAGAATGTATGCTGATGATACGAACATCAGCATGCAAAGTAATAATCTTTCTGACCTAGAAATCATTATGAATGCTGAATTAGCCAATTTAAAAACATGGCTAGAGGCAAATAAGTTAAGTTTAAACATTGCCAAGACTGAATATATGATTATTGGATCTCGACAAAGACTTTCAACCTTTGAAAACTACGATTTGGAAGTCTGTGTCAATAATGATCAGATAAATAGAGTCTTGAAATCTAAATCATTGGGTTTAACAATTGACGAGAACTTGACTTGGAAATATCATGTTGATAATATTACTAAAAAAGTCTCTTCGGGTATCGGCGCTCTCAAGCGAATGAGAGATTTCATTAGCAAGGAAACAGCAATTCAAGTTTACCAAAGTTTAGTGGAACCCTATTTTTCCTATTGTGTCCCTGTTTGGGATGGCATTGGTAAAAAACTAAGTGAGAAATTACAAAAATTACAGAATAGGGCAGCCCGTGTTATAACCCGTTCATCTTATGATATTTCCTCATGTTCTCTTCTTGACGAACTCAAATGGGAAGCATTATCTACAAAGCGTTTAAAGCAAAAAGCAACCCTCATGTTTAATACTATCAACAAACGTACTCCATTCTATCTACAAGAGATGTTTTCTCCCAGCGAGAGTGTTTATAATCTGAGAGATTCTCATGGTAAACTCTATGTCCCAAAACCTCGCACCGATTATTTGAAACGCTCCTTTAGTTACAGTGGAGCCTCTTTATGGAACAGTTTTCCGGAATCTCTCAGATCTGTAACCTCTCTCACTGCTTTTAAGACAGGTTTAGAATACTTCATAACAAACAATAGAACTGACTCCCACACGGCAATCAGGTAGAACAGTATTTTAATTTCTTTGTTTCTGCTTTTAAAAATATTTTAATAATTTTGTAATTACTGATGATTTCCCGTGTTTAAATAAAGTTGATGTATGTATATGTATGTATGTACAGATGAGATTACTTGTCCTTTCAATATTCTGCTTAGATATGTTCAGACAGCAAAATTGGATTTGGGCTCTAAGGAGTCTCTGTTTTGTAAATTACATTATGTTAAATCGACTAAAAGTTACAGAGTGCGTTCAGGTGGTTTGTCCTATACCAGAACTAGTGTAATAGCAACCTCGTACCAGGGTCATACCTCCGCTCCCCCATCCCCCCTCGCTGCGGAAAGACCCTGGTACACGCTGGTCACGTGCTGCCCAAAATATGGGCAGTACAAAACAAATTTAGTGTGGGTAGGGTGGTACAAAAAACTTTCTCGACCTTACCGACCGGAGTAGTGTTTATACAAAACGCAAAACATCTGGCCAGATGAAATGTCACGACTCACGAAAGGTGCACAACGGCTTGGAGAAACAATCTGAAACGAGATATAATTTAATAAGAATGCCAAAGTCTCAAAGATCAATATTTTGCTGGCTTTGTAGCGCTGGCGACATGTGTTATTGATGGGAGAATATTCGTTTTAAAGCATTCGAATCGCGAGGCTTTTAACTGGACGTATTCACTTAAATATAACGGCGTGTGGTATTCAACAACGGGGTTTCTTTATCGGACAATAAGTTTGTGACAGCAAAAAACAGAAAAATCGATAAGACTCGCCCGCTTTCTTGAAGTCTACTGAAAGTACTATTTCTTTAAGTAAACAACACAGCGCATTCAGAAATGCAGACAGATGACAACAAAGGTTCAACATTTCACCTTTGCTGGAGTTTATATAAATAGAAAAATGATAATAAGATATCGATTAATCGACTATATATTGTATAATTTAAGCACCCAGGTTGACGATTATTAAACGAATGGGAACATCAAAAACTTTCTTCATTGAAAACTTAAATAAACACAGCGATATATTATAAGCTAAAAACAATAGCTGTCAAAACAACTTGTTTCAATTTTAAAACCGTATCACCGGTTTAACGATTTATTTCAAAATCTAATACCAGAAAACAAAACAAAATACGTATACATGCATTTCTTCGACTATTCCAGCGAGGTCAAGTATTGATACACAGGGGACACCCAACAGTCGAAAATTTTGATAGACGACACGTGACCAGCGTGTACCAGGGTCTTTCCGCAGCGAGGGGGGAGGGGGAGCGCAGGTAAGACCCTGGGTACGAGGTTGGTGTAATAGTTCTTGAAGCTTTTGTATCTTTAGGTTATGAAAAAGAAAAGTTTGGTGTCCATAGTCTAAGGAGTGGAGGTGCTACAGCAGCAGCGAATGCAGGAGTTAACGATCGACTACTAAAACGGCATGGACGATGGAAAATCGACAGTGCTAAAGATGGTTACGTCAAGGATAAACTAGACTCGCTTCTATTAGTTTCTCGCAGTTTACATAATAAATAAAATTACTTGTTAATTAATTCCACGTAAGACTTTGCTTTCTTTATCGTCGCAGCGGGCAAATAAAGAGATGCCCGCCTCCTATCACTATTGTACTGGTTATTGTGTTAATGCAGTTTAGCTAGAAAATGCTTTATACTCGTCACAAGGTGTGTAGAGTATAATTCCAGGTTTCAGCGCAATAGTTGAAGTGTGGAGCGATGAAGGAAGTGTAGATACTTAATCAGGTATGGTAGAAAACGCGGAGTGCGGAGTGTGGAGTAGGCTAGTATTATTTCGTGATATTCGTGATACAACGATGCAACGATACAGGAACCTGAAACCGGAACCGAATGTTGATTTATGCCAATTTATGCTAATTATTAAAATTATGCGTCACAAACTAACTCTCTTTTCCGGGGGGGGGGGGTTAATTGTTCTGAGAAAATACCAATATAGTTGAAATACTATATAGTTTGTACGAACTATTTCTCTTTTCCGGGGGGGTAGTTGTTCATTTTGGGGGTAGGGGGTTGTTCTGACAAATACCAATATTCTCTTTGAGTAATAATAAGGATAATAAGGATAATCGAACGCAACGCCAAATTTTCACGCGTATAACTCTTTAAAGCCCGAGACCTTTCTCTATGGTGAATAAAGTCGCATGCATGGCGTTAGCTGGTATAAAATACCTAAAATGCCCTCTATATGTAAAGGGTTAACGCGCCGTTGTCGCAGGTTTCGCAAGTGCACTGTGGAGTCGTGCATTAAAGGAGTCGAAATACACTCATCATTCTATTTAATAAATTAGCACCATATTAAGGTTATAATAGCTTAATTATAGATATTTATACGCTCCAGAAAAAACATCTGGGTATGTTTGTAAAAACTCCAAAAGTACACACCGAAAGAAAAGAAAGATTGTTTTAACGCATAATTTGAATAATTAGCATAAATAAACATTCGGTTTCGGTTCCAGGTTCCAGTTCCAGGTTCCTGTATCGCTGCAATCGTTATATCACGAATATTACGAAATAATACTAGCCTACTCCACACTCCGCACTCCGCGTTTTCTACCAAACCTACTTTATCTTATTTCAAACAGAAGCATGTTCCTCATACGTTTTAGCACGGCGACTTGCTGAGACTTTCCGACAGACTTTGATTACATGCTTATCAAATTTCAGTTTGTCATCAACAGTTACGCCAGATCCTCGCTGTTGTTAGTAACTGAATTTTCACAAGAAAATTCAGGCTTAGTCTGTGCTTTCCCCAAAACGATTGATTGTTATTTGGAAGTGGTTCCTTTCCATTTCGTTTTCTCAGTGCGTACCCAATTTGTCAACGTCAGTCAAGTCAGCATTTATGATCTCTTGGACTTTAACCGGGCCTTTGTCTGCATGAAAGATTTCTGTATCGGCAGCGTACGGTACGCTTAAGATACTGAGCTGGGCTCTTATATTCATTTTGAGATAGTGGCGTTCACTTATCAAGATTCTCTCGCACAATCTATTCGAGAGCACAACATTTATAGTACGCTTAAACAGAAACTCGTGAACTCTTACTTGAAGAAATACTTGTAATGGGAATGTAAGATTATTATGATTTATGTAATTGATTTAACTGCATTGTCCAGTTTAATTTATCATGCCTTGTACAGTAATTTAACTTATTCCGTGATAACCTTTTGTGATATAAAATATTTGTTACACGGCTTCGCTTAAGCTAGCCATGGCTGAATTTGGCTATCCTATTTAAAAAGTGAAATAAAAGTAGTGTGCTGCGCAGTCAGTGTTGAAATACAAACCGAAATATAGTAAAGTTTGAGTATACCGCGGAAATTTTTGAACGTATATTTCTAACGTTTCGAGCGAAGGCCCTTCTTCCGAGATTGTTTAATCAGAGATTCTTAAATGAAATATTAAATCATTTAACAACTTGCATTTAATTTTCTCACCTAGACTCCACTTGCAGTATTATATAAATATTAATGGACAGTTCGGTTCGTTTAACGCAAAAATTATTCCAACATGCTGCTACCGAGTACCAGTTACGTGCATTCTAACAAAGTGTCTTTTCAGGTCAAACTGGAGTTTCGTCGAGTCCGCAGTCGGATTTATATTGCTGAAAAAAATTTCTACGTAAAACAATGCTCAGGCGTTCCACAAGGTTAGTCATATCAGCAGAAATACGATAATGTAACAACCATTTGAACAACACGGCGATGTGTATCTTTGAATAGAAACACCTTGCTGAAGCAGTAAAATAATGTGATTTAAATTTGGCCTGTATTTTGCAACGGTAGTGTTTAAAGTGACTACATTTTAAGGTGACTACGCAAAGACTTTTCTGCTTAAAGACTGGGGGGAAATTGTCTTGGTATCACATTATACTTTAAAATAGTGAACAATAATAATTACCAAGTTATCTATTTGTATTTTATGTCATATTCCATACTGTACTGTTTATACAGCTACATCATATGATAGAATCGTATTTCACCAAAATACTCACCGCGCTCTCAATTTTTGAATGTTGTCTCTCAAATTTGGCACAATGATAAATCACTGCAGAAGCTAAGAATTTAACAAAAATTCTACACCATTAAAAACTGCAGTTGCTACGAGGTGTTTTGTAAATAATAATAGCGCCCTTTTGCGCCAGGAGATATTTGCGGTTCTGGTTTCACTCAAAAACTTCCAAAACATCATATTTCTCATCTCAAATGATCAAAGAATAAAACCGTTTTCGAATGTTTGACAGGTACTGCATTTGTTTTGATATTAAGCGGGCAAGTTGACTCATCTTGACTTGGTAAAAACGATAGAAGAGGAGTATATTATAGGGGAAATATTGCACTAAATCTAAAAAGCCAACACGATTTTACTCCTTTACTTTTGTTCAACATTGTAGCAAAGTTTGGAAAGAATTCGATAAAACGCAAGCCGCCGAAAAAATTGGTGAAATTTTCTTTCCTTGTAAAAGATGATAAACGATTTGGTGGGGTTTTGCCCTTTTCTGTCATTTCCCCAGCCCAAACTTATAATCCTCTTATCACCTTGGACCGTAATTGAATCAGACTCAACTCTACGTTAGTGTGTCTTGGCAAGGTTTCTCCCCGATTCGAAAGGTGCAGGAAACCTGGTAGGAACACTTCTTTACATCATGCCGGTGAAACGCAAATATAAAGAAGGCTAGCGCGGTTATCTTCGAGAAAATATTTCTTGCTTCTTTTTGTTTCTTGCGCTCACGGTCATTGTTTCCCTTCTCGTAAAAGAACTGGGAGCGTCAAATCGTTGTGGCCATTGTTGTTCCTGGGAGAACTATGAACGAATGTCATTATCCGCCAGATATTCGATACCTGCGAAGTTTTCACGTGGCGCGTAACTGATAATTCGCCATCAATCATAACTGCAACTTTCGCGCCGAGAAATTCAGTAGTCGTAACATTTTTGGCTATATCTTCGTTGCTTTTTAATATTTTCGAAACAAAATTGCGGCTGTCGATTTCCAGTTTCTTAATGTATATCGATAAAAATGTAAACTATGATGAAATCAGTGTATCATCATATAATGTAACCTTAACATATTTAATTTATAAATTTACCTTTTTCATGCAAAACCTTTTTATTAAAGACATATAATTTGATTACTTATATATATATATATATATATATATATATATATATATATATATATATATATATATATATATATAAGATAAGTGAACAGATAATTAGTATCGAGTTCGAAATCATTATATGTATATCAGCATGAATAAATGGACGGCACACCAAAAGAAGGCTCTCAGTCGAAGGATCCAGAGAGGATTCAACAGTATGCTCAACATTTACTTAATAGTTATAATATACGCGACAGAGTCAGGCAACTTCGAACTGTTCCAGTATTTATTAAAAACGTTTCGACCTTCGGTCTTCATCAGTTTAACAACATTGGAAATAATAATAAATTGTAGAATTAACTAAATCACGGGACTTTTATACATATGCCCTGGATAAATTAATACGATAAAAATTAGAAATGGTAATTAAATAAAGTCCTAAGAAGCATAATTATTGCGTTTTTCTTACCTAAACTCCTGCCTTTTGTTTAGGCCATCAGGGTTAAGTGTTCTTAATTGAGCTGCCCAATATGCCTCTCTTGTCAAGAGTTTGTTGTCAACGTGATTACTATCTTCAATCATTTCAATACAAATAACATTAAAATCCCTAAGTTCATGTGGAGTGTGGTTAAAATGAAGGGCTGTTTCACATGTCCGCTTTTTTGTGGTCCAGGCAGACTTGTGGTTTCGAAACCTAACCTTAAATTGTGTGGACGTGGAACCTATATACTGCACATGACATTTGGTGCACGAAAACAAGTAAATCATATTGCTCGAAGTACAGCTTGTCCTCTGCTTAATCCTATAGATCGTTTTCACTCACGCGATCGGTGGTCCCATTGGGGCGGTGAAACAATACGAAATATTTGAATAAGAATAGAGCTAAATTCCCATAGGATAAAGATGGTACACCAATTTGGCCGCCATTTCATTGTTTTGGTACACCAATATGGCCGCCGTCGCGTCAGATGAAAACTTTCTATATATTTGCGTCGTGGCATAGCTTTTAAAGCAATCAGATTGTATGAGGAATTTTTTTGCATAAATCACATTTCCTTTAACATTTAAAGTAATCAAGCCCCTGCTGGTTACTTTGCGAAATATTGTTGGCCAGATCGGATTTAAGTCTAGATGGCTCTAAAATTTCTTTCAAATCTTTTGTTCTCCTATAGGCCGGGATAATAGATTTAAGATATTCCTAACTATAATATAGAGTAAAAATATTCCTAACTACACTGGATTGTGAAAGAAGGTCAAAATGTTTCTTAATAATTTTAGAAATGTCGGGCAAGTTAGGATTATAATCCAAAACTAGCGGAAAGACCTTCTTCTTATTTTCATACTGGGCTTAAGAAGTTAATTGCGTCTTATTGATTCCCACAGCTTTTTTAAACTTATGCTAAAAAATTATGATACCAAACTTGTTAAGTTGGACAGCAGTTTCATAAAGCTATGGGAATTAATAGAGCGCAACTTCTTAAGCCCAGTATGAAGGATAAGAAGAAGGTCTATCCGCTAGTTTTGGATTATAATCCTAACTTGCCCGATATTTCTAAAATTATTAAGAAACATTTTGACCTTCTTTCACAATACACTGAAGTTATGGATATTTTTACTCCGAAATCTATTATACCGGCCTATAGGAGAACAAAAATTTGAAAGAAATTTTAGCGTCATCTAGACTTAAATCCGATCTGCCCACCAATATTCCGCAAAGTAACCAGCCGGGGCATGGTTGCTTTAAATGTAAAGGGAAATGTTATTTATGCAAACGTTTCCTCATACAATCTGATTGCTTTAAATGCTTGCTATGACAGGGGGAAAATATATAGGATTAAGCAGAGGATAAGCTGCACATAGAGCAATGTGATTTACTTGTTTTCGTGCACCGAATGTCATGTGTAGTATATAGATTCCACATCCACACAATTTAAAGTTACGTTTCGAAACCACAAGCCTGCCATAACCGCACAAAAGCGGACATGAGAAACAGGCGTTCATTTTAACCACACTCCACATGAACTTAGGGAATTTAATGTTATTTGTATTGAAATGATTGAAGATAGTAATCGCGTTGACAACAAACTCTTGACAAGAGAGGCATATTGGGCAGCTCAATTAAGAACACTTAACCCTGAAGGCCTAAACAAGAGGCATGAGTTTAGGTTAAAAAAACGCATTAATTATGCTTCTTAGGAATTTATTTAATTACCATTTCTAATTTTTATGGTATTAATTTATTCAGGGCATATGTATAAAAGACCCGTGATTTAGTTTATTCTATAATTTATTATTACTTCCAATTTTGTTAAACTGATGAAGACCGAAGGTCGAAACGTTTTTAATAAATACTGGAACAATTCGAGTTGCCTGACTCTCTGTCCTATATTCTCAATTTAACATATAAATTCCATTTTGTCGTTGTCTGTTCAGTTATAGATGCACAGATGACGTCACAACGTGGTAAGAACAAAAAGGCAAGTCAGCTGACGTGATCTGACGTGACCATGTGTCTGTCCTCTAATAGATCATGGCCAACAACCAATGAAAACACGCATAGCAACCAGGGTATTGTATACATATATATATACTTCGTACAATATGCTATATAATGCAGAAAATTAGAGTGTATATATATAAACATTAAACATGCTTGCAAAGCTTTCAAAAATGCCCTGTTCCCTTTGGCATATGTTATAGTCACGTGACTATTTCTATAGTGACACATGCTGTCTGAAAATAGTCGGTTAGTCTTTGAGTTCTAAATGTATTTAGACAATTCAGTTTCCCTAGAGTTTTTCTTATCGCAAAATTATATTACGTTGATAGTTCAATGCTATCAAGAACTATTGTTTAGTTTCCGTGTTTTGGCGGTTGTGTTAGCTCGGCTTTGTTCAAACGTCAGACGATGGTGCTAATATCCCCCGGCGTAGAGTCTACGCGAAATTATACGTGTGGATACGTGTGGTAAAAAATGAGAAACATAATTGTGACACAGGTTATATAGTGTGTTATAAAAAGGAAAAAGGGAAATGTAAAGATTTTCTATAACACATCAAAACAATCTAATTAAAAATATCAGTGCCCAGCATAAAACATGAATAAAGGCTATCCAACACAGGGAAAAAACAACATAATATTTAAGAAAATCTAACGTTTCGTTCTATACTCGAACAACATCTTCAGAGATATGAGTTACATGATACACTAGATGAATATATATTCAGAGATATGAGTTACATGATACACTAGATGAATATATATATATATATATATGGTGATATGGTGACAAACAGAATTCTAATTACACGAATAGACTAATCAAAAGAAAGAACTAAAAATAGAATACAGGTTACATGATTGAAAAGAGGTTATCGACACAGGAATAAAAATCGTGCAACGCATTTACCATTATGTAATTTGTTTATTATATGCGTACGGAGTAAGAATTTTTTTGTTTTAAAACAATGGAAGTGGTATGAACCAACGAAATTTTAAGTAAAAAATATACATTTTGTTCTTAAATCTCAAAGCGACAAGTAATCTAAGGCAACCCAAAAGTTAAAAAATATTTATTTTTACCTAAGATATAAATAATAAACACAACATGTTAAAATATAACAAACTATATATATATATATATATAGATCAGGGTGTCCCAAAAAAAATGCCCCCCATCCATTTATGAGGTGCACCTTCTTTAATTATGATACAATAAGTACATTTTTATATCACGCCGAAAGACCATCCCTCCTTCTTTCTTTTCTGAAATTTTCAGAGCTAAGTAGTTATCTACTCGCTTCCTGTAGTCATTTAAAGAGGCAACATCAAAATTTGAACTTGTCCAAATTATGTAGCCTACGTCAAGATTTGGAAATCTTCTCCTAAAGGCTCCCTTGTCCTTGTTGGGCTTCTTGTTTCATGATAGGGAAGTACCATGAATGCTCTTCCGTCGGGAGTGAATTGTTTTCCAACCATCTTAAGACGGATGAAGTAAAGTGCACTTCTGCCTACATGGCAAACATGTGCATGGAACTCTCATGAACATTGTTATCACCCCAAGGAACCCCATGCGCATTATTTGATGCCGCATTGCTTCATTTGGTATCAAACTTTATTCCCCTGTAGTCAGTTTTCACATGCATATGTATTCGAACTTGTATTCCGTACTCAAACAAAACCAGGAGCGGATTTAGCATACATCAGACCAGTCACGCGACTGACGTAAAAATCACCAGAATAATTGCGCAATAAGACAATATTTTAATCTCAAGAGTCTTCTAGAAAATGTTATAGTGATCGCAGAGATTGGGTTTTATCTTAGTTTGCGAGTCAGCAAACACCGGGCAGAGATGACAGGTGGTCAGCGTTTGCTTTGAGAGTTTTGCTGGATCTGCACCATGGCAACCACTTTTTTGCTGGATTTGCCTCAAACCTGATTGGCTCTCGCGTTGATTTCAAGCGTTTTGCTGGATCTGCACCATGGCAACCACTTTTTGCTGGATTTGCCTCAAACCTGATTGGCTCTCGCGTTGATTTCAAGTGTTTTGCTGGATCTGCACCATGGCTTGCTGAAAATTGGATTGCTGAGTCAGCTGAGATACTGAGTAATTAGATTTATATTCATCGTCATCGAAGCTTCTCACTTCTCACAGCTGTGTTTCAGTCATGAGTTCTGTAAGCGTTTTCGAATGGGTTTTAGCTGCTTACACAGTCATCGATTTGTTTCAACCGAGTAACATTTAATAGACGCGATTGGAAGCATTTCGAGCTTCTCAATTTTGGCGCGGAGTCATTTATTCCCATTGCTGTAAGGTAAGACTGGTAAGTGAAGGTCGTCTTCTTTCATTTCAAATCTACAAACAGTCTAGTGTCGAATATATGTGTTTTGTCCAGTCTCAGTATCGTATTATTTATCATTTTGCGTCCTAGTGAATTCTGAGTTCAGAGTTCAGACATATATTTATTCAGCAGGCGGCATTATCATATTTCACGCTTGCCGGGAGCTTTTATATGAATTTGAAACTCAAAGGATCAATTGATCCTTAAGCCCAGGTTTAGTTCAACGTTAAATTGGATCTTTCTTTTCATGATTTTGAAATGAATACTGTTTTCAAAGTATTGTTAGTCTCGCTATCTTGCTCTGATGAGATATATTTTAACGGCGTGTTCGTGAAATATGATCTCAGGTAGTCAGGTTGTCGGTAGATGACATATAATTTATTAAATTAATCTTTGAGACAATGAATAATTGCTTGGGTGTTCGCTCCTGTCTCGTTTAGCTAACTAATATTATAGTTAGCTTTGTAAATATATAATTCTGTATAATTTTCTCAATAAAGTTTATGATAAAATGTGCCATTAAAAATATGTTTTAAAAGTTTCAAAATTTTGCTTAAATGTGCTGTCAGATCGGGGGAAATGCCATTTTAGAGACCCCAATTTCAAAAAATTTCCGGGGGGGCATGCCCCCGCACCCCCCTAGTTCTGTGGACCATAAGTTTGAGTGACATTTTCAAAATCCTAAATCCGCCCCTGAAAACTGTGGTCAAAAACCGGATGGGCGACATTCGTTTGGGACACCCTGTATGTACTATTTAAAACACGTTCTGCGAGTGTTTTGAATGGCTTAAAAAACGATCACCATTTGGTAAGTTCGTTGACGTAGTAATTTTGAAAAATAACGTTGTCTAAGGCGAGATTTAAAGTTTTCTAAAGTTTATGTAAATCAGGAGAAAATTTTATCACATATAAAACCACGATACGGTTATGATTTTTCTTTGTGTTTTCCTCATGAATTATTAATGAGTTTTTTAAGTACTATTTATAAACCGCGCAGGAGGGCTTTATCGGATATAAAACACGAGGCGATAGCCGAGTGTTTTAGAGCCGATAAAGCCCGTACTGCAAGGTTTTTAAATGACTTCTAAAAAGAATCACTTCATACGTTCATTGGCGTAGTAATTTTGAAAATTAAGCTTATCTCAGCCGTTAAAAACCAGCGAGAAACTTAGAGCGAGGCTATATCACATATATAGATCCGATACGCTCATGATTTTTCTTTGTGTTTTCCTCATGAATTATTAATGAATTTTAGAAATATATATATATATATATATATATATATATATATAAGTGAGTTATGGTTCACGAAATGTTAGAGAGTGCTCAATACCATATATAGATAGAGCAAAATACAAAGTATAAAGTATAGTTTTACCTTAAAGTCTTCGCTACCAGAGGTTTCACCCTAAACGGGATCATCAGGCGACTGAAAAATATCGGTTAGTGGGCTGCTTAAATGCGTTAGTTTAGGCGTGGGTGTGGGCGTCGAAACGTCCGGCGGATTCATTTGGAGCGTGGGTGTGGGCGTCGAAACGTTGTGCGCATTCCTTTGATTGTTTAGGTTGTTGATCCGAAATCTATTTTTGTGCCGACACGTCGAAACTATTTCTGATCTTTTGTTTAGTAAGAGTTGTTTGTGTGCCTTCATGATGAAAAGTTTTTCGTCCAAACATAAATTGCATCTTTTTGATCCTCCCGTGTAGGAAATTGAGTGTTTTAGTATAGACCAGGTTATGTCGAAACTTTGGTTTTTTTCTTTTAGATTCCAAATGTATTTCGAAAGTTCCGTCTCATTTGAATACTTTTTATTCTGGAAAGATTTAGTATGGTTACGATATCGCTCTTTAAATGTACTTCCTGTCATGCCAATGTATTGCTTAGTGATGTTCTTGTTGCTTATGGAAATAGATGCCTTGTATACTATGTTGTTTGTCGTGCATTGCCCACGGAGGGGGCAATTGTCCTTAATCCTGCAATTGCAACTGCTTGTAACTATGATTCGTGGCTTGCTTTTCCTGATTGTGCGTGAATTATGTTTCGTGATAATGGACTTGACGTTGTTCATGCAACTATAGCTAATCTTGACTGTGTTTCTGTTAAAAAGTTTGTGAAGCTTGTGTCCTGTTGGAAAGTGCTTGTCAATAAGGCTAAGAAAATTGCGTCCTATGTTTGTTTTGACATTTTTGTTAAATGGAGGGTTAAACCTGATGATATTGCGGTGTCTATTTCTGCGTGTTTGCTGTGGTGTTTCTTGTGTGTACTTTAGCTCATGGTTGAAATTGCTGCGCCTTAATGCATCTTGGTAAATTGGTGCGGTTTCATGGAATGTCTGCTCGTCAGACGAGAGGAGGGAAATGCGCTTGTTGATTGATGTAGGTAGCTGTCTTAAAATGCTTGGTGGGTGGTTTGATTGCTTGTTTATGTATAATGGATCGTCATTGGGCTTTCGAAAAGGTTTGTATTTTCCATTGCTTATATATATATATATATATATGTACTATTTACAGAACGGACACGAATTCTGTAAATTACTTCTAAAACGCCTATTATTAAGTTAGCGAAACATACATCATGTTAAGAGCTGTTAAACCATCGAGGTAAGGTTTAATAGGCTACGATTAACAAATTAGTGATGTGAGCATGCGCTTTGATCTCGTATTAGTCCCACATTTTATATTGTAAGTGACGTGCCATAAATAGCCGTTCTGATCATCATTTGTTATTGAACAAATGTTGTTCAACAAATGTTTGCATCTTCATCTTGTATGAGGACGCTACAAGCGTAACTCACTCAAGACAGTTGAATGCGAAGTGTCTGTACACGTGCTACAGAACTGGTCCTGCCAATCCCCTATAAACACCAGGTAATATAAATTAACTATAATTACATAGATATTTTATAATATAGAAGTGACTTGATCAAGAGATCAAGATTTTAATACAAGATACTTGACTATAAAAATTTAGCAATTTCGAGAGTTAAGTACTATATTAAACAAGTACCTTACCATTGACTGATGCAATGAGCTTCATCAACAGCAACACAGACACAGTTTTCCACAAAGGTTTGGGACTTCCACATTTTTTCCCAGCGTTTGGTGGCCAACATTGACTCAGGTGACGTGAAAACCAGCGAATATAGGGCATTTTCAACATCCTTCAATATAGCTTCATATTGGCCTTGAAACACAGCAGCTGCATTGATTCCGAATCTCTCAAACAACAGAATTCTACTTACAAGAATGTGGACGTGTTGGCCGGGATGGTGGACAGAGCTTGTGCATTCTGCTTCATAACGGCTTTTTGGCATCTCGCTGCTCTGATGACATGAAGGAGCTGATCAGTGAACAAAAATGTCATCGAAAAGAGATCCTGAAGCATTTCCCTGGCAATCATGAAATTGTGGTAGAAGGCTGTCAGTGCTGTGATGTTTGTGCTCAATATTGCTTGTGCTCAGGCTTAAGAGGTGAATGCTCAAAAAATCTGTTGCTAGATTTCTCCATTCATCACAAGTCGTACCAGTATGACAAGCATATAACTGTTACAAAGGAACAGAAAAACTTATTGGAATTGAAGCTGCATGAGTATCAGGATGTTTTACGGAGTGAAGCCCCAAAGCAAGTGTTGTATCCAAATGTCCACATAAAATTTGGTACTCTTCAGATTTTTCAAATTATCGCTAATGCAAGTAAGGTATTTTCTATATCTGACATTATGAATTGTGTTGAAATTTGGCGAAGTGAGCATGCGCATGTTGTTATAAATATTTTTTCACTAATGTTTGGTGATGTTGATATTAGAGAGCTTAGTATTGATTTGGATGATACCGGTAGTGATTTGGATGATACAGTAGACTCAGATTGGTTGGATATTAGAGATGACTCTTCAGCGAATGTAGTGTTATTTCAGGATAGCAGTTTCTTACAAGTTAGCCAGGAAATGAGTGAGTTAGATAGATCGGTAGGAAACCCCTTGGACACAAGTTTTGTGATTAGGAACATTGCAACTGACGTATCTTCATTAATTAATGCTGAGGATATGGAACTCTAGTCAATAGTATGTAATGTAAATTATATGGTTAACCCATTGGATTGGAGTACGGTAATTTGATTGTAAAGATACTACACGAGTACAGGAGTAATTTGATTGTAAAGATACACATTTGATGTATTCTAATTAAATATGTTTATATTGAGGGGCAAGGCCACATTTCAGCACCCTACATAGCTGAATAAAATCAGCTGAATCAGCCAGAATAAAAATGCTGAAGTGTGCACTTGCTCCTCAGTGGGTTAATATTTTATAGGAAAGAGCAAATTTCATTGTCACTCCGAGTTTAACGCCCGTGTAATTTATGGTACACAATTTACCAAATTATGTAACGGCTGTTTACATATATGATTTGTCGTATACAATTGTCATTCTGATGTATGCAATTGTTTGTACATGACACAATTCTTGTTTATGATTCGATGGTGAATGTTGACAAACACTGTTTCTAGGCATGTACAGTTGATCACATACACCAAGACAAGAATTGTATTGTGTAAATCGGCCTTAAGAGAAGCACCTGATGTTGGTAACTTTAGAAAACCTATTAGTAAAATAGAATTTAATCTGGATAAAATATATCAAACTTAGTTAGGACTTTTTACATACTGTAATATTTATATCTAACCTAAATTAAATTGTAATCTAGTTAGTCATTTTTTGTATGAGCTGTACAGTAAGTTACAGATCCTTATTTCCCCCCTCTTCACTAATGGCACTTGAGCTTTGCTTTCACAAATTCATGCCACCAATCAAAGAGGGGAAACTTGGTCAGTAACGTATTGTACAGCCTGTCAATATCAACATTATAATAATACTATTTTATATTAATGTTATTATATTCAGAAAACAAACTATCCATCCAGAATAGATAATATAAATTTACTATAATACAAGTTTGTAAAGACAGTGCAGGAACCAACCAGATTACAGGAAAAATTAATTGTATCAAGACTACTCATGTGAAAGAGCCATTATAATTACAATAAATTCGAGTTGTGCCCGATTAATCGACTCTTTTTCAGCACTTGATTAATCATTAACAACAATCGAGTCATTGACAAAAGTCAACAGCATGATACTAAAATGAGTTTTTCTTAAAAAGTTGTGGAAAATGTCAAACGCAACTTGTTTTGATTCTTATCTCTAAGAAAGTAGTAAAAAGCTTAAAAGCACCCCTTTATTTGAAGGGACAAACAATGGCAACACGTGTTGATTTTTTAATACGATTAATAGATTATTAATTGATTGTTGTCAACGATTAATTGATTACAAATATGGACTGATGGGCACAGCTCTACAATAAATCATACTAAGGGTGTTTTTAACAATTATCTAGCAGTTTTATTTAAATAAATGTTTTTTTTGTGTCCATTAATCCATTTGAACATTCCATGAAGGTCAAAATTACTTAGAAGACTTGGAGAACAACCATTGAAATATTTATATGATCTGCCTGCAGAGCATTTAAAAACATTATTAACAACTAATTCTTGAACAATTTTTTTAAAATCACCTAAACATTTCTTTTGTACATGTAAACCTGATTGCTTAAGAACCTTACAATCTAGGTCAAAATTGTCCATTAGCTGTTTGTTCACAGATACGCACTTGCAAAATCGGGTAATTGCTGTTTCATTTGATGCGTTAGGACCCATTTTCTTAATTACCTCTTTTAGCACCCGATTATAATGTTCCAATGCCAGGTCAAGAGGTATGTTTCCACCCATTCCATACTTGGATTTGATAGACCTATTCCAAATAAGTCTGTGTGCATCCTGTGGTGGTAAAATGGCATAAACTTGAGAAATTAGATGTAGCCCTTCCAAGGCATACTTACGGCTACGTGCTCCATCCACTTTCAAAAACATCAGGAAGAATTTCCAGCACCTTAAAATACGTAGCCCATCAGCTTCTGATATGGCATCAGAAAAATTTAAAAATAGCATACCATACTCAAGTAGGGCAAGCTGATAATTGCGGACATCATCCTTGCCAACAGGGGTGGAGGCGGAAGCTGTAGGATGCAAGTGCAACCCATGGGTCTTCTCATGCGCAATACGTCTTTTACCATCATCGGCAAAAGACTTTGTGCAACCAGGAAACCTGCATCCAAAACGACCATCTGCCAAAACATCAACTTTGCGCTCCTTCTGCAGCTCTTCCATGAGGGCATTTATGTTTGTCTCATTGACAACATAGGTGTCCACAATTTGAAATGCCAGATCTTTGAGGAATTTCGTTTGTGTCTCAGCTGTTGCATCAACTAAAGACGATGGCAAAACATCCTCAGAGGGAGTGTCGTCTAGGGAGGTGATCTGCATGAAATCAAGAGTGGCAGCAACTATTCTTGCTTCGATTTCCATTTTGAAGAACTGCTTACAAGCAGAAAAGTTCTTGTCGACTTCAGTTGTAACATTTCTTCGATTGATGTGGTTTCGGTCTGAATACAATGTACATTTGTCTGAAGATGCACTTGTATTGTAAAAATGGTCAAAGGCAACCTGTAAATATTGAAATAAATTTGTCAACAATGGAGTGTTTACCAATTTGTTTTGACTTTTGAATAGCAGAGAAAAATCTCTTTCAATCATTAACTCCTTTGGGACTGAGGGTTCTCCCCTTGTCAAGTAAAATCACCTGGTGTTAGCCAGAGGAAAATAGTAAAGTTGGTATCACTCGTGGTATCAGTCACTGGTGACTGATTGCATCACCTAGTGCACTTTAACATTATTTTTGGCTATTTTGGCCTTTTTATTCTGGCTAACACCAGACAATTTTATTCAGCAGATTAGTGCACTTGCCCCTTAATGGTTAACCATCCATCATATTGCTCTTAATCTATTAAGGGGTCCAGGTGCACTTTAACAATTATTACTGTATTATGTCTGACTCCTCATTAAAAGCGCAGACTATCCTGGGCATTTTTTACCTGTAAAAATTTCATCTGAGAATGAAAATCTGCAACCTCAAAATGTATGCCATTTTTTCTGTCATCTGCAGTGAGACCATTGGCAATCTGCATCAGAGAATTGACACCCCTTTCCACTGATAATTGGTCACCAACTACACCTTGTCCAGCAAACCTCACGTGCTTTTCTGTTGCAACCTGGGGAACATCACCAACTACACCTTGTTCAGGAACCCTCACATGTTTTTCTGTTTCAATGCGAGGGACATAAGAGTGGATTTCATTTACAACAGCTTGTATCCCTTCATTTGTATTCTCATTCTCAAATATCATGCCCAGGAACATGTAAAAAGTAATTATTTAAAATATATTATTTGAAATATAATTATTTAAGATATATTATTTAAAATATATTATTAATACATAGTCACAGGGGTTGGGATTTCAATTGACAGGTGCATTAGTCATGCAACGCATGGTATATTTAGTATGATGAAGTTATCAGCGAATAGAAATGTGTGGCTTCAAATATTAATAATGCTGAAACAAAAGATTTGTGCTTCGTGAGGCATACCATTTTACTTAAACCACAGCTGTCTCATATCTTACAAACTATATTGATTTACTACAGTATGACTAATACAGGGGGGGTGAATAGGGGTATGCAAATCTGCCTAAATTTGAAGCCAAATCTGCCGATATGAAGATGTGATCCAGGATCAAAACTAAATAACAAGCAAATTCCACAATCTGATCCAAAATATTACATAAATCCACAATCCACTGTATTTGTAGGATCATCCAATCCATTAAAAATATCTCCTGGATCAAAATCTGAACCATTTGTTTGACCAAATCGGACAATCTGCAAACCTATTCACACCCACCACACAGGAAAATTGAGTGAGTGTATGATCTATAAAATAATTGTAAACTAATAATGTATATTTACAGTACTTACAGTTTCAGTTGGCTTGGCCATTTCCCTTGAGTATATATGTTTAATATGGCAAACAGCATGTTCTTTGAGGAACCGAAGGCAATTGATGCTATCAACAACAATTCGAGACACTAAACCGGCATAGTTTTCTCTCTGGGTAACATGTTCTGCACTGTCTGGAATACACTTGCCATTATCCATGTCCCAAATTGTCTTCTTGGATCTTTCCTCCATGCTCAGATGATTTCCAGATACCCTGTTCTCAGTGCACATATGCGCTACCCAATGTCTGTCAATGTTCTGGTGGGATTCTGACATATGATGCACTTTCTGGTTGAAATCGAAACTGTCGAAAACAATCTTTCTTCCTTCATCTGCCTGATGGCTCACAGTTGCAGCAACCTCATCAGCATGATCATTACTTGCATCATCATTACTCCAAATAGATAGCAATCTCGCACTGTCATTCTTCACCTTCTCCATAATCTTTGCATTGTGGTCTTGACCAAACTCGTCTAATTTCTTATAAAGAAATGTATGAGACACAACAAGTCGTAGAACCCTCAATCGACATAAAATTGCCTAAAATTAAATGAAAAATATAAAACATATTGAGTACCTGGCATTTGGTTTAGGAGCTATAAAGTGTTAATCCAATTTTTTTTTAAAGATCCATAGGCAACCCAATAAATTATTCTTTCAACAATAAGTATGAATATTAAAACCAACTTGTTCATATACCTTATTTGGGTATCAATTTCCAAATATTCAAACTCTTTCCCATTCTCTTCTTTGTCGGTGCTTCACAAGATGATGTGATGATGAACTTTATTATATTATCTAAGAATATAATAAAGCTCAGGTAATCACTTGAACTGCTATTAATCACCGGAAATACAAGCATGAGGGGAACTGGAAAGAGTGTGAATATATAATTATTTGGAACTTGATGCACAAATGAGGTTCGTGCACAAGTTCCAAATATTCATTATTTATAGTAATATTTTTGTCATATTTTACTATTACTGAAGGATACCTTTATTCCATTCATATTTATTATTGAAAGCATAATTTATTGGGCTGCCTATGATAAAACTAAAAGAAAATATTAATTCCTCATGTAGTGGTTATTTATAACTCATATTCTTATACGAACCATTAATCCTGAGTGCTGAATAAATATTGTATTCAGTAGTTGAACGGCAGTCAAATAAGGCGATCTATTCTTGAGGCAAATGGATGAGGCCATGCATACAGCTGGCATCCAGTATAGGTTGCTTCTTTCCAGGCTGCTCTTGCGGATAGAAGCTGTCATCAAAACACTCCTCAGCATAGGTGTCCTCTCTTTCAAGTTGCTGTCAAGTTTTGTTAACGAAAAGTTAACAATGTCCTCTTTGCTGGTTTTGCGCAGAATACTAGGATTCTTCTTCGAGCACATGTTCGAGCACTCTCGATCGATCTCCTTCAAAAACAACAGGATTATCTGTTCTCTGACCTTTTCACAGCGCCAAGTCGCACGAGCAACTTGTGTGTAGGTTCCTCTGCACAGCATTTTCCCAATAGACCCAAGATCATCAGGCAAAATCCGAGTGGCTGTTTTGCTCTTCCACTAAACTTTAACCGATACAATGGTAGCTTGGGCAGTTGAAATATTTTCCACTTCATGTTGCGGCTTTGGTCTTCGTGGTGTCGAGTCGGTTGAAAGTGAATAGCTGTCGGACAGTGGGTTGTGCTTTCGTCTTCGCGATTGATACGGTGAACAGATGAAATCGATGGATCTTCGCTTTCATCAACAAACGCCAACGAACGCTTGGCAGTCGCTTTTGTTTTAATCGCAACTCCCTTTGCTCCTGCCTTATCGCGGTACTGACGCAGAAGATTGTCGTCCAGATCGTCAAGCTTCTTCTTGTGATTTCTTCTTTGCTGCAGAATCCTCAAGCACACACGACAGATATGTTGCGAGGTAGGGTGAACGACGAAGTGAAGGTCGTCAATCTCACATTTTACTAAAAATTCTCCCTTATTTCTAACTAAATTTCGATCAGAAGCTTTCACCAACACCGAGAAACACAGAACGCACGCAAGAGACGCCATGAATAATCATAGCTAATTATAATACATTGCGCGAATTAATTATTTTAATCTGATTGAAAATCCACGTGACCAGAACAAGGTTTTAGCTTCCGATGCGCAGACGCTTATACGTATTAATCACCGGAAATACAAGCGTCTGCACGCAGGCTAATTCGTCTCCTGAAAGAGGCCATACAGCCAGAGCTAGAGTCTTCCATAATGGGTGCACAGCTGCTTGGTTGAATGGAAGAAAAATTGTTTTCTTCGATGTTGGGAGCAGAGTAGGAAACTCGACTAACATTTCCAGGAGCATGGTATACCATGGCTGTGCTATCCAAGGCTGTTGCCTTGTCCAGACGAAGTTTGAGTAGCACTCTGTTCAGTAGTATAATTGGAGGATGTATGAATGATGTCCACTGACCGGGCGACGTGCTATACAAATAACGGTAGTTGGTGGTTCAGTCTGGATGCAAAGAAATCTACTTTAGGCGTGTAATAGCGTTTCTGGATATTCATAAACAGCTGTCCGTCCAATGTCCATTCTATCCTGTCGTTCATTTGACGTGATTCGGCGTCCGATTCTGTATTCGGGATTCCTGGCAGGTGTTGTGCCAACAGGGTTATCGTTTTGGACTGACATAACTTCCATATGTCCAGTGCTAGTTGAGTAAGCTTGTTTGACTTGGTCCCCCCTCGTTTGTTGATGTAAGCTGCAGCCGTCGAGTTGTCCATTTGTAGTAGAATACGACTCCCTGTCAGTTGACAAGAGGTCAGGTATGATTGAATGGCTAAGGTAAGCCGCTTTCAGCTCCAAGACGTTGATATGAGGCTGTTGCTCGTCTTTGCTCCAATGTTCCCATTCCTGTTGCCTTGACATACTGCTCCCCACCCGAGACAGGATACATCTGTCTGAATTGTGATGTTGTACATAGGTTCGACTATTGGAGTGCTGTTCTTTTGCAACAGCTTTGGAGATGTCCACCACTCTAGATCGGCTAGGGCTTAGAAGGACAGGGTGACCTGCTTTTTCCGGGGCAGAATTCCATACTTATGGAGGGTTTGTTATGTAGTTGTTGCAATGCCCTGTAGTGAAGTGTAGTGTAAGGGTGCAGTTTGCACTCCTATCTTGAACACTTAGGTCATTCGACCAAACAGAGAGGACAGGTCCTGGAGAGGGCACACTGTTTTCTTCTTCATTGACTGGGCTTCGCATTGGAGTGGAATCGTTGAGCATTTCTCCCCCTTGATGATGAAACCCAGGTCGCTGAGCAGTTGACATACTTCCTTGAACAATCGCATTAGCTCCTCTGGGTCCTGATGCACTAACAATAAGTCGTCGAGGTAAATGATCACACGCAGTCCTCGTTTCCTCAGCAATGCAATTACTGGTTTCAAGACTTTGGTGAAAGTCCGTGGAGCTGAAGTGAGGCCGAACGGTAGGCATTGGAATTCGTATGTTACATTGTCAAATATGAAGCGCAGATACTTTCTGTGCTCTTTCTTTACTGGAATTGGATAATAAGCGTCCTTGAGGTCCAATTTCATCATGTAATCGTTCTCCCATAGAGTAGACCGTAGTAACGTTAAGCCCTCCATTTTGAATTTAGTTGACTCCACAAAGGCATTCAGTGGCTTCAAGTTGAAGATTGGACGTGTTTTGTTCTTTTCTTGAACAACAAATACGGTTGAGATAAACTGATCTTTCGGATTGTCTGTAACTTTCTGTATTGCCTGTTTGGCAATAAGTTCGTCGATGGCAGTCTGAATGAGACTGTGTTGCTTTTTGGTTCTCCCTTTGGTTATTCGTGGTCGTACTTGAAAAGGGGGTTTGATAAATGGTATATGGTAGCCTGATATTGTTTGGAGGATCCATGGGTCGTTCGTAATTGTTTTCCATTTTTTTTTAAATTGTACTAATCGTCCTGCTGTCATTGGTGTCTGTTGGGTTTGTTGAGTTAGATGTGGAAGGGAATAGTCAGCTCCTACCACCCTATTTGAAGCCTCGGTTGCTGATGCGATGGTTTTTTTTTTTGTTTTAAGGAATCATTTTGGTTCCACTTGTTTCCCCAAGTTCTCTTACATACATTGGATGTACTATGGGAGAGCTGTCCACGAAAGGGCTGCTTGCTTGTGAAGGGCTTCTTGAATTGTGCTTTGGCAGCAACAGGGGCAGCAACAAGCTTGCTATTCGTCTGCGAATGGTCATGTGTAGCGGTTGTTATAACTTAACTTTACGAAGGCGTTAAAATGTTTAATCTCTATCGTGGGTTTGTATCCGCATTCTTGTAAGTAGGTTTCCAGATCATTAGTTTTACGTAGTGCATGCTCACTTTCAACATGCTCACTTTGAACAGCTTTGTGGAAGCTATCAGGGAACAAGTGCTTGTCGGCTGGGAGGTCAGATTTCAGGGTACGTTAACTCAGATCTGTTAAATACTCTGAAAAGCGACGTTGGCGCCACGAATTTAAGCGGGATACTGCATTGCCCAAAAGAGCTAGGGCATCTTCCAACATTATCTTTACGTCGTCCGGTTCAGGTCCAGCAACATTTTCATCCCCTTCTATGGGCATTTCGAGTGCTTCCAGAGCCGCCGCAATGGGTCGGACTGCTGTAAGTAGGGGAGCTTGCTTTTCAGCCAAGCCTTCATCGAAAGCAAATAATCCTTTGGTTTTTAAATAACCATGCTTCTTTTTTATGTCATCTTTTATACCAGTTTCCATGGTAGGTGACACCAGCACGTTTTCAGTGCCTTTTATTGATGGATATTTATCAAATAACTCTGTCCATACTTCCTTGGACAACGGTTTTGCAAAGGTTGATGTTAGAAACTCTAACAATTCACCTGATACAGTAGTCTCGTTTGGTTCATTGTAAAACCGACTACTTCGACTACTTGTGGCCTCGTTGGAGCTGTCATTACTCTTTGGCCTCTTTGCTGGTGTCTCCCCAGAGACTCCATCGTCTTGGTCGTCCTTCGAGGACTCGACCATACCTTTTGTATGTCCTGATCTTTGCAAGGAGTAGTTGAGCAATTGAGGAAGAAACTTTTGAATCGACTCGGCCACTTGAGTGTTTAATAACGAACAAATTTGGTTTGAAGTGAGAGAGCTATTGTCCGAGCGGGCACTCTAGACAATATTGTCGTTCTCTTGCAAGGCGGGCACCTGCAGAGACATTACACGAAGAAATTAGCAACGTATTTTTCTACGTCACAACTTGTCTTGTTCGGTACAGAGAATTTTGGCTAAAAAATCACACGATATTGGGAAATATTGCCACAGATACAACAATAGTATAATTACTCACCTTTTCACTTGCCATTTGAATTGTTTTAATCGAGGATGTTTATGTATATTAAGGATATTCACTGAATATTTTTGTGAGACCAGAACGAAGCTTGCCCACGAAAGAAGAGGACGAAGGCGCGCATGCGCTAAAAAAATAATGTGGGTACCAGTCCGCTGCTGTCCGCGGATCTGCACCAGTATTGTGAGTATCAGTCGGTACAAAATGGTACGAGAAAATGGTACAACCGTTGATTTTCGCCCGCAATTTCTTGTTCAGCGCAGACAAATTGCCCACCTGTTGTCAGGAGTAGCAAAAGAAGGAGACGTCGGAGGAAACAATTTGAGTGGACTGCTGTCGTATTTTCACAAAGCCGATAAAGGATAAAGGTCAACGAGTTGAAGGAGACGCCACCAGGGAAAACCCTAAATAAGCTACAAGATTGGAGACGAGATGAAGATCAAACCACAAGGCCAAATGTTGGAAGTTGTTCAGAGTGCGTGGAGAAGTATTTGAAGTTGGAGAAATAAACTTGGAAGATATATGATTAAGTGGAAAGCGACAGCGACGATGATCAACCAACAGGTTAGAACAGGAACAGGCGGCAGACGGTGTTTACGTAATTATTCAAAGCACCGTGTTCTAAGCAATTTAACAAACAGAATCTGTTCAAAATGAGAATAAAAGCGTTTTTCTGTAACCAATTACATATTACTGGGTGGAACAAAGTCAAGCGATGAATATGATATAAGTCATGAATTAGAAGAGGTAATGTTTAAGGCAAAATATTCAAAGCAGTGGTTTGACTAGTTCAAAAGTCACAAAAAAAAAACTGGTTTTCATTGCGCATGCATGTCAGTTGCTTGGTTACAATCTCTAACCCAGTCCCAATCAGAGCAGAAAACAAAACGAGAACCGGTTAAACAGGTCTTAAACGGGTTACTTCGTCCTAAAAATTGGACGAAGCCAAACACGAATACAGCAGAGCCTACTTTTCTTCCTCTCTCTCAGCGAAGAAATAAGGAAAAGAAGGCTCTGCTCGCAGGGTACTGCATGTATTGAGGTCTTATGGTATACCGAAGAATGTGATTTGCATAACGATGGTTCTGAACAATAAATCCAAACTCGAATACCAACGTGTTTAGAAACAACATAAACATTTTAAGTGAAAGTAAACCTAAACCAGGCAGCTGTATTGGGTCCACTGACTTTCGTCCTGGTGGAGTACATTTGCAAGGCGGTGACTATGACTGTGACAAACAGATCCAGTAGCCATATCTGGTATGAAGCACAGATACAGGCCTGCAGATAGAAATCACGACCTGCTACCAGACGCTAGCAAACCATGGAATGAATATGAGTAAAGAGTAGACAAAACTATTGCTTAGTAAGAGACCAGCAGCCTGTGCCACAGAGGCAAATTAAGATAGATTGTTAGCAAATGAGACAAGTGGCATCTTTCAAGTATTTAGACAGCAGGCTATTCCAGAGAAGAAATCTATAACGGAAATTCAGGCAAGAATTCTGAGAATTGGGAATGCGTAGGCATGTAATTAGGGTCATCTATAATAAGAGAACGCCGGCGATACTAAAGAGTATATAACGCTATAATTAAGTTAATTGGTATGTTTTTATTGCGAAGAGAATATTTGTAGAAACCAAATCCAATCGGTATGTATTGGGATATTTGTATAATGGGATATCCGACAAGACCCGACAACCTGAAATATGAAGAGTAGAGGTATAGACGATTCAAATGATATATTGTGGTATTATCAATGTGGTATAATGTCATGTTAATTCACAAATTGGTGAGAACACCTGCTTTGACTGGGTTTTCATCAGGACGAGAAAGAGATGAGAAACTAAATGTGAAGAAGCTAGTAGTTGCGGAGACGAGTTGCCTGGGAGGAATTAAAGGAATGTGATTCATAATGACCTACCTCACAAACAAAATAGAAAGTTTGACATTCGTATATTTTTCTTTTTTTTTTGTTGCAAGTCAGGGACAACGTACTCGATATTTGTCTATAAACAATTTTTAAAACTTTTAGATATATTAAGGTTACATTAGATAATGAAATGCCAAATTTTTCATATATTTTTCCAATAAAAATAACAAGTAGAATTTTAAATATACCTGCTAAAGCAAATCGCATTCAAAAATATGTGAACGTGACAAAAATACGAAAGAAAATATGTTTTGGGTCTAGCGTTTTTTTCAGCTTAAATTAGGGTGTTCAAAAACGCACGAAAACCTAAACAACCTTGTTTTCTCAACGACAGATTTTCCACAAAATCGGAAAAAATGTTCAAAATTATTCAACAGTGCCGTAGCAAGGTGTCAACAATTGGGGGGGGGGGGGGGCAGTAGTGGCAATTAGTGACCGCATTTGTATGGGGGTATGGGGGCCCTCCCTCGGAATTTTTTAAATGTAGAACCTCGGAAACACCATTTGCAGCAATTTGAGCGAAAATTTTCATTTAATTCTACAGCTAGTATAGTTCAAATTTTACTGTAAAAACGAAGAAATTATCACACCAACATACCCTACAGGCTGCCAAAATCCAGCTCTATCTCTATGATTGGTTTAGGGAATTGAAACCTCGACAGACGACACTTCACAAAAGTGAACATATTTTGGGGGTTGCGTTGCTCCGTTGAGTCGCTTCTAGGGGCAAAAAACTTTATCTGATAGGGGGGGGGGGGGAGGGAAGCCCCCTGCCCCCCACCTGCTACGGCACTGTTAAATATGTAGTATTGATTGATTTCTCCAAATTTTGACAGTGTTTTGTTAACTCAATCCTGTTCGAGGGCATTCCCAGAGGTGAATAAAATCGTCTAAAATACTAAATACCGATTCGGACAGGAGGGAGTTAAGGCCTATTCCGTGTTAGTCGGTCGCCATACAATTTTTCAATACCATGTAGTTTAAACTCATTCTTGTCCGAACCGAAAACCAGTCACAGCAGGTGGTCTTGGCAATTTGTGAATTAACATGGCATAATAACACAAAAATAATACCATAATATATCATTTGAATCGTTTTTACCGCTACAATTCAAATTTTGGGTTTTCAGGTCTTGTCAGACAAGCCATTTTGCAAATTATGCTAATTTATGCTAATTACTATTATTAATAATATTATTATAATCCAAAAAATGTTAAATATTTAATGAGAAATGACTTTACACCAAATTTTGGATCATGTAAAATGAAAAGCAGCATTTCACAAATTCAAATTGAAAAAATTAAAGCAATACAATAAAAAGCAAATATTATACTGATTTTTTATGATTTTCCATTGTGACCCCCCATTGTGACCCCCCATGGTGCGCCCGCGCGCGATCATATAACTTATTTTGAAATTTACAAATTAAAACAGAATTATACAAGAACATACGACCATAATACATCAGTAAGATCGTTTTTAAGTCAGCTTTTCAGATTTTAAGTTATTTTGAGTGATATTTACTCCAGTTTGCCATTACAACGCCGCCAACTCGCCGACAACTCTCGGCAAATTTTGTTCGGTAATTACCGATCGGCCGAGTTGGTTTTCGTCATATTTTACCAAATTATTGCTAATCTACGAAATAATTTCAACAAACAAATGCTTATACTTCCTTTAGGAGTTGTTAGAGCCTAAATTTTCGTTGTTTTCGCTTATATATTGACAAATAAAAGCCATTTTGTTCTTGTCAACATCGACCATGCTCGATCTTTGCTCACGGGATATTCAGAGCTGCGGGCTCAGGTCGGAGCTCGGGTAATACTTCATGGCATATCGTTATAAAGGTTTCATTTTAAAAAGGGATCATTCTACCCTGGGTGCCACAGGTTTTTCGACGCTCGTGGGGGATAACGAGGACGCACGAGGAAGCCAGGCGGTAAAGTTTAACTAAGAAATTGGATGAAATGAGATTTTCAATGCAAAACAAACATATTGATTTAATAGGTCTTAGTGAAACCAGACTTAATGAAACTAAAACTGATAATATGATCAACCTGGATGGTTATGACATTGTCAGAAATGACCGTACAAGAAATGGGGGTGGTGTTTGTATTTACCTGCGTAGCTCCATTAATTATATTATTAGGTCAAATCTAATTCCTCCTGAATTAGAGGCTATTTGCGTGGAAATTATTAAACCACATAGCCGCCCATTTCTTGTCGCAACAGTTTACAGACCACCAAATACACCATCTGAATTTTTTGATAAATTTGAAAATTTAATCCAAGCTATGGATGATGAAAACAAGGAGATATATATTCTTGGTGATTTAAACTGTGATATGTTAAAAACAGTGTCTGATGCTCCAACCAAAAAATTAAAAGCATTACTTGAGGTATACCAGTTATCTCAATTGATTGATGAACCTACTAGAGTAACCATGACAACATCTACACTCATTGACCATATAATTACAAATAAACCAGAGAAAATCTCTGATTCTGGTGTTATCCATACAGGAATCAGCGACCATAGTTTGGTGTTTGGAATTCGGAAAATATATGTTACTCAAAAGAAACAAGAAAATATTACTGAGATTAGGAACATGAAAAATTTTGATAATCAAAAATTCATTGATGAATTGCTAAGTCAACATTGGGAATATGTTTACTTTTTCGGTGATGATCCAGATACTATGTGGGAAATTTGGAAACAATTATTCTTTGAAATTTTAGATAAGCATGCACCACTTCAACAAAAAAAAGTAAAATCAAAAAAACTCCCCTGGGTTACAAGCAATATTAAAATGCTTATAAACACAAGGGATAAATTAAAAAGAAAAGCCATTATTACAGGCCTTGAAATGGATTGGATAAATTATAAAAATGCCAGAAATAAAGCAAATATAGAATTAAGGAATGCTAAAAAAGAGTATTATTCCAAGCGAATTGCTGGTCAAAAATTCAATCCTAAAGAGGCTTGGAAAACAATAAATAGCTTACTAGGCCGGAAAAATAAACCAACAATAGTAAATGAACTTACTATAAATGGAAATAAACTGACAAATACTAAAGACATTGCAGACGGCTTTAACAATTTCTTTACTGATATAGGCCCTGATTTAGCTAGCAAAATTGATTCTTCAAATCACAACTTTCAGGACTATATTAAGAGTTCAGAGTCAGAATTCAGTGTATTCAAGCCAATAACAACTGACATACTTTATCAACTACTTCATGGCCTTTGCAGTGCTAAAGCTACTGGCATTGATAAAATTTCAAATAAAATTCTCAAGATTGCAGCACCAATCATCTCAGATTCATTAACATTCATCTTTAATCAGGCTATTACACTATGTTCTTTTCCAAATGAATGGAAAATAGCTAGAGTAACACCACTTTATAAAAATGGTCTTCGGAACTTGCCTGGGAACTATAGGCCAATTTCAGTCCTACCAGATATAAGTAAAATTATGGAACGGATTCTCTATAATCAACTATATGACTACTTGACAGAAAATGAGCTACTTTCAGAACATCAGTTTGGTTTTCGTAAGTTTCATTCTACTTCAACTGCATTACTAGACTGTACAAACAGCTGGTATATAAATATGGACAAAAAACTGTTTAATTTAGTAGTATTCATAGACCTAAAAAAGGCTTTCGATACAGTTGATCACCAAATTTTACTAAAAAAACTAGAGCTATATGGAATCAAAGGGAAAGCACTTTCCCTATTAAAATCTTATTTAGAAGAACGTAGCCAAAAATGTCAAATTAATGGCATTGTTTCATCAGGACGGAAAATTAAATGTGGTGTTCCCCAGGGCTCGATCTTGGGGCCACTATTCTTTTTATTATACATAAACGATTTAGCTGAATGCCTAAACGAAACTAAGCCACGATTATTTGCTGATGACACAAACTTAACAGCCTCTGGTGAGACGATAAATGATGTCGAGAGTGCAATGAATTCTGACTTAGAGAATTTAAGGAAATGGTTAATAGCTAACAAACTTAGTCTGAATGTAGCAAAAACTGAATTTATGTTAATTGGCTCAAAACAAATGATAAGAAATGTCTCGCAACCAAATGTCAGTATAGAAAATAACTCGATTAAACAAGTATTTGAAAGCAAAACTCTAGGAGTAACTGTTGACCAGCATTTGACATGGAAAAATAATACTGGGCATATCTGTAAGAAAATCACATCAGGGTTAGGTGCTCTCCGACATGTAAGAGAATTTGTTGACAGAGACACTCTTCTTGCCATCTACAATGCCCTTGTTCAACCATATTTCAACTATTGCTGTGAAGTATGGGATGTATTTGGTGCGACTCAATCAACGCGTTTACAGAAGCTCCATAACAGAGCAGCTAGAATTATAGGAAATATGAGCAATGATGTAGACCACAAAATTGCATTAAATGCACTAAGGTGGCAGCCTCTTCAAATGCAAAGAAAAAAATCAAAAGCTAAAATCATGTTCAAAGTTTTGAATAACATGGGACCAAAGAGTCTAGCAAAACATTTTACTTATAAGAAAGAAAAAACAGATTACAATCTTCGTAATACTTCAAATGCTGTTTGTTTGCCAAAACCACGTACGAATAATATGAAAAAGAGTTTTATATATGATGGGGCATCTATGTGGAACTCTTTGCCCACAGAAATTAGGGAGAGCAAGACCCTGTCATACTTCAAACATAAAATCGCTACTCATACCTTTGAATAAGCTTTATGTAAATATAATGACCATGTAAATATTGACACTTCTAAATAGCCTTTAAATTTACTATATATAGTAAATTATAAATTATCTTGTTCTTTACTTGGTGTGCACTCCACTGACCTATATATAACTGTGAATGTTTAAAACTGTTATGTGTAGGTTAGTGGTGCACACCAGTTACTTATTCTGTACTTGGTGTGCACTCCACTGACCTATGTATAACTATGAAAGGTCTGTTTGAAACTGTTATATATATAGGTCAGTGGAGCACACCCACTACTTACTTTGTACTATAGTATAGCTTATAAATTTTCTTTACTTAGTGTGCACTCCACTGACCCATGTATGATCGTTATATAACCGTTACATGTGAGTGGTCGGTTGTATAACTGTTATATATGGGTCAGTGGAACACGCCCATCGTGGAAATCAGCTTTTGTTGACGTTGTAAGCGTGTTTAAATAAAGTTATCTATCTATCTATCTATCTAAAGCGGGAGGGGCCAACCCGGAAGGCGAGCGCGATAAACCTCTGGAACACCGAGCCGTGTTTTACTGTTTTGATTTGAAATTTGAAACCGCCGTTCCCGAGGGCCGTACGGGTAATGATATTTTAATAATCCAGAGTCAACTCTATTTTGTATTTCTCAAATAGGTAATAATGCTATCGTCTCGACAGTCTTCTATACATTAGACCACTAAAAATTGCTCAAATTTAATAAAACTGGTTTGATTTTAGTTCGGGCGAAGTGACGCTGCCCGATATTCACTATAAACTTTGAAATCCGCCGTCTGTTACTTGTCATGCAGACACTCAGACAGTTATAACTTCCAAACTATGCATTGTTGAACGATAACTTGTACGTATGTTGTTATAAATTTCATTAGCTTCCCTTTGATGTATGGCTTATGTTTCTGGGTTATATGGAACTTTTTCAAATGTCCAAAATGTTCACTCAATAATAAATAAATATTTATTTACTTAACGTCTCGCATGAAGTCGGTTATAGAATTTCAGATATTTAATTATATTAAACACAGGAACTTGAACGACTTGAACTACACTTCAAATGAAAGCTTATAGATTTCTAACAACATACGTACAGGATATATTTCAACGATGCTATCTTGTTGGTTGTTATATATATTTTCAATGACGAAGACGTCTCGTCGCTGAACGCTTTGATGCTCGTTGAGCTCGTAACGAGTCAAGACTTTTCCCACGCAATCAAAAAAATCCTCACTAGAGAGCAAAGGCATTCCCAAAAAAGTGAGTTGTATATCAACGTGAAGCGAAAGTATAGGCTCCAAAACAGAGAGAGAATATATATACAAGGAAATCACTGCTGATGACTGCACCTTCTAGACGGTGTTGAATATTACACTCATGTTATTGATAGAGGTGTACGATAGCCAATGAAACTTATTATTAAAAAAAAGATCCTTCGCTTGACCAATCAACGTCTTACGTCCAGATTTTGGAACGTACTGACCCAGACAACCTTTTCATTGGCTCGGCGCGATCAGAGAAACGGCTCGGTGTTCCAGAGGTTCTTCCCGCTCGCCTTGCAAATTTACCGCCTGGTGTCCTCCCGTATCCCCATTGTCCCTACGAGCGTGGAAGAACCTCTGGCACCCAGGGTAGGATCATTCAGGATCATTTTAAGCCCTAGTGGCGTAAATTTGGGAAAAACCTCACAGGTTCACAACAAATCAAAGTGATCCCGTCCCCGATCTGTCACTGGTAGCGGATATCGGGCCGGACGAGTAGGAGTGCGTACGGTTTTGTGCATTTACTATTCAAGATTGAAAATATAATATGTAGAAAATGTTTTAGTCAAACGGGAAATCTATTTCTTTGTCCACTATTTACTTTTTAATTGTAAGGGGGGTGGGGGGGGGGGGGGGTGTTAATTTGTCCATTATTTCGTTATAAAGAAAAAAGTCTAATAAATAGTTTCTCGTCAAATTTCTATTTTCATAACCAGCATTTGTTTAGCTTTCCAGACTGAAAATGTGGGATATATACCACTAAAATTCGTCTCGCAATAGCAAATTTCCCCAAAATCACTCTCATTATATATGAGAGGAGGGAGGGTGGGGCACCGCCAAAAAGGGGCACCTTGGTTATTTTCAAAATAATTGTATAATTTAAAACGTTGTACGGTTGTAACCTCCATTCGATCACCACCATTTTGTTTTTAACATAATTTCTTGGTCAGCGGCATTTCGTTTAGAAATAGAATACTTCAGGTATCGCCAATGTGCTGGTACTTACATTATATCATATTTTATAAATAATTCTTTTTACGTCACCCCTAGGGCAACGGCACAGTCAATCTTTTCTACATTTAGCAAAGAAAATGTCGGCCTATATAGAGATGACGGATTGGCCATTTTAAAGAACAAAACCGCGAGATTGGCAGACAAAACAAGAAAAGATCTATACAAAATTTTCGAACAGCTCGGCCACAAAATTTACGCCCAGACAAATTTACATGTGGTAAACTTTTTAGATGTTACTTTCGACCACCAAAACGGAAAATACAAGACTTATAGAAAGCCCAATGACGATCCATTCTCTGTAAACAAGCAATCAAACCCCCCCCCCCCCCTAGCATTTTAAAACAGCTACCAACTTCTATCGGCAAACGCATTTCCTTTCTCAAATCGGACAACACAACATTCAAGGAATCCGCACCAATTTACCAAAATGCATTAAGACACAGTAATTTCAATCAGGAATTAAATTACACACAGCAAAACCCACAACAACCACGCAAAAACCGACATCGCAATATAATTTGCTTCAATCCACCATACAACAAAAACGTAAGATCAAACATAGGACGCTGCTTTCTTAACCTAATCGACAAACATTTCCCACCAGAAAACAAACTCCATACAATTTTCGACAGAAATTCAGTGAAAGTCCGTTACAGTTGCATGAACAACGCCAAGTCCACAATAATGCACACATACTTAGGTAAAAAAATTAGGTACAAAATGAAAACACAGCCAGTTGCAACTGCAGGGATAAAAGCAAGTGCCCACTTCATGGCAGTCCCTGACAAATAGCATAGTATACAAATCAACTGTTTCCACAAGCGACATAAATAACACCAAACACTACATTGGTATGACAGCAAACAATTTCAAAGAGCGATACAGAAATCACACTAAATCTTTCCAAAACAAAAAATATTCAAACGAAACCGAAAATTCGAAACACGTCTGGGATTTAAAAGAAAAGAAACAAAATTTCACATGGCCAGAATTGCGGACATCGACAATGCGCAAGTGCGTATTTCGTTACTAAAATGGCGTCTGCGCTGATAGGAAAATGTATAGAAAAGAAAAAACATTTCAAAATAAAAGCAATTGAATGGGCCGTTGAATTATTTGCCGTATTGGTTTCTTCTTCTAGAACATAATTCAAATCTCATAGATAGTATTTTAACTCAAAATGTCATAAAATTAACGGTACAATCTTACATTCAAATTTGCAATCTGTGCTTGTGAATCCCTTGTACAGAAATCGAAAACATCTTACAAGTCATCAGATTTAACAGTTGCTGGTCGAACATCCTTAAACTGGAGTAAGTTTGCCGAGTTCGTTCCTCGAAGCCAACATAATCTTTAGTACACACTGAGATTTTCAGCCAGATTTATGACCATTAACAGCGTACATTTTGGAGATAGAAAATACAAAAGTCGAGGACAGACAAGTGAATCAAACAGCTCGCCATATATACCAGAAATAGCGAAAGTAGTCTTAACCTTTCTCTAGAAAAACTGTCATTTTCCAGATTCTGCCGCCATGTTTGATACCAAAATAAAGCTTAGAACCCGGGCTTTCTAATGCCATGGAGAATGAAGTAAACCAGTCAGACTGGTCAGCGTTTAAACGCGTTGCACTTTTACTTCCGGTTGGAAAACCCCGCGAATTTTTATTTTTTTAACATGTCACACTCGACTGACCATATTAATATACTAAAAGCGTTCAGTTTATCAAAATTCATGCAGAAAGTTGTATTGTCTACTAATCACTGTTCAAATCACGTCAAAAAGAGAAGTGTGTCGGAAGAAAAAATAGCGTTCACAATAAATATTCCACTGCAGCAGCTGTGGAATGTAGCCTTTATGTTGTGAAGGAATGACTTTGTTCTCCATGAGGAATCGCCAGACATCTAACTCCATATTGATGTAAATTGTAGCTATAGTCTTGCCCTTTAGATATGAAGTTACTGCACTGTAGATATTCCGGCCTGCATTTTAATAACCATACTCTGTTCAGAAGGCTTTAGTGAATGATTGTAAGATCTAAGAAAAATTCCCAAAACAAAAAGTTGACATACAGTACTGTATATTATTAGTATTAAGATTATATTATATCACACATCATTCGTTTTGGTGTTATTTAATTATTTTCGATAAACATGGAAATAATACTAACCTCAACAGCTGCGGAGTCATATTGCTGGATGGTTCCCAATTACAAAATTCCATTGGCCATCCTTTACATTTTAGAAGGTATTCTTAGTCCTAAGAGGTTTAGATTTTGTTTTGAACACGATAGTGTTTTGCTCTCATTCGAGAAGCGAAAACAAAGCTAAAAAGACCAATTGGCTCTACTCATATGTGTAGTCTTCCTCCTCGCTATGATTTTTTCCACCTCGTAAAATTCTGCACGGGAAGCCATATTTCATTTCATACCGAAATAGAGAAGCGATGAGCGATTGTAGGGGCCACCGAGGAGTTTATAGGCAACTCTGCGAAAGGCTGCTGTATAGTTAGCGCTGGCTCAAATGTCCACAATTTCTGGCCATGGCATAACCTGGTCTATTTTAAAACGCGCAGCTTCCTACTCTGGAGGACCAGGCAGATGCAATTTATGTTTGGAAGACAAACTTTGTATCATGAAAGCAGACAAGCACTTTTTACTCAATAAAAGTTCAGAAATCATTTGGACATGCAGCCATAAAAATAAATTTAATATCAACAATCTAAACAACAATCAAAACAAGGAAAGGAATTTGAGGAACTCGCCGCCCACACGCACACCTTTCGACGAATGAGGAATGCATTCGTTGTTTCACCGCAGATACGCCCACCTTTTGACGAAAACCATTTGAGGCATGCATTCATTGTTTCACCGCCCTCACGCCCACCTTTTGACCAAAACCATTTAAGCGGCGCACGAATCGAAACTATTCAGTCGCCCTAAGACGCCCCGCGTGAAACTAACAGTTGCGACACTCATCATTTTGATGTAAGCCCACTTAAACTATACTATATATATATATATATATATATATATATATATATATATATATATATATATATATGTACATAAACTATCAACAACGCTATAGTCTAAATCAAGTCAGTAAAACGGCGCAATGCAGATTTAGTTGATTTAAACTATAGCGTTCTTGATGGTTCATAATTTATGCAGTGTGGTATATCCGTCTTTGACTGTGATAAGTATATATTATATATATATATATATATGTACGCTCCTTCACTTCGGTGTTGTTGAGCACTCTGTGCAGTTGCCGTGGGTACCTATTAGCGATAATGCAACGCTCACTACCCTTGTGGAAGTTTGAGCACTCTGGGCCCATGCGCACTTCACGCTATCTGAATGTATTTCACCGATGCTGTCCCACATGCGGTTGTTACCGACGATCGCATGTGTATAAGTAATTGATGAAATTCATTCAGATTGTTCCAAGCTACACTGATGAGCTGTTGTACAGCGAAACACCGTGTCTGTAGATTGAACTATGTACGCTCCTTCACTTCGGTGTTGTTGAGCACTCTGTGAAGTTGCCGTGGGTACCTATTAGCGATAATGCAACGCTCACTACCCTTGTGGAAGTTTGAGCACTCTGGGCCCATGCGCACTTCACGCTATCTGAATGTATTCCACCGATGCTGTCCCACATGCGGTTGTCACCGACGATCGCATGTGTATAAGTAATTGATGAAATTCATTCAGATTGTTCCAAGCTACACTGATGAGCTGTTGTACAGCGAAACACCGTGTCTGTAGATTGAACTATATATATATATATCGGAAAGCCATCTGTGACAATTTCAAAGACATAAAAAGATGAATTTATAAGATTTTGAAGCATTTATCCAGTTATTTCGCTTTTTCAAAAATGTAAAAAATGGCCTTTCAATGAAGAGTTGCCATGGAAACACGTTAGTTGGTATCGTCAGATGTATAGAATCCAAATGATGTGTATACAATTTGACAAAAGGTCTCCAAATTTGATGTTATTGTCCTTAACCGACGAAGTGTAGGGCTAATTCGCCCGCCTCCCCTTCCTCGGCCTGGTTAGAGGTAAAGAAATATACCAGTGGACACTTTTATATTTTACTTGGTTTCTTGGTTATTCTACTACATCGGCGTAACTTATCAATAAAATTTATTACTTCTGCATTAAAGCGGACTGGCCGCCATTTTGTTTTTCCTAGGAGCCAATCACATTGCGTGGAAAACACTATTCACCTGCTATAGGGTATATACTATAAAATGTAATATAGTTTACTCCCAAGGTTTCAAGTTATAGCCGGCAAAACCAACAATGCTCTGGCTCGGCTTGATCAAGTTTGGTTACCCAAAATTAGATTCTCCAATTGTAATAAACACGTCCACACGGTTTTGATAAATCGTACACATTGTTTAACGTAACAAGCCTAGTTTACTTGGCCCTAAGGCTTGCATGAGAAGAAACATTGTTTTGTGATTTGGATTATTTAAAGAGGCCTAAGATATATATATATATATATATATATATATATATATATATATATATATATATATATATATATATATATATATATATATATATATATTAATGTACTTATTATTGTACGCTTTTGATGTCATGGCGAGAAATACTGACGCCACAATGACGTCATTATTAACCAGAAAATTGGAATTTAGAGAAGTAAAAAACAATTTTTACATGATTACTTTTGGCTGTTCGATCTGCTAACATATATAATTATTATATCAAGAAATCATTTTCCCCGCATGCTTACTTTTATTGTTATTATTGCAATAAGAACTTTAAGACATCATAACAAAAATTATTAGCTCTATGTCACTACGACATATTCATAAGTATTAATGCATCACCTACACTGAGATCAGAGTTGAGACTATATAGACCTATCCCAATCCTTAAATCGTCAACATTTCATTTGTGCAGGCATCTTGGATTACCCAGAATGCTCTGGTAAACCTAACTTACAAACTATTATTACGAATTGTTTGTAATTGCTCTATAACTACATATTTGTGGAAATAATAATATTTTGATCTAGTTTTGTAACTGCACAGCAACATCACATTGAAAAGAATACTTTTAGAAAATAATATGTCAAAGTTCAGTGTTAGTGTGTGTTTTGAAATATTTTGTACTATTTTTTTCTTAATAACATTTTTCAACTTTTTTTTTAAAAAAATGGTGCCAATATATGATTTTAAAAAGTCATAATGGTTGTCGAGATATAGATATTTAAGATTAACGATTTTCCGGGCGGAAAGCCCAATCGTAAAGTAAAAATAAGAGCCCAGCTCAAAATTCTTAATTTTGAGCTGTGCTCTTATTTTTATTTTAAGATTAACGAGGTCACTTTCGGCCACATGTTTAGATATGGTTAAGTTTTGTATTTAGGAAAACGTCATAAGCACACCGACAAATTTTCGGCCACGATTTGAAACAGATATTCAGAATTTTAATACAATTGTGCTAGTTGCTGTTGTAATTCTTCCTTTTATCTCTTTTTCCTTTCCCTGGCCCCTATCAAAGAAAAACCTTACATGCAACCTGGCATAAAAATGGCATTGTCTCAACCAGATACAATTATACAAACAATGAGTTTCTTAATAAGAAAAAATAAACAACGAACACGCAAAGGATTGTTACCCTTACGTATTTGTAGTAATTTCTCCTCTGAAACAAGGTAAACAATTTTGAAATTAGGATGACAGCTTACCCCCTTCGTTAGTACATAACACGCCGGCATCGTTGTGGTGACTGCAGTTGTGTTTTTCCCATCCTGGATGGCTACAGCTCGCTAAGTACTGTTCATTTCCTGTACAACCAACGTCATCTAGCCATATTGTGCCATTACTATCCGGAACATCACGACTTTGAAGAGTTGCTCTAGCTCCTGGAAATCCTAGTTGTCGACAAACCACGTTAGCATCGTCTAAGTCCCAATTATCATCACAAACCGCCCCCCATTTTTCTTTGTACAATATTTCAACACGTCCAATTCCAAATCTGCTAAATGTTCCTTGCAATCGGATATAATTACCTATACAGAAAATAGTGATAAATTTGTAAAGTTTCATTCTAAAAATGAATTTAAAAAAACAAACTATATATTTATTAACTAATTGATTTTTTGCCGTATCCAGAAACAGATTCCATAAGAACGCTGATATTTAATGCAAATAAATTACGCAAAGGCTTTAGAAACAAGTTTAAAATTAAGGAGACCCTTGAATTGTTTAAACGTTCTCCTCACTGATAAATTAGCCTTCAGAATTTTTTTATAATTATATTTAACAATTATTCGACGAAGGCGAGGTGAATATCGATGAATAATAACCGAGACGAAGTCCAGGTTATTATTCACCAATATTCACTGAGCCTGAGGTGAATAATTGTTTTAGTATAAATACACATTTTCGTACTTTTAGGAACAGCATTTTCTTTGAAATTGTAAATTTCCTAGTCTGTCGCATTGAAAAATTGGCTGGCGGACATTTTGAATAAGCGCTGTAGGTGATTATATTGAGAATAATCCGAAGTAGCTCGACCAATCATCGCGCGCGAATTTCTATAAACACCAGAGTATTTAGAATAATGGTAAATATTGTATTGCTCTTGTGTATTAGTATTTTGTATTATTTAGTCATCACACTCTTCTTGGAAACCAAGTGTTATTAATTTAAGTTTACCTTTTCTCCTTAACCTTAACCTTAACCTTAACCTTAACTTACATTACCTTACCTTACGTTTTTCATCGACAGATTGATCAACAAATCAATTGTTGATTGATTGATTGATTGATTGATTGATTGATTGATTGATTGATTGATTGATTGATTGATTGATTGATTGATAGATAGATAGATAGATAGATAGATAGATAGATAGATAGATAGATTGATTGATTGATTGATTGATTGATTGATTGATTGATTGATTGATTGATTGATTGATTGATTGATTGATTGATTGATTGATTGATTGATTGATTGATTGATTGATTGATTGATTGATTGATTGATTGATTGATTGATTGATTGATTGATTGATTGATTGATTGATTGATTGATTGATTGATTGATTGATTGATTGATTGATTGATTGATTGATTGATTGATTGATTGATTGCATCATCAAACACATGTTGCTTGCCTCGATCAAGCAGCTTAAATTTATCTACGGATTCATGGTAAATAGAAATCAGTTATTTATACTTTTTTTTATCCACAAAATGTTTAAGAGGTTAATTTCAACCGTTGAATTATGAGTTGGCGTCGAAATTGGTGATTTGACAATTATATAGGAAAATGTCTCGTTTTCAATTAGATATTGACGAAAAATTTGCGGATGACTTCAACTTGAAATGCATCTAAAAAGTTTGCGATACCTTTCTTGTGTTCAGTCACACCATACTTGGAAGTGAGAAAATTGGGGAAGACATGAAAAAGCTTTGTATTTGAACCCTAGTCGACTTGTGCGCCTAAGTTGTTGCTTTAGAAATCGATCGATAATCTGTATTTGTTTGGATTAAATTATTGTAGGAACGTTTATGGTTCATAGTTTTGTTCTTAAATATGACAATATTTGCATTCTATTGGAAATCCCAATATTTTCCTTCTGCTTGATGAAGTAAAATTTTGCTGTTAATTAGTGGTAGAATTTATCGTGGTGTCTGAAGAAAACATACAAATATTTTCATATTTGTCACCGTGGCTTCAAAACCAAACAGGGTTTAAAATTTTCTTTGTCTGTTACACTTTATTTTGAGAACTTGTGTGTTGCCGTGAAAATAGGGGATCGTAGAATTTTCGAGCATCGAAAATGTTCAACTTTAAACTTGATTTGTACTTCGGCGAACGTTTACAGACACCCTGTTCGGGTTTACGTTGTCAAACTTTCTTGTACGGACACCCTGTTCGGGTTTACGTTGTCAAACTTTCTTGTACGGACACCCTGTTCGGGTTTACGTTGTAAAACTTTCTTGTACGGACACCCTGTTCGGGTTTTCGTTGTAAAACTTTCTTGTACGGACACCCTGTTCGGGTTTACGTTTTAAAACTTTCTTGTTTTAGTTTTTACATGTAAATTCTTTCTCCCTTGAAGTTTCGAGTTAACCTTTCCTGCTATAGTTAAAAGTCTAGGACTCAAGAAAAAGAAATAACACTTTTTTTATATATCGTTCGTGAGCGGGAACATTATAACGCGCGTTGTCCCAATCTCGTTCCCAGAGCCAAATATGCCCTGCCGCGCGGGCAAATCAAATGGCTCTGGGACAATCCATTTGAAATACAGGAAAAAGTGTGTATTTCGGGGAATGTGCAGTTGGTATTTTTGTACCCAGACCCACGAAAACCTTCAGCACGGCCGTTCAATATTCTGCAAAATACATCGACGTGTTGTGGCTGATTCTGGAATTTAATAGTAACAAATTGCAGTAGAAATGTTGTAAGAATATAATCGTGGCTGGTTTGTGATGCGATAAAGTATTACTTGGCAGAAATTTCTGGATAAGAGACTGTTAAATGGAAAATAATGCACCAGCCGTGATAGTGATCGATGACCAATTGACCAGTTCATGACCTTCTGATGAAACCCAGTTTGAATTATTGTTTATTCAAACTTATGAACACGAGAATATCGTATTATTGTTCTGAATATTATTCGAATTTTCGTAGACGGCTACAAGGTAAATTACAACGAAATCTGGAATTTAAAAAACTTATTTCATGTATGTACATATATGTCTTTCAAATAAAACGTGACCTTGGTGGTATATTTGTAATTTGTTGATTTGCAACATTTAATTTGTTACATGTTTTAATCCACTTGTTTGTGTGTAATCGAAATAATCGACACTTTAGCTTTCTGAGGTTTAATCATTTATTAATTCATATTACATCTGTTTATACTGATCTATGTGATTGAAGATTCAAACACCAGCAGCTGAACCTCACTATGAACCAGCCATATTTGTACGGCCTGTTATTGCCCGTTTGAGTATGGCGAAAAAATTCTATGCATAAAAAAATAAGAAAGTGAGAGGTTCTTCTTTTACTTATTGTTTTAAACATTAACATTAAAGTACTTAACACCAAAGATGTGAGGGGCAGGTGGCACACATGCTCACATTTAGCTAATATATGATTCATTATGATATTGGATTTTGGTTTCATTTGTCACAGTCTAGTTCCGTTGTAAAATTTACTAAAGTTTGTGGAGCCCTTCATCAAAGTAAAACCAAGCGCACCACCTTTTTAACTTTATACCTAAAACACTGCTTAATTATATCAACTTTACTCTTAAAAACATTACAATTATATGATTACAGTACTGGTACATGTATATATACTGTAATAAAGCAGCTTCTGGTACAAAAAATACCCTTTAGACTTGGCATCTTGTGCAGTCTGGTAACTGATAAGGGTGTAACAATAGAGGGACTAGGGGGGGGGGGGGATACAGGCTGCCCACTTAACATTTTTCCTAATCTCCGTTGGTAACTCTGAAAATGGGCTAAAATCCGACTAAAGCCTGGTTTCCATTTGGTCACTAGTGGTCATTGACAGAGCTGATGCTGGGATATGATTTATTCTATCCAAAGCACCCCACCTTACTATTAATTTTGACGAATTAGGCTAACCCGAAGTATCTTCTGCCCGCACTAGGCAGATAATGCTGGCATGCGTGTAGTCCCCATTTATAACAAGGGTGTCCACAGTTAGTAAGGCTCTCATTTGTACTGTATACTCTACTCATAAATTTACTTTTGGATAAAGTGCCAACTGAAGATAAGATGAGTAAAGTCATAGTCAGCAATAAATTATGAGTTTTAAGAAATCATTTTATTAACCTTTTCACCACCAGGTTAAGCTATTTAGAATTTTATTCTGGTTAACATGCCAGATGATTTTATTCTACTGCGGAGGGAATACACTAGCTGGTTGCGGTGGCCTTTCAAGCTCACATTGAATGGGTCAACTCACTGTTGCTTAGGTTTGCTGAGAATCCCTATTAATCAGCTAATTAAGTTACAGTAGCTGGTGTAGGCAGGAATGGGTTATGGTCCAAATCATAATGTGAAACACAGTAAATGTAATATTAATTTTATTGTGTAAACAACCAGAGTTAGTAGTGGAAAATTGTTCTCTCGAGGTGGGAATTCTTAACTTCTAGCTTTGAATACATCCCAAATATAATGCTGCTGTTCAGTACATAAGGAATAATACAGAGATTGTTGTTTGCAAAAGTAAAACTACAGTTGGTGACTACTATGAAAAGACCTTTGGCTGAACTGATTTTCTTTAATTTAGAAAGCAGATTTTGCATATACAGTGTGTACTAAAACATTAACTGTAACCATCAATCACTGTCTGTTTATGATCAGGGATGCCAGGAGGGGCACAGGGGTGTAGGAACTGGAGGAAAAATGGGGCATGTGCCCCACCCCCCAACTTTGTCATGACGTGGCCTTTTTGCAACAGGAAATTGCCCTTTTTATGTTAAAACATGTGCCTCAAGTGTCCTTATGAGGTCCTACCCCCTGAACAAAGTGCCCTTTTGAAGCTGTGCCCCTCCAAGATCAAATTACTAATTCCTACACCACTGGAGGGGCAGCTTCCACTCATTGCCTTTCAGTGCTAGGAGGGGCAAGGGGGGTTATCACTTAATATGGATATCACTTAAAACAAGATATTAAAAAGGAAACTATATGGGGTCACTACATAGACTGTGGGTATCTCCTCGTATTTAAAATATAATTAAATAGAAAAATAAGTTCACCATTTATTATTTTATTATCACATATTTTATTTATTAACATTGGTACCTAACTGATACTGGAGAAACAACAATACGACTAAAGGTCCCTTACAAGGTTGTTCTCCTAAGATTGAATTGTTGATTTTAAGGGGGATGGCAGAGAACCTGGAAAAACCCTTGAAGCACAGGAGAGATCAACTACAATAACTCTACTCACACAAGTTCCAAGCTCAAGCCTGTGACAAGGTGTCCCACGTGGTCACACATCCAAGTACTATTAACCCCATCTAATCAAGCTTAACTTGGGATTACAGTGGTCAGGTAACTCTTCACCACCCATGCTTCCCATATGGTCACATACAGTAGGTATAGTACCAGTTTAAAACTGGTGTAAAATGTATAAATCAGCAACTAATTAATGCTTACCCCATATGGATATAATACTCCAAACCAATATTACTGGTAGATACATGTATATTTTAGTGTGCCAGGTTCAAATTAAAAAAACTATGCACCTTGTAGTACATTGTACAGCTATAAGAATATTATGTCACACGTATAAAAAGTAATAAACACAGTGTCAACAGCCATAAGACAATATATGTTTTTGTTAAAAATATGAGGAGATACATACATGTTGATATAAACTTGATCAGTCACTCACATAATTATGAATATTTGAGGTGATTGAAAGATGTAGACAATTATTATTCAAATAGCCATCATTTATACGTTACAATGATACTTCTTGAAGTCAAATCAAGTGTCCATACTCCATATGACGATATACCATAAATATTTAATTATTTTTGCATACAAGTACGGAAAACTATGAAATCTGAAAAGTGAACTCGTCACGAAGCACGGCCACGATGCATGGGCCACGATGAATCTGTTATCTGTCATACTTTAAACTCGAACCAGAGTTCCAAAAATACCACAAAGGCAAGTAAGTATTTCTTGTCTCCTTGAAATGACGCAAAGGAATAACTCTCAATTTCTCAGATTAAGTCCCAATAAACATGTTATTTCACTTCACTCCTTCTCGAAAATAACCACCATTACATGAAGACCGCGATGGTAGAATGGGTGTGAAATTATCGGCGGCGTAGCAGTAGGCGTCAACGCGTTAAGCCAATCAGAGTCGATTTTCAAATGGATTGTCCCAGAGCCATTCGCTTCCCGCGTGAGTATGGCTCTGGGTACGAGATTGGCGTTGTCCACGAAATATGCAATGTTCAATTATTCGCGCATGCGCAGAAAAATTACCCACCTGTTACTAAACATTAATTAAATATACTACACTATGCAAATACATCCTCTGTAATATACGTTTGTACTCAGCGATATCTCCTTTAACCAAATAATATTTCGTTTGTAAGTTGATGTGTTCTTCTCACGGGGTTTTGACATGGCTCTTCATCAAAAATCTTTACTATCTTAAATTCTTGTCACGATATTTCTATTTTTTAACTCACTTTATAAACTAAGGTTAATTTAGAAAGTCTGCTTATTTGCCTAGAGCCTCAGAAGAGGCCTTCCGGGTCATTCATTTCAATAATCGTTATTAAAGATTACAATGAATGACGTGTTTGTGGATGTTGGTGGGTTGTGAGAGTGAGGAACAAAATGAAATTTGTTCTTGAAACGGGACTAATTTACGAAATAAATGTCCCTGGGGACACAAGTCCTTGAGAATCTAAGGCCTACACCAAACGTCGCACAATAGATGAATTTAATTCAGTCGAATTTAAAATAAATTTTAAATAATTCAGTCGAGTTAAACGTGAATTTCTTTCGAATTTAATTGTTTTTACTTGGACTCGTGGAACTTGAAAACAACTTCCTGAAAACATAACGCCGAATTGTGCCAGACAGAAGAGAAACATTGAATTCGACGCGACGATAATTCGTTGTGTAACTCGAACACGCATTATCGTCGCATTATTCGAACAATCGTCGCATTTAATTGAGACAAATTTAACTCAATCAATTAAATGCGACTGTGTTGCAACGTATGAAACGAATTAAATTCGACTGAAGAGTTAAATTCGTCTGAGACGTTGTATCTGTCACTGTGAGACGGATACAACGTCGGAAATGCGTGTTAGTTTCAAACGTCGCTGTATCGTCGCATTGAATTAAATGCATAAATTATGACATATTTCTCGATATATATATGATATTTCGTCTGAATTAAATATGTCGCATGAAACGAATTTGAGTTTACGTCGACTAGTCGACAAAGCTAACTATGAATTAAATTCGTCTGAATTAAATGCGACGTGAGACGAATTTAATTCGTCTGTCGAATTTAATCGAGCTATACGTTGCAGTTTCGTCGAATAAAATTCAAACAACTAAATTCGTATGAATTAAATTCGTCTATAGTACGACGTTTAGCACAGGCCTAACGTAGTATTCTTTGTCACTCTAAGCGTTTAGTGTGCACTATGCGTCAGAAGCGTAAGGACTGCCCTATCTATGGAAGGAAATTGAGTAAACTTTTTCAAAGAAAGAATTGAACGGCGTTAAGTTGTCTAGTTAAGTAAATTATTGAAACACAAGTTTAATAATTGATAGGGTACGTTGTGCCGTGGTAACGCTGCTAATTAACGCATATATTCTAGGAACATCTCAAAAGTTTCAAAACTTTCAATCAACCTCAATGACTCTTGTATTGAATCAGTCACACAAGAACGTTTACTTGGAATTAACTTCGATCAATCTCTAAACTGGACACATCACGAAGATATTCTTCGCAAAAAGTTATCACAACGCCTTGGAATTTTTAGAAGAATAAGACACCATCTCCCACTACCAGCTCGTCTGGCTTACTATAACTGGTTAGTGTTTTTTCTAATGGATTATTCGTGTGTTGTTTGGGGGTAATACGTCAAAACAGAATCTGGGTCGACTCTATCGTTTGCAGAAAAGAGCAGCAAGATTAATTCTAGTCACTGACGCTAAACACACATTCTCTTCCTCTGTTTTTGCAATTAGGCTGGTTACCTATCCATCAGCGAATAAAGTTTTTTAGATGTCTGCTGGTTAATAAAGCATTAAACAAGTGAACTCCTTCTTATATTACTAGTCTAATCCAACCTTTTCCTTATATCCATAATATTAACACAAGAGGATCTCAAAATAATAAACTTATTTTACCAAAAGCAAAATCATTAGCTGGAAAACGCTGTTTTAAATTTTTAGCAGTACTTGAATGGAACTCACTCGATGATGATATCAGAAACGTTCCTTCTGGAATGACATTTCGAGCTAGGTACTTAAAAAAGGCATTTACTGACAAGAACAACCTACAGGACAGCTAATACTTTTTATAAATTTTGTTTATATGACATTTTTTTATTATTTTACTTTCACTGTAACACAATATGACACAACGAATAACGCTAACTTAATTGTATATATACTTAATTAATATGTAGTCTTATGTATGTAGTAATGTATGTTGGACGTGTAAATATTGTAACACTCTAATTATTTTAATCTTGGTATAGGTCCTAGATGGAAATTACGCTTGTAATGCTAGTTACCCTGGTTAAAAAAAGTGTAATTATTATTATTATTATTATTATTATTATTATTATTATTATTATTATTATTATTATTATTATTATTATTATTATTATTATTTTTATTATTAAGTTAACTAAGACCAAAATGCTGACATAATCAGTGGCACAAAGAGAACCACGGGCACCACCGGACGCAGGACCCTTCTCCGTATACTACTTACCGAATTAATTTCAAAATTTTATTGATTTTGCAAAAGTCGTTTATTCTATCCCACGCTCTGCACAGTCTTAATTATTTTGCTAATACAACTTTGATAATGTTTTTATTACATGATCTATATTTTTTTTAACTCTATTTAAATGTCCAGAGTAAAAATAACAAAGATCCAAGTTTTCGACTTCTATCCAAAATCATAAACGGCCAGAACTCTTTCAAGCACCGTAAACATCGTGGTATTTAATTTTTTGTGGAGGTAAATTAACTTTTATGATAATTGTTTACAATTTAATTTGTATTGTTTCTTTAGTTTTTGAAAATACATGCCTTTACTGGTTTGTAAAGACTGCTCCAAACCTAATCAAATTGCTGAAGAATTGCTTTAATACAGCTCAGGTTACAGAGCCTAAACAAAAGTTTGTTACATTTACGTATTTATTGTAATCATTAACGAAGTCGACTTAAGTAATTTAAAAAAAATATGATAAATTACCTGATCCGTTATTACACAGAACACCAGCATCTTTGTTGTGCTTACAATCATATTTCCACAATGCATATTCACCAAAGCAGTTTCGCAAGTACTCTTCATTTCCTGTACATAAAAGATTGCCTACCCATATTGGTCCACTACCATCCGGAACATCACGACCTTGAAGAGCTGCTCTAGCTCCTGGAAAGCCTAGTTGTCGACAAACTACGTTAGCATCTTTCCAGTCCCAGCCGATATCACAAACCGTTCCCCATCTTCCATTTAAAAGTATTTCAACACGTCCAGTACCAGATTTCTTAATTGGCCCTTGCAATCGGACGGAAAGACCTATGAAAAATCAAAAATATGTGTAAATTTTGAATGATTTATTCTAATAATAAAATGTTAAAAAACCTTGTTTTTTAAGAAAGCTAGTGCAATTTTGTTAATTAATACATAAGTTATGATTGGGTTTGTTTCTACAAAAAATCAAGAGCTTTCTTTGCTCAGAAATTACGAAAAGTTGTTATTTTATTTTTGGCTCATTATCCAAGCTGACATCATTGTGAAATAAAGAATAAGCGATTGCACAATGACGTGAGATGGCTCTTGATGATTACAACTACCAGAATACTTTGCCAGCAGTCTAGGGTTTCGCAGTGAACTCTATATATACCTGGAAGGCTGACTGCCAATAAAAAAGTGAGGCAAGACATGACGGCATTGGGGAATTTTTGAACGTCAGTTCTAGGCCCCTACGCGGTCATCTTGGATGTCAGTCTTTTTTTCTCGTGGCCGAACTACAGGCGGCCCAAACGTACACCCTCTTGCACGCGAACAGTGTTGCCATTTGCTTTGGAGGAAGGCGCTGCGTGTGTTGTTTTTATTTTGTTGCTGTTTTGTATTTGTTGATGCTTGTGGCTTTCCGAGTCGAGCCTGAACTATATATTTTGGCGAGTCCCACTCATGGTCAATTAACCACTTTATACATGATGACTTTCGTAGAGAATATGGAGCTTATAGAGCTTAACCAAACTAGGACGACGACGGTAATGTAAAGTTCATTAAACACAAATCGGAAACGACGAATTATTTACTAGTACGTAGTATTGAATACTTAAAATATGTTTTTTCGACATCCAAAACCTCATGGAGCTAGTTCTAAAAGGATTTCGTTGAATAGTTTGAAGTCAAACTCGACTACGGATTTCACCGTTCCCGAGTTAACTTTGTCCTAAAGACGTTAAAATTACCTAAATAAAGTTGTATGTAGAACGGGAACGGCGTTAAGATTACTCTAGGAACTAAAAAATATTCATCTTCTTTGTTGTGTGAGGAAAATGCTATTGTATTAAGGACGTTGTCCTTGACGTTCGCGTTGTATTTGCTTATTTTAGACGGCCCTCACTTGAAGCTCCGTAAAATCCACAAAAACCGCTCGATCTCGCCAAAAATGCCATCAGTATATATTTGTTAATAACTGAGTTGGCTTTCAGGTTCATTGCTCTTTCGACCCAAGCGTTAATCTTTGCAGCTCGAGAAACTTTCATACAAACGGCTGATGTGACACTGGCCGTTCGTAGTACGCATACGGCGAGAGCTTTTGTGAAGCCAAAACTGGTTTGTATATAAACGTTTCAGTCGAGCTGCAAAGAAGATGAAAGAGCAGTCAGCAATGAACGGAAAGCCAAGTTCTTGACAAATGTACTGATGGCAATTTTCATGAGATCGACCTGTTTTTGGGCATATACGGAGCTTTAAATGAGGGTCGTCTGCAATATTCCCCATAAAAGTTACCCGTCCGCGAGCATCAACAAATAGACATCAAGCAGAAACAAGTTAAGAACATTTATTTCGAATTTATATGGATCTTGGTATATATTTCATTCATTTCATAGTGATATCAATTGGAATTTGTGGCAACGGTCAACATACGCAGTCCCCCCGGAATGTAAATGAAATCAAAAGGAAACACAAAAGGAATACAACACTGCTCGCGTGCAGGAGGGTGAACGCTTGGGTTGCATGTGGTTAGGCCGCGAGAAAAAAGACTAAGACTGACATCCAAGATGACCGCGTGGTCCTGAAACTGACGTCCAAAATTCCTCTACGGTTTAGGAGAATGCTCTGGGTGCTTTTGTACGTTTATCAACCACGTTCGTAAATGGCGTCGGCTTGGTGAGTATACAAGACAGGGAAACAGATCGTTAGCTGTGAATGTTAAGTTAAATTTGTAAATACATTTCACTGTTTCTCAGTTGTTTGGCTATCAACTGCCTGTCATTTGTGTTGATTGTTTGGCCATCTACTGGGTGTCGTTGGTGCTTACATCAGTACATTTACAGAAGCTTTACCTGAATAGATACACGTAACCAACGCCACAGTATATTAAATATACTTCTTACTGAGTATATAACAGCTTGCTGCTTGGTCTAATAACTACAAAACGCAAGTAATAAGCACCGAACAACGACAAAAATATGTTGAACTGTTTCCATGTCTAGTCGTCTAGATATAATTTAGGTACCGTATTACATGTGGAATTACAAATGCGTGTTTCAAAACATGTTTAAATATTTTCTGTTTGACAAATTTATTTAATTGCATTTTATATGTAAAATATGGCTTGAATCTTCCGAATCTAAAACGATAGGTTTTCTCTACTAAAAGTATTAAGATTCGTTTAATTATTTGGCTACATTTAAAGAGTTTTGACACAAAATTAATTTGTCTTATCATTCATTTGGTTTCTATTCTGCATTCTGATTGGTTAATTCACCTGCAATAACTGAGTGCAATTAATTTTCTGCTGCAAATAATTTTACGAGCATGCGCACTAGCGATAGGGCTGACAAATCATGATATTTTGCTCAGACTCGTCCAATAATTGATAAATGACAAAATAACATCTCTTCCAGTTTTTCGTCTTTGGCTTCGTTGTTGAGGTATTTCAGTTTGTTTGATATGTAAATGTCACATGTTGTGATGTACACGTGCATAATGACTTATCGAAAAAAAAGAGAATACCACCTTTTTCTCTAAAATTCCACATTCTTTTTTAAAATTCACATTCTCTTTTTCAAATTCACTTTCTCTAATATTTTATTAATATTGCTGTTGTTGTTGTTGTGGCTCATGTTGTTGTTGCTGCTGCTGTAGCTGTTGTTGCTTTTGTTGCTGTTGTTGTTGTTGCGATATCTCTGCTATTATTAAACGAAAACACTTGAGATTTTACATGTGCATGATGCTGTGGGAGGAAGTCACGCACATGCGTCCTTCGAATTAAGTTTGGTTGGATAATAGCAAAGATATATAAACTTCTTCGATGAGTTATTATGCACGTATACGTCACAACATATGACATTTACATATAAAAAAAACTGAAATATTTCAACAAAGAAGCAAGGAAACGAAAAATGGCTAAAAATGTTACTTTGTTATTTTAAGTGTTCTTTCAAATAAGACAAACATAATTTTCGTGTCATAGGCACTTTAACCCCTTGACTACCAGGGCTCTTCCCTTGACGAGTAAAATCGTCTGGCGATAGTTAGAGTTAAAATACGAGTTAAAATGCGCGTACGAGTTAAAGGTTAAAAGGAAACGGGCTAACTTGTTTCCTTCAGCAAAGGCTTTACGGAGGGAAGTATATTTTATATAAGACTACAAATAGAAGACTATGTTTGATTTGTCAAGAATTTTATATGCTAGTCTTGATAAAGTGCGTACTGTACAGCTGGGAGTCGTAATTATTTTAATACTCGAAAAGCGACAATGAAGGTTGCCTCAAACAGCCTCACTGCGATTCTACATGGCTTAGAGATTGCTTCAGAAAATTTTGTTATTTTTAACAAAAACGTATGCGCGCGCTGCTCCGCAGGTTTCCTAGATAGGCACAGGCTGCGCCAAAGCTGCACAAATCAGTAGCCCGAATGAAAGCCTCAGTAGGCGTCTCGTTAATTTTAAGTTAATTTTAAAAATATCTAATCTGGTATATCAGAGATTACGGCAACACAAGGAGATAAGCAATATTTTAGCCAATCTACTATACTCGTATTAGGTATAGTTCTACCATAGTAAACAATTTCTCCCAAAGACCTCCATGATAAGATGCTTGAGATGTTAGAAAACTGTTTCGCAACATAGACGCTTTAGTTTCATCGATTGCTCAAAATAACGATCAGTATTTCTTCGACACGTTGATCAGCTTCAGATGTTTCGTCTGTGTGGTCCATGACCTTAAATGATTACGCTACAGTGAGACAGTTATTTTAATACAAGTTCTTCGAGATCCTGTAAAACTGGACCAAGTAAGAGATTAAGAAATCCAGCACCTCTCTGGACCAAAATTGTCGAACCTCTTTCTTTTATAACTTAAATTTATCGAGGGTCCGCAAGGGTAGATATATCATCTTTGTGAGGCCTGAGTTTCTCCATGAGGTGTGTCCTAATGGTATAATGCATTTGGTAAATATTAAATGCACAATAGCAGATACATTTCGCTTGTTCATACCCTGGTTCCAGTAGGTTGCTCTCGTAAGCGGTCTCTCGCCGGTATAAAATTACGGGAGCAAAAACTTTTGTACCAGAGTAACTTGTTCAGGGCTTGCCGTCTGCAAAAGGCTGCGATGTTGTAATGACGCAGATGTACATAAAAGCTGTAGAAAAACAGTTGTTTTACAAGCAACATCTTGTTTAGAGGACGTCGTTGAAAGAATGATGTAAATACTACCAAAACAGGCATTTTTCATTGTCTTTGCAAACTTTCCTAACCCCCCTCCCCCCCCCCCCCCCCCGCCCACCCCCACAAACACATCAATAGAGGCGGAAGTAATTGGCCACCTGACCAAAATAATAATTTCATGCATGTTCAAAATCTTCCGCAAAAGCAAATTTTACCTTCAAACCACAAGAAACATGTAGAGAATCGCTTTGATATCGAGCATGCCAATTTTTAGCAGAAACAAATAACGTTTAACATGATCAAAACATATTTTATTTCTGGCTGCTATGTTGGATGATACATGAATTTTCCATCCAACATGGCAACCAAAAACAAAATACACTTAGATACTGCTAAATGTTATAACATCTGCTAAAACTTGACATGAAGAACATGCATCAAAGCGACTCGTTACATGTTCCTTTTAATTTGAGTGCAAAATTTGCCTTTGAAGATGATTTTTTACAAGCATGAAATTTTTGTTTTAGTCACGTGACCAGCAATAATATGGACGTTTTGAAAAAAATAAATTCCGAAATTTTACTTAAAATACCACCCTATATCCGTTTTGTAGATTTATAATTCTATACCTCCTGTTTTAAAAAGATTGAAATCACGTGACCCCTTAGTGCAAGTCGCCTATTGTGCGCATGAAATAGGGTATATAAACTCGGTTATTTCATATAATCATTACGATGTTATGTCTACATCTGATTGCATCTCTCGGGCTAAGTACGTTGGATGAATCTATTATTATTGTTCACTTGAGACTTTAAAGAAGGAATGGAAAGTTTGCTGAAAGCATTAAGCATTGAGACATGAATGCTCGACGATTTAGAATACGTACATGTGATATGATGCTTGGGGAAATGAAGTACGTCTACATGAAGTGTCTGTTTGAAATAACTACTAAAATTTGGAATGTTTTATTCTAATAATAAAATTTATTTATATTAATATATTTAAGAAAGCTAGGGCATTTTTTATAAATTAAACATAAAGAGTGACTTTGTTTTTACCACAAAAAAGTTTTCCTTCACTTTTTGAAATAAGTTTGACGAACTATACAAATAATTAACAATTATTGGACGAGGTTGAGCAAAATATCGTGATTTGTCAGTGGCGAGCAGATCAATTATTTGCCGATGCTGAAGGCAGAGGCAAATAACTGAACTGCGAGACACTGACAAATCACGATATTTTGTGAAAACCGAGTTCAATAATTGTTTTATTATTCGATTTTTTTTTTTATTTTACATTATTTATCTGTAATTATGTCCATTCAATTCTTTCCAGCTTGGCTGAACGAGCGATTTACGTTTCCCGAAATTGAGTGTAACGCGCATGAACAAAATATTATTTGCTGCAAAACAACATCTCCGGATAATGCGCATGAACAGACTGTTATTTAAAGGCAGTTATTGCAGGTGACGTAGCGCTCCCTCCAAACCCTAATCTCATTATTTATGCATACGTCATTCATTCTCAGACTCCATCAGGACACCCTAACCCTAATCTCGTTATTTATCCAACCCCCTGGTTTTCACTACGTCATAGCAACTTATTATTTATGCATACGTCATTATTTGTCAGGCTCCTTTGGGACATAGTAACCCTAACTTTCCCCCCTAACCCCAGCTGTTACTCAACCCCCTGGTTTTCACTACGTCATATCCGATAGCTCTCCGACTGATTCCCGAAGTTACGTCATTATCAAAAGGCACTCGACTTGCTCTATAAGTAATAATAATTACCTTTTCATCTATACACTTTACCCTACTGACAGTCGACAGTTGTGGGACACGTACACGTACAGAGCATGCGTACAGTAAGCTTTAACAAAATCGACGTTTTTACAAGGAACGAGAGATAAATTGATTGAGACACTTTATATTTTTTATCTCAAACCTGGTTTGGAGGAATATACAGACTTTTGAACAGCCTAAAGTGTCTGAAATGGCAGAGATAACGTATTGACTTGAATTAAAAGTATATCATGAATGTTATATTAGAACCTAAATGCAGTAAGTCATCCTAGAATCATTACTAACTCAACCTTCTTTTTTAAGTGAATGAAGATAGAATGTGGAATCACTTCGAGAAGTCGTGAAAATAACGATTTTAAGTGTCGAAATATTAAGGCAAAGTGATTCGTTACTTTGAAAGCGTTGCTACGCTTTCTGATACCAAGTGTGATATTTGCATATTTATCCTCAGTGCACGCGCAGGAGACAAAAGAGAAACTCATTAGGGGTCATTAAGAGGATTAAGCGCTAGGGCAAGTCTAGGCGAGAAGGGCAAGTTTGGACGACAAGAATAACAGGAGACACTGAGTTTAAAAAGATCTATTTCACTTTACAAATATGTCATCTATTTAAAACATTTTTCTAGGACTGGGATGCCGGCTCATCGTTATAGGATAAGGTCTGCTCCTGAAATCATATCTAGGTATTCTCACTTTATAAGCATTATGAGGTTCATTGCTGGGAACCATTAAGATGTGAGGGTCTTCGTTTTGACTATTATTTACTGTTGTTTCCTGTGAATCTTCATCAGAAGAATTTTGATATTCATCATTTTCTTGACGACCATAGTCATCTGAGTCGGCTTCCGAAACTTCTTCGTCCGAGTCGTTTTCTCCTGAATCACTTTCATCTCCAGTTAATCATTTTCGCAAAGGTTTCGGCTTTGGGTATTCAACAGTTGGAAGAGGAGTTAGAAAATATGGTTTAGCTACGCTAGGTTTAGACGGAGAACCTAACGGAAGGTGTTCAGGTTGCTGGGGTTCAGGTTTTTGAGGCTTCTGTGGGGTCTCTGTCAAATTTTGTATAGCTTTTAGTAGCTCTGTTTGAAGATTAGTTTGAACTTGATGCTGCTGGTTCTGCAGCTGTTGTTGGAATTTCAGAAAACGATCGAGTTGATTAGAGTATAGGATGTTCTTTTCATCGGGCGTTAATTGTGGTGTTTGTACAATATCTCGCATTAGCTGTTCTGTATTGTACAAAGCGTTGACGATTGGAGGTTGCTGATACGATTTCGTTTGAATATATCTGCTTATGTTCTGCTGCAGGACGGAGCTATTTTCCTCAGGTAAAACATTTGTCTTGCGACGATGATCATCATCCGTAGTCGGCTTCAAATCAAACATTAAATAGCCATGAGGGCGACTTGTGGCTTCCTCGTAGCTCTTCATAAACACTTGACAATGTCCAGGATTCACTTGTCGTGCCAAAATAGAAATTTGTTGTTTATACCTCGGAGACTTGAGGAGTACGATATAGTGTGCGTTGAGACTGATGTTTCTTTGTTTCCTTTCTTTGGTGAAATATATTTTGAACAATATAGATCACTGACAGATTCCTATGATGGCTTCCCTTGGTAAATAAATTTGCAATGCGCTTATCTTCTCCTGATTGATCCATAAGATCATCTAGGACAATAAGGTTTCGCCTCGAAACATGAATAAAATCTTCCGAGTCGATGTTCGTAAGTATTCCTTCATTCAGTTCAAAGCCCGGTTTAGTTTTGATCATCTCAAAATACATGGGTTGCCACTGACCATAACACCAATTGATACGTTCAAGAGGGGGGTTGATGGTTGTTCTTGCGTTCTCCAGAATAGTTTTTACCCATACGGTTTTCCCACTCTGTGTACACCCTGCGACAATGCACGTAAATGGATGCTGCAGGACTGTGGATCCATTGACGAGAGGAACTGTCTGTCGTATTTGTTTTGTCGATGATCTATGAACCATCTTCATGTGACGGAGGAGATTACTTTAATTAGGGAAAGATTTTCCAAAAACTTCACAAACGTATGACATGTTTCAGGTATGACGGTCAGATAAGAAATGAATATTTTTCAATTGGCCAACCTTGTTTATAGTGATTCAACACAATAGTCCTAAAACTATAGTCCTAAGTCCTAAGACTATAGTGCTAAGTCCTAAGACAATAGTCCTAAGTCCTAAGATAATAGTCCTAAGTCCTACGACAATAGTCTTAAGTCCTAAGACTATAGTCCTAAGTCTTAAGACTATAGTCCTAAGTCCTAAGACTATAGTCCTAAGACAATAGTCCTATGTCCTAAGACTATAGTCCTAAGACTTGGGACTTAGGACTGTAGTCTTAGAATTTAGCACTATAGTCTAGGGACTATAGTCTTAGAACTATAGTCTTAGGATTTAGGACTATAGTCTTAGGACGATAGTCTTAGGACTTAGGACTAAATTCTTAGGAATTAGGACTATAGTCTTAGGACTTAGGACTATATAGTCTTAGGACTTAGGACTATAGTTTTAGGACTTAGGGCTATAGTCTTAGGACTAAGGACTATAGTTTCAAGACTTAGGACTATAGTCTTAGGACTTAGGACTATAGTCTTAGGACTTAGGACTATAGTCTTAGGACGTAGGTCTATAGTCTTAGGACTTAGTACTATAGTCTTAAGACAATACGGATTATAGTCTTAGGACTTAGGACTATAGTCTTAGGACTTAGGACTTAGGACTTACGACTATAGTTTTAAGACTAAGGACTATAGTCTTAGGACTTAGGACTATAGTCTTAGGACTTAGGCCTATAGTCTTAGGACTTAGGAATATTGTCTTAGGACTTAGGACTATAGTCTTAAGACTTAAGACTATAGTCTTAGGACTTACGACTATAGTTTTATGACTTAGGACTATAGTCTTAGGAGTTAGGCCTATAGTCATAGGACTTAGGACTATAGTCTTAAGACAATAAGGATTATAGTCTTAGGACTTAGGACTATAGTCTTAGCACTTAGGACTTAGGACTATAGTCTTAGGACTATAAGGACTATAGTCTAAGGACTATAAGGACTATAGTCTTAGGACTATAAGGACTATAGTCTTAGGACTTACGACTATAGTTTTATGACGTAGGACTATAGTCTTAGGACGTAGGACTATAGTCTTAGGACGTAGGTCTATAGTCTTAGGACTTAGGACTATAGTCTTAAGACAATACGGATTATAGTCTTAGGACTTAGGACTATAGTCTTAGGACTTAGGACTTAGGACTTACGACTATAGTTTTAAGACTAAGGACTATAGTCTTAGGACTTAGGACTATAGTCTTAGGACTTAGGCCTATAGTCTTAGGACTTAGGAATATTGTCTTAGGACTTAGGACTATAGTCTTAAGACTTAAGACTATAGTCTTAGGACTTACGACTATAGTTTTATGACTTAGGACTATAGTCTTAGGAGTTAGGCCTATAGTCATAGGACTTAGGACTATAGTCTTAAGACAATAAGGATTATAGTCTTAGGACTTAGGACTATAGTCTTAGCACTTAGGACTTAGGACTATAGTCTTAGGACTATAAGGACTATAGTCTAAGGACTATAAGGACTATAGTCTTAGGACTATAAGGACTATAGTCTTAGGACTTACGACTATAGTTTTATGACGTAGGACTATAGTCTTAGGACGTAGGACTATAGTCTTAGGACTTAGGCCTATAGTCTTAGGACTTAGGACTATAGTCTTAAGACAATAAGGATTATAGTCTTAGGACTATAGTCTTAGAACTATAGTCTTAGGACTTAGGACTATAGTCTTAGGACTTAGGGCTATAGTCTTAGGACTAAGAACTATTGTCTCAAGACTTAGGACTATAGCCTTAGGACTTAGGACTATAGTCTTAGGACTTAGGACTATAGTCTTAGGACGTAGGACTATAGTCTTAGGACTTAGGACTATAGTCTTAAGACAATAAGGATTATAGTATTAGGACTTAGGACTATAGTCTTACGACTTAGGACTTACGACTATAGTTTTATGACTTAGGACTATAGTCTTAGGACTTAGGACTATAGTCTTTGGACTTAGGCCTATAGTCTTAGGACTTAGGCCTATAGTCTTAGGACTTAGGACTATAGTCTTAGGTCTTAGGACTATAGTTTTAGGACTTGGGACTATAGTCTTAAGACTTAGGACTATAGTCTTAAGACAATACGGATTATAGTCTTAGGACTTAGGACTATAGTCTTAGGACTTAGGACTTACGACTATAGTTTTAAGACTAAGGACTATAGTCTTAGGACTTAGGACTATAGTCTTAGGACTTAGGCCTATAGTCTTAGGACTTACGACTATAGTTTTATGACTTAGGACTATAGTCTTAGGAGTTAGGCCTATAGTCATAGGACTTAGGACTATAGTCTTAAGACAATAAGGATTATAGTCTTAGGACTTAGGACTATAGTCTTAGCACTTAGGACTTAGGACTATAGTCTTAGGACTATAAGGACTATAGTCTTAGGACTATAAGGACTATAGTCTTAGGACTATAAGGACTACAGTCTTAGGACTATAAGGACTATAGTCTTAGGACTTACGACTATAGTTTTATGACTTAGGACTATAGTCTTAGGACTTAGGCCTATAGTCTTAGGACTTAGGACTATAGTATTAAGACAATAAGGATTATAGTCTTAGGACTATAGTCTTAGAACTATAGTCTTAGGACTTAGGACTATAGTCTTAGGACTTAGGGCTATAGTCTTAGGACTTAGGGCTATAGTCTTAGGACTAAGGACTATAGTTTTATGACTTAGGACTATAGTCTTAGGACTTAGGCCTATAGTCTTAGGACTTAGGACTATAGTATTAAGACAATAAGGATTATAGTCTTAGGACTATAGTCTTAGAACTATAGTCTTAGGACTTAGGACTATAGTCTTAGGACTTAGGGCTATAGTCTTAGGACTTAGGGCTATAGTCTTAGGACTAAGGACTATAGTCTCAAGACTTAGGACTATAGTCTTAGGACTTAGGACTATAGTCTTAGGACTTCGGACTATAGTCTTAGGACGTAGGACTATAGTCTTAGGACTTAGGACTATAGTCTTAAGACAATAAGGATTATAGTATTAGGACTTAGGACTATACTCTTAGGACTTAGGACTATAGTCTTAGGACTTAGGGCTATAGGCTTAGGACTAAGGACTATAGTCTCAAGACTTAGGACTATAGTCTTAGGACTAAGGACTATAGTCTTAGGACTTAGGACTATAGTCTTAGGACGTAGGACTATAGTCTTAGGACTTAGGACTATAGTCTTAGACAATAAGGATTATAGTATTAGGACTTAGGACTATAGTCTTAGGACTTAGGACTTAGGACTTACGACTATAGTTTTATGACTTAGGACTATAGTCTTAGGACTTAGGACTATAGTCTTTGGACTTAGGCCTATAGTCTTAGGACTTAGGCCTATAGTCTTAGGTCTTAAGACTATAGTTTTAGGACTTGGGACTATAGTCTTAAGACTTAGGACTATAGTCTTAGGACTTACGACTATAGTTTTATGACTTAGGACTATAGTCTTAGGACTTAGGACTATAGTCTTAAGACAATAAGGATTATAGTCTTAAGACAATAAGGATTATAGTCTTAGGACTTAGGACTATAGTCTTAGGACTTAGGACTTAGGACTATAGTCTTAAGGCAATAAAGATTATATTCTTAGGACTAAGGACTATAGTCTTAGGACTTAGGACTATAGTCTTAGGACCATAAGGACTATAGTCTTAGGACTATAGTCTTATAACTTAGGACTATAGTCTTAGGACTTAGGCCTATAGTCTTAGGACTTAGGACTATAGTCTTAAGACAATAAGGATTATAGTCTTAGGACTTAGGACTATAGTCTTAGGACTTAGGACTTAGGACTTAGGACTATACTCTTAGGACTATAAGGACTATAGTCTTAGGACTTACGACTATAGTTTTATGATTTAGGACTATAGTCTTAGGGCTTAGGACTATAGTCTTAGGACTTAGGCCTATAGTCTTAGGACTTAGGACTCAGGACTATAGTCTTAAGACAATAAGGATTATAGTCTTAGGACTTAGGACTATAGTCTAAGGACTTAGGACTTAGGACTATACTCTTAGGACTATGAGGACTAGAGTCTTAGGACTTACGACTATAGTTTTATGACTTAGGACTATAGTCTTAGGACTTAGGACTATAGTCTTAAGACCATAAGGATTATAGTCTTAGGACTTAGGACTATAGTCTTAGGACTTAGGACTATAGTCTTATGACTATAAGGACTATAGTCTTAGTACTATAGTCTTAGGACTTACGACTATAGTTTTATAACTTAGGACTATAGTCTTAAGACAATACGGATTATAGTCTTAGGACTTAGGACTATAGTCTTAGGACTTAGGACTTAGGACTTACGACTATACTTTTAAGACTAAGGACTATAGTCTTAGGACTTAGGACTATAGTCTTAGGACTTAGGACTATAGTCTACGACGTAGGTCTATAGTCTTAGGACTTAGGACTATAGTCTTAGGACTTAGGACTTAGGACTTACGACTATAGTTTTAAGACTAAGGACTATAGTCTTAGGACTTAGGACTATAGTCTTAGGACTTAGGCCTATAGTCTTAGGACTTAGGAATATTGTCTTAGGACTTAGGACTATAGTCTTAAGACTTAAGACTATAGTCTTAGGACTTACGACTATAGTTTTATGACTTAGGACTATAGTCTTAGGAGTTAGGCCTATAGTCATAGGACTTAGGACTATAGTCTTAAGACAATAAGGATTATAGTCTTAGGACTTAGGACAATAGTCTTAGCACTTAGGACTTAGGACTATAGTCTTAGGACTATAAGGACTATAGTCTAAGGACTATAAGGACTATAGTCTTAGGACTATAAGGACTATAGTCTTAGGACTTACGACTATAGTTTTATGACGTAGGACTACAGTCTTAGGACTTAGGCCTATAGTCTTAGGACTTAGGACTATAGTCTTAAGACAATAAGGATTATAGTCTTAGGACTATAGTCTTAGAACTATAGTCTTAGGACTTAGGACTATAGTCTTAGGACTTAGGGCTATAGTCTTAGGACTAAGAACTATAGTCTCAAGACTTAGGACTATAGTCTTAGGACTTAGGACTATAGTCTTAGGACTTAGGACTATAGTCTTAGGACGTAGGACTATAGTCTTAGGACTTAGGACTATAGTCTTAAGACAATAAGGATTATAGTATTAGGACTTAGGACTATAGTCTTACGACTTAGGACTTACGACTATAGTTTTATGACTTAGGACTATAGTCTTAGGACTTAGGACTATAGTCTTTGGACTTAGGCCTATAGTCTTAGGACTTAGGCCTATAGTCTTAGGACTTAGGACTATAGTCTTAGGTCTTAGGACTATAGTTTTAGGACTTGGGACTATAGTCTTAAGACTTAGGACTATAGTCTTAAGACAATACGGATTATAGTCTTAGGACTTAGGACTATAGTCTTAGGACTTAGGACTTACGACTATAGTTTTAAGACTAAGGACTATAGTCTTAGGACTTAGGACTATAGTCTTAGGACTTAGGCCTATAGTCTTAGGACTTACGACTATAGTTTTATGACTTAGGACTATAGTCTTAGGAGTTGGGCCTATAGTCATAGGACTTAGGACTATAGTCTTAAGACAATAAGGATTATAGTCTTAGGACTTAGGACTATAGTCTTAGCACTTAGGACTTAGGACTATAGTCTTAGGGACTATAAGGACTATAGTCTTAGGACTATAAGGACTATAGTCTTAGGACTATAAGGACTACAGTCTTAGGACTATAAGGACTATAGTCTTAGGACTTACGACTATAGTTTTATGACTTAGGACTATAGTCTTAGGACTTAGGCCTATAGTCTTAGGACTTAGGACTATAGTATTAAGACAATAAGGATTATAGTCTTAGGACTATAGTCTTAGAACTATAGTCTTAGGACTTAGGACTATAGTCTTAGGACTTAGGGCTATAGTCTTAGGACTTAGGGCTATAGTCTTAGGACTAAGGACTATAGTCTCAAGACTTAGGACTATAGTCTTAGGACTTAGGACTATAGTCTTAGGACTTGGGACTATAGTCTTAGGACGTAGGACTATAGTCTTAGGACTTAGGACTATAGTCTTAAGACAATAAGGATTATAGTATTAGGACTTAGGACTATAGTCTTAGGACTTAGGACTATAGTCTTAGGACTTAGGGCTATAGTCTTAGGACCAAGGACTATAGTCTCAAGACTTAGGACTATAGTCTTAGGACTAAGGACTATAGTCTTAGGACTTAGGACTATAGTCTTAGGACGTAGGACTATAGTCTTAGGACTTAGGACTATAGTCTTAGGACGTAGGACTATAGTCTTAGGACTTAGGACTATAGTCTTAAGACAATAAGGATTATAGTATTAGGACTTAGGACTATAGTCTTAGGACTTAGGACTTAGGACTTACGACTATAGTTTTATGACTTAGGACTATAGTCTTAGGACTTAGGACTATAGTCTTTGGACTTAGGCCTATAGTCTTAGGACTTAGGCCTATAGTCTTAGGTCTTAGGACTATAGTTTTAGGACTTGGGACTATAGTCTTAAGACTTAGGACTATAGTCTTAGGACTTACGACTATAGTTTTATGACTTAGGACTATAGTCTTAGGACTTAGGACTATAGTCTTAAGACAATAAGGATTATAGTCTTAAGACAATAAGGATTATAGTCTTAGGACTTAGGACTATAGTCTTAGGACTTAGGACTTAGGACTATAGTCTTAAGGCAATAAAGATTATATTCTTAGGACTAAGGACTATAGTCTTAGGACTTAGGACTATAGTCTTAGGACCATAAGGACTATAGTCTTAGGACTATAGTCTTAGAACTTAGGACTATAGTCTTAGGACTTAGGCCTATAGTCTTAGGACTTAGGACTATAGTCTTAGGACTTAGGACTTAGGACTTAGGACTATACTCTTAGGACTATAAGGACTATAGTCTTAGGACTTACGACTATAGTTTTATGACTTAGGACTATAGTCTAAGGGCTTAGGACTATAGTCTTAGGACTTAGGCCTATAGTCTTAGGACTTAGGACTCAGGACTATAGTCTTAAGACAATAAGGATTATAGTCTTAGGACTTAGGACTATAGTCTAAGGACTTTGGACTTAGGACTATACTCTTAGGACTATGAGGACTAGAGTCTTAGGACTTACGACTATAGTTTTATGACTTAGGACTATAGTCTTAGGACTTAGGACTATAGTCTTAGGACTTAGGCCTATAGTCTTAGGACTTAGGACTATAGTCTTAAGACCATAAGGATTATAGTCTTAGGACTTAGGACTATAGTCTTAGGACTTAGGACTATAGTCTTATGACTATAAGGACTATAGTCTTAGTACTATAGTCTTAGGACTTACGACTATAGTTTTATAACTTAGGACTATAGTCTTAAGACAATACGGATTATAGTCTTAGGACTTAGGACTATAGTCTTAGGACTTAGGACTTAGGACTTACGACTATACTTTTAAGACTAAGGACTATACTCTTAGGACTTAGGACTATAGTCTTAGGACTTAGGACTATAGTCTTAGGACGTAGGTCTATAGTCTTAGGACTTAGGACTATAGTCTTAAGACAATACGGATTATAGTCTTAGGACTTAGGACTATAGTCTTAGGACTTAGGACTTAGGACTTAGGACTTACGACTATAGTTTTAAGACTAAGGACTATAGTCTTAGGACTTAGGACTATAGTCTTAGGACTTAGGCCTATAGTCTTAGGACTTAGGAATATTGTCTTAGGACTTAGGACTATAGTCTTAAGACTTAAGACTATAGTCTTAGGACTTACGACTATAGTTTTATGACTTAGGACTATAGTCTTAGGAGTTAGGCCTATAGTCATAGGACTTAGGACTATAGTCTTAAGACAATAAGGATTATAGTCTTAGGACTTAGGACAATAGTCTTAGCACTTAGGACTTAGGACTATAGTCTTAGGACTATAAGGACTATAGTCTAAGGACTATAAGGACTATAGTCTTAGGACTATAAGGACTATAGTCTTAGGACATACGACTATAGTTTTATGACGTAGGACTATAGTCTTAGGACTTAGGCCTATAGTCTTAGGACTTAGGACTATAGTCTTAAGACAATAAGGATTATAGTCTTAGGACTATAGTCTTAGAACTATAGTCTTAGGACTTAGGACTATAGTCTTAGGACTTAGGGCTATAGTCTTAGGACTAAGAACTATAGTCTCAAGACTTAGGACTATAGTCTTAGGATTTAGGACTATAGTCTTAGGACTTAGGACTATAGTCTTAGGACGTAGGACTATAGTCTTAGGACTTAGGACTATAGTCTTAAGACAATAAGGATTATAGTATTAGGACTTAGGACTATAGTCTTACGACTTAGGACTTACGACTATAGTTTTATGACTTAGGACTATAGTCTTAGGACTTAGGACTATAGTCTTTGGACTTAGGCCTATAGTCTTAGGACTTAGGCCTATAGTCTTAGGACTTAGGACTATAGTCTTAGGTCTTAGGACTATAGTTTTAGGACTTGGGACTATAGTCTTAAGATTTAGGACTATAGTCTTAAGACAATACGGATTATAGTCTTAGGACTTAGGACTATAGTCTTAGGACTTAGGACTTAGGACTTACGACTATAGTTTTATGACTTAGGACTATAGTCTTAGGACTTAGGACTATAGTCTTTGGACTTAGGCCTATAGTCTTAGGACTTAGGCCTATAGTCTTAGGTCTTAGGACTATAGTTTTAGGACTTGGGACTATAGTCTTAAGACTTAGGACTATAGTCTTAGGACTTACGACTATAGTTTTATGACTTAGGACTATAGTCTTAGAACTTAGGACTATAGTCTTAGGACTTAGGCCTATAGTCTTAGGACTTAGGACTATAGTCTTAAGACAATAAGGATTATAGTCTTAGGACTTAGGACTATAGTCTTAGGACTTAGGACTTAGGACTTAGGACTATACTCTTAGGACTATAAGGACTATAGTCTTAGGACTTACGACTATAGTTTTATGACTTAGGACTATAGTCTAAGGGCTTAGGACTATAGTCTTAGGACTTAGGCCTATAGTCTTAGGACTTAGGACTCAGGACTATAGTCTTAAGACAATAAGGATTATAGTCTTAGGACTTAGGACTATAGTCTAAGGACTTTGGACTTAGGACTATACTCTTAGGACTATGAGGACTAGAGTCTTAGGACTTACGACTATAGTTTTATGACTTAGGACTATAGTCTTAGGACTTAGGACTATAGTCTTAGGACTTAGGCCTATAGTCTTAGGACTTAGGCCTATAGTCTTAGGACTTAGGACTATAGTCTTAAGACCATAAGGATTATAGTCTTAGGACTTAGGACTATAGTCTTAGGACTTAGGACTATAGTCTTATGACTATAAGGACTATAGTCTTAGTACTATAGTCTTAGGACTTACGACTATAGTTTTATAACTTAGGACTATAGTCTTAAGACAATACGGATTATAGTCTTAGGACTTAGGACTATAGTCTTAGGACTTAGGACTTAGGACTTACGACTATACTTTTAAGACTAAGGACTATACTCTTAGGACTTAGGACTATAGTCTTAGGACTTAGGACTATAGTCTTAGGACGTAGGTCTATAGTCTTAGGACTTAGGACTATAGTCTTAAGACAATACGGATTATAGTCTTAGGACTTAGGACTATAGTCTTAGGACTTAGGACTTAGGACTTAGGACTTACGACTATAGTTTTAAGACTAAGGACTATAGTCTTAGGACTTAGGACTATAGTCTTAGGACTTAGGCCTATAGTCTTAGGACTTAGGAATATTGTCTTAGGACTTAGGACTATAGTCTTAAGACTTAAGACTATAGTCTTAGGACTTACGACTATAGTTTTATGACTTAGGACTATAGTCTTAGGAGTTAGGCCTATAGTCATAGGACTTAGGACTATAGTCTTAAGACAATAAGGATTATAGTCTTAGGACTTAGGACAATAGTCTTAGCACTTAGGACTTAGGACTATAGTCTTAGGACTATAAGGACTATAGTCTAAGGACTATAAGGACTATAGTCTTAGGACTATAAGGACTATAGTCTTAGGACATACGACTATAGTTTTATGACGTAGGACTATAGTCTTAGGACTTAGGCCTATAGTCTTAGGACTTAGGACTATAGTCTTAAGACAATAAGGATTATAGTCTTAGGACTATAGTCTTAGAACTATAGTCTTAGGACTTAGGACTATAGTCTTAGGACTTAGGGCTATAGTCTTAGGACTAAGAACTATAGTCTCAAGACTTAGGACTATAGTCTTAGGATTTAGGACTATAGTCTTAGGACTTAGGACTATAGTCTTAGGACGTAGGACTATAGTCTTAGGACTTAGGACTATAGTCTTAAGACAATAAGGATTATAGTATTAGGACTTAGGACTATAGTCTTACGACTTAGGACTTACGACTATAGTTTTATGACTTAGGACTATAGTCTTAGGACTTAGGACTATAGTCTTTGGACTTAGGCCTATAGTCTTAGGACTTAGGCCTATAGTCTTAGGACTTAGGACTATAGTCTTAGGTCTTAGGACTATAGTTTTAGGACTTGGGACTATAGTCTTAAGACTTAGGACTATAGTCTTAAGACAATACGGATTATAGTCTTAGGACTTAGGACTATAGTCTTAGGACTTAGGACTTAGGACTTACGACTATAGTTTTATGACTTAGGACTATAGTCTTAGGACTTAGGACTATAGTCTTTGGACTTAGGCCTATAGTCTTAGGACTTAGGCCTATAGTCTTAGGTCTTAGGACTATAGTTTTAGGACTTGGGACTATAGTCTTATGACTATAAGGACTATAGTCTTAGTACTATAGTCTTAGGACTTACGACTATAGTTTTATAACTTAGGACTATAGTCTTAAGACAATACGGATTATAGTCTTAGGACTTAGGACTATAGTCTTAGGACTTAGGACTTAGGACTTACGACTATACTTTTAAGACTAAGGACTATAGTCTTAGGACTTAGGACTATAGTCTTAGGACTTAGGACTATAGTCTTAGGACGTAGGTCTATAGTCTTAGGACTTAGGACTATAGTCTTAAGACAATACGGATTATAGTCTTAGGACTTAGGACTATAGTCTTAGGACTTAGGACTTAGGACTTAGGACTTACGACTATAGTTTTAAGACTAAGGACTATAGTCTTAGGACTTAGGACTATAGTCTTAGGACTTAGGCCTATAGTCTTAGGACTTAGGAATATTGTCTTAGGACTTAGGACTATAGTCTTAAGACTTAAGACTATAGTCTTAGGACTTACGACTATAGTTTTATGACTTAGGACTATAGTCTTAGGAGTTAGGCCTATAGTCATAGGACTTAGGACTATAGTCTTAAGACAATAAGGATTATAGTCTTAGGACTTAGGACAATAGTCTTAGCACTTAGGACTTAGGACTATAGTCTTAGGACTATAAGGACTATAGTCTAAGGACTATAAGGACTATAGTCTTAGGACTATAAGGACTATAGTCTTAGGACATACGACTATAGTTTTATGACGTAGGACTATAGTCTTAGGACTTAGGCCTATAGTCTTAGGACTTAGGACTATAGTCTTAAGACAATAAGGATTATAGTCTTAGGACTATAGTCTTAGAACTATAGTCTTAGGACTTAGGACTATAGTCTTAGGACTTAGGGCTATAGTCTTAGGACTAAGAACTATAGTCTCAAGACTTAGGACTATAGTCTTAGGATTTAGGACTATAGTCTTAGGACTTAGGACTATAGTCTTAGGACGTAGGACTATAGTCTTAGGACTTAGGACTATAGTCTTAAGACAATAAGGATTATAGTATTAGGACTTAGGACTATAGTCTTACGACTTAGGACTTACGACTATAGTTTTATGACTTAGGACTATAGTCTTAGGACTTAGGACTATAGTCTTTGGACTTAGGCCTATAGTCTTAGGACTTAGGCCTATAGTCTTAGGACTTAGGACTATAGTCTTAGGTCTTAGGACTATAGTTTTAGGACTTGGGACTATAGTCTTAAGACTTAGGACTATAGTCTTAAGACAATACGGATTATAGTCTTAGGACTTAGGACTATAGTCTTAGGACTTAGGACTTACGACTATAGTTTTATGACTTAGGACTATAGTCTTAGGACTTAGGACTATAGTCTTTGGACTTAGGCCTATAGTCTTAGGACTTAGGCCTATAGTTTTAGGACTTGGGACTATAGTCTTAAGACTTAGGACTATAGTCTTAAGACAATACGGATTATAGTCTTAGGACTTAGGACTATAGTCTTAGGACTTAGGACTTACGACTATAGTTTTATGACTTAGGACTATAGTCTTAGGACTTAGGACTATAGTCTTTGGACTTAGGCCTATAGTCTTAGGACTTAGGCCTATAGTCTTAGGACTTAGGACTATAGTCTTACGACTTAGGACTTACGACTATAGTTTTATGACTTAGGACTATAGTCTTAGGACTTAGGACTATAGTCTTTGGACTTAGGCCTATAGTCTTAGGACTTAGGCCTATAGTCTTAGGACTTAGGACTATAGTCTTAGGTCTTAGGACTATAGTTTTAGGACTTGGGACTATAGTCTTAAGACTTAGGACTATAGTCTTAAGACAATACGGATTATAGTCTTAGGACTTAGGACTATAGTCTTAGGACTTAGGACTTACGACTATAGTTTTAAGACTAAGGACTATAGTCTTAGGACTTAGGACTATAGTCTTAGGACTTAGGCCTATAGTCTTAGGACTTACGACTATAGTTTTATGACTTAGGACTATAGTCTTAGGAGTTAGGCCTATAGTCATAGGACTTAGGACTATAGTCTTAAGACAATAAGGATTATAGTCTTAGGACTTAGGACTATAGTCTTAGCACTTAGGACTTAGGACTATAGTCATAGGACTATAAGGACTATAGTCTTAGGACTATAAGGACTATAGTCTTAGGACTATAAGGACTACAGTCTTAGGACTATAAGGACTATAGTCTTAGGACTTACGACTATAGTTTTATGACTTAGGACTATAGTCTTAGGACTTAGGCCTATAGTCTTAGGACTTAGGACTATAGTATTAAGACAATAAGGATTATAGTCTTAGGACTATAGTCTTAGAACTATAGTCTTAGGACTTAGGACTATAGTCTTAGGACTTAGGGCTATAGTCTTAGGACTTAGGGCTATAGTCTTAGGACTAAGGACTATAGTCTCAAGACTTAGGACTATAGTCTTAGGACTTAGGACTATAGTCTTAGGACTTGGGACTATAGTCTTAGGACGTAGGACTATAGTCTTAGGACTTAGGACTATAGTCTTAAGACAATAAGGATTATAGTATTAGGACTTAGGACTATAGTCTTAGGACTTAGGACTATAGTCTTAGGACTTAGGGCTATAGTCTTAGGACTAAGGACTATAGTCTCAAGACTTAGGACTATAGTCTTAGGACTAAGGACTATAGTCTTAGGACTTAGGACTATAGTCTTAGGACGTAGGACTATAGTCTTAGGACTTAGGACTATAGTCTTAGGACGTAGGACTATAGTCTTAGGACTTAGGACTATAGTCTTAAGACAATAAGGATTATAGTATTAGGACTTAGGACTATAGTCTTAGGACTTAGGACTTAGGACTTACGACTATAGTTTTATGACTTAGGACTATAGTCTTAGGACTTAGGACTATAGTCTTTGGACTTAGGCCTATAGTCTTAGGACTTAGGCCTATAGTCTTAGGTCTTAGGACTATAGTTTTAGGACTTGGGACTATAGTCTTAAGACTTAGGACTATAGTCTTAGGACTTACGACTATAGTTTTATGACTTAGGACTATAGTCTTAGGACTTAGGACTATAGTCTTAAGACAATAAGGATTATAGTCTTAAGACAATAAGGATTATAGTCTTAGGACTTAGGACTATTGTCTTAGGACTTAGGACTTAGGACTATAGTCTTAAGGCAATAAAGATTATATTCTTAGGACTAAGGACTATAGTCTTAGAACTTAGGACAATAGTCTTAGGACTTAGGCCTATAGTCTTAGGACTTAGGACTATAGTCTTAAGACAATAAGGATTATAGTCTTAGGACTTAGGACTATAGTCTTAGGACTTAGGACTTAGGACTTAGGACTATACTCTTAGGACTATAAGGACTATAGTCTTAGGACTTACGACTATAGTTTTATGACTTAGGACTATAGTCTTAGGGCTTAGGACTCAGGACTATAGTCTTAAGACAATAAGGATTATAGTCTTAGGACTTAGGACTATAGTCTAAGGACTTTGGACTTAGGACTATACTCTTAGGACTATGAGGACTAGAGTCTTAGGACTTACGACTATAGTTTTATGACTTAGGACTATAGTCTTAGGACTTAGGACTATAGTCTTAGGACTTAGGCCTATAGTCTTAGGACTTAGGACTATAGTCTTAAGACCATACACGGGACGAAAAATTGGATTTGCATGTTTGCAAATTTATGTGCAAATTTGATGCAAATTTCATATTTGTCCATCTTTGCCATATTTGCACTTGTGCAAATTTGGAGTTTTGCAGTATCTTTGCGCCGATTGCAAAGTTGCAAATGCCGCGATTGCAATGGATGCAAAGTTATATGCAAATTTATGGCAAAAACGAACTTTGCAATATATTCAAAGAACAGTGCAAATTTGATGCATTTTTATAAATTTGCAATTATCGCAAATTTATATGCTTATTTGTTGCAAAAACGAACTTTGCAATATGTTCAAAGAACAGTACAAATTTGATGCATTTTTAAAAATTTGCAATGATTGCAAAATTATATGCTTATTTGTTGCAAAAATGAACATTGAATTAAGTTAAAAAAACAGTAAAAAATTAATGCATTATTTTAGATTTGTAATGATTGCCAAATTGTTTGCTAATGTTTTTCGAAAACGAACTTATATGATGAATAATATGCAGTTCAAAATTAAAGCATTGTTTACACTATATATGACATATTAGGTAATATTTTGTTCTAAAAATAACTTTTTTTATTCAAAGATATGAGCAAAATTGACCCAAATATATTAAGTATTTGAAATGGATTACAATAGTTATAGTTATAAAATTAACTTTACTACATTTACTAAGTACTTTTTAGCACTAAACTTAAGGTGGCTCAGTACAGTTACTTGTTATACCGAGGAATGTAAGTTTGGTCTGCAATAAAGTATAAGTACATGTATTTTAGGGCACAGAAAGTTAATCCAACAAGTGAAAATACAGTTTGGCACCAAATACTGTAACTACAAAAATTGTAGAGACCGTTGCTATGGTAAGAATGACGTTTTAAAATGGCGTAAAATCACCATTAAACCAAATTTATTTCTAAAAGGAAGTCGGTGACCTTCAATTTTTTTCATCAAAATTTTCCCACAGTTTTAATAATTTTTCCATTTTAGAAAGTGATTAAAAAAGTATAACAATATATTATACTTAACATATATAATAAAACTGTTTAAATATGCAGGTT
>JAWNZC010000053.1:1120000-1282500 GCA_035771165.1 Paragorgia papillata | reverse complement strand
AGAATTGAAAAAGACAGCCTTTGATATAAAAACATTTATTTATGAAACAAAGAGTTCCAAAGAGTAACCACAAAATGTTTTAACTTATAAAATACATTTATAAAATACAAAAACTAGTAACGATTTAACTTGTTTTTACATGCCAAACTTAGATATTTGATGTATGGGTCAAACACTGTCAAAATTTATATTTTTCGAAGACTTCGATGATGCAAACGCTATTTATCCCGCTGTAGAATACTGGAATTTAATCCAAGATACAGAATACTGATAACTAATAGTTCACACTCCTTCAGTTTACTAACCTATTTTTATCAAAGTAACGTGATTTCTTCAACTTTTTGACGTCGTTTGTCGTGATCAATCTTCGTTTTCTGTTTTTGTTTGTACAGTGCCGTCACTGCAGTGTTTAACAAGCTTCTTTGACGTCAAAAATCCACATATTCAGACAGATAGTACGGGATAAACTACAGAGGTTTCCTAAGGCACCACTTTGATGACAAATGACGGCGTTTTTTGTAGATGTTCACTGTAAAAAAATGATTTTTTCCTTGTGTCCATTTAGACTAAACCAACCCGCCATCTTGTTGCTTGAATTAGTGTGTTTTAGCGGGAAATTTCTTGAGATATGATTGGCCAATAAAACTATGAACAAGGCTCCGACTTTATTCCGACGACTTCCGATGACGCATCCATGGAAACATCGAATACGACAGCGCTAGCAGTCCATTTGCAAAAGCAGTCCATTTGCAAAAGCAGTCCATTTCCTCCCATCTTCGTAGATGTACCTTTTGTTTTGCACGCGTTAGCTGTTTTCAGCGCCACCTTCATCAGTTCCTGTGTGGAAGATCCGGAGGAACCCCTAAAGTTTGGTGCGCTAACGTATTCGAGAGTTTTGGTCCTGCATCGTTCATACCAGTCCAACGAATTTCCAGAAAATTCATAGCTGGGTATGACAAAGTGGGTGGGGAAAACATTCTATTTGTGTTGCTATTGGAGAAGAAGTCCCTTTTATAAAGAACTGGAATTAATGTTTGTATCCCGCAGTGCAATGTTTCATATATTTTATAGCGGTTGATCCAAGCAATATTTTCAACTATTTGTGTTTTGGCGCAAACATTTCTTAGGTTACTATAGTGTACCTTTGATGTTCAAATTGTGCGCAGACTAAGTGGCGTAACTCTAGGTGCTCCACCCGGCTCTAGGGCTGGGGTGCCCTGCTAGCCCTGAAGCCTGGTCATCTAAATGACGTTTTTGTTCTTTAATTTCTTTAAAACGAACTTCACCATAATAAGCTCCCTTGAAATCAACCATCGTGATTTCTGCATAATAAAGCACACCATGGCCATTAATTTATGCGTCTGGGCACAAGTGATTTACTGTTTTTTAAGAAACTTCTAAACTTGCTCCAAGTCCGCCTCTCTTTTTCTGACGGGAGAAAGGCAGGCGGGCGAAATCGGAAAGGTGGGAGACGAGAGGCGGTCTTGTCTCACTTACAGGGTTTTGAATCTAATTAAATATTTTTGGCGGGAAATCGTTGAAATGTACATAAACCGGAATCTCTTAATAAACAGTGCCCGCTTAATAAACAGTGCAGAACATTTCTGGGTGTAAAATTTTTTTTACACTGATTAGCGTTGCCGTACCAACCACGTTTTTGATGACGTTTAACTGATGACTTTTTTCTTTGATGACTGCTTAAATATAGTACATATTTTTTTATTTTCTTGAGTATTTGACTAACTTTAGTATTTTTAACATAATTCCATGAATTTTGTGTTATATAAGTTCATCTAGTGATGTCACAAATTCAATATGGCAGAATCCAAGAAGGCCGAACAGTGACGTCATGCAGTGACGTCATCAATTTTATATTTTCACGCTAATTCACGCTGTAAACCTAGCGACGTAAAGAAACAATCAATTAAATGAAGCAACAACCAGTACCAAAGAAATGGGTTATTTTTTCGAACAGGTTTTGCGAACAGTAGTGGGATACTGTGAACATGTGGCATGTGAACCCATCACGAACACCGACGCGACGTGATGAGAAACTAAATACTCTTCATTCATATTTCAGATGTGACACACATTGTTCCTGTCCGAGTTACTCATCCTTCTGATAATGCGCCTCGCATGTTTGGTAATATAGTAGGGCGAAACCGTAATCTAACACCAATCCCTTCTACCGATATGCCAGTCTCCAATATGCAAACTGCATCTGTTCGTTCAAGGGTTTCTTTGCCCTCTTTGTTCCTTTCAAACACAAGATCTGTCGTTAATAAAATAGAGGATTTAGAAAAGAAAGACTGATATTTATATTGTTAAAATTATGACAAATCTCTTCATGAAATGTTCAAAACGTAAGACGTTCTAAATTATTGTATTTTGATTAATTTGCACTGTTACATTGGATATGTAATATTAATTTTCACCAAAAATTTTCATATCAAATTTATGTGCAGATTTAATCAGCAAAGTTAATAAAAAAACACTGGCGCAAGTTTGTGCAATTTTGGTGTATTACCTTTGCAGTAAATTTGCTCTATATTGCAAATTTTGTGCAAATTTAACTACAGATTTGCAATTGAATTTTTCATATGCAAATGTGTGTGCAAATTTTGTTGCAAATCCGGACTATGCAAAGATGAAAAATCACATGTGCAAATTTGATTTGTGTAACGTTATATTTGCAGTAACTTTGCACTATATTGCAAATTTAATGCAAATTTAACTACAGATTTGCAATTGAATTTTTCGTATGCAAATATGTGTGCAAATTTGTTGCAAACTTTTAATCTGCAAAGTTGAAAATACACATGCGCAAAGTTGTGCAAATTTAGTTGTCATATTTGCACTAAATTTGCACTATGTGCCAATCTATTGCAAATTTTGAATTAAATTTGCATGGATGCAAAGTTATGGGTAAAGATGATGCAAATTTGATTAAGTGCAAAGTTGAAAATACACGTGTGCAAAGTTGTGCAAATTTAATTTATTAAATTTGCAATAAATTTGCAAGCATGCAAATCTATTGCAAATCTAACTTTTCGTCCCGTGATAAGGATTATAGTCTTAGGACTTAGGACTATAGTCTTAGGACTTAGGACTATAGTCTTATGACTATAAGGACTATAGTCTTAGTACTATAGTCTTAGGACTTACGACTATAGTTTTATAACTTAGGACTATAGTCTTAAGACAATACGGATTATAGTCTTAGGACTTAGGACTATAGTCTTAGGACTTAGGACTTAGGACTTACGACTATACTTTTAAGACTAAGGACTATAGTCTTAGGACTTAGGACTATAGTCTTAGGACTTAGGACTATAGTCTTAGGACGTAGGTCTATAGTCTTAGGACTTAGGACTATAGTCTTAAGACAATACGGATTATAGTCTTAGGACTTAGGACTATAGTCTTAGGACTTAGGACTTAGGACTTAGGACTTACGACTATAGTTTTAAGACTAAGGACTATAGTCTTAGGACTTAGGACTATAGTCTTAGGACTTAGGCCTATAGTCTTAGGACTTAGGAATATTGTCTTAGGACTTAGGACTATAGTCTTAAGACTTAAGACTATAGTCTTAGGACTTACGACTATAGTTTTATGACTTAGGACTATAGTCTTAGGAGTTAGGCCTATAGTCATAGGACTTAGGACTATAGTCTTAAGACAATAAGGATTATAGTCTTAGGACTTAGGACAATAGTCTTAGCACTTAGGACTTAGGACTATAGTCTTAGGACTATAAGGACTATAGTCTAAGGACTATAAGGACTATAGTCTTAGGACTATAAGGACTATAGTCTTAGGACATACGACTATAGTTTTATGACGTAGGACTATAGTCTTAGGACTTAGGCCTATAGTCTTAGGACTTAGGACTATAGTCTTAAGACAATAAGGATTATAGTCTTAGGACTATAGTCTTAGAACTATAGTCTTAGGACTTAGGACTATAGTCTTAGGACTTAGGGCTATAGTCTTAGGACTAAGAACTATAGTCTCAAGACTTAGGACTATAGTCTTAGGACTTAGGACTATAGTCTTAGGACTTAGGACTATAGTCTTAGGACGTAGGACTATAGTCTTAGGACTTAGGACTATAGTCTTAAGACAATAAGAATTATAGTATTAGGACTTAGGACTATAGTCTTACGACTTAGGACTTACGACTATAGTTTTATGACTTAGGACTATAGTCTTAGAACTTAGGACTATAGTCTTTGGACTTAGGCCTATAGTCTTAGGACTTAGGCCTATAGTCTTAGGACTTAGGACTATAGTCTTAGGTCTTAGGACTATAGTTTTAGGACTTGGGACTATAGTCTTAAGACTTAGGACTATAGTCTTAAGACAATACGGATTATAGTCTTAGGACTTAGGACTATAGTCTTAGGACTTAGGACTTACGACTATAGTTTTAAGACTAAGGACTATAGTCTTAGGACTTAGGACTATAGTCTTAGGACTTAGGCCTATAGTCTTAGGACTTACGACTATAGTTTTATGACTTAGGACTATAGTCTTAGGAGTTAGGCCTATAGTCATAGGACTTAGGACTATAGTCTTAAGACAATAAGGATTATAGTCTTAGGACTTAGGACTATAGTCTTAGCACTTAGGACTTAGGACTATAGTCTTAGGACTATAAGGACTATAGTATTAGGACTATAAGGACTATAGTCTTAGGACTATAAGGACTACAGTCTTAGGACTATAAGTACTATAGTCTTAGGACTTAGGGCTATAGTCTTAGGACTAAGAACTATAGTCTCAAGACTTAGGACTATAGTCTTAGGACTTAGGACTATAGTCTTAGGACTTAGGACTATAGTCTTAGGACGTAGGACTATAGTCTTAGGACTTAGGACTATAGTCTTAAGACAATAAGGATTATAGTATTAGGACTTAGGACTATAGTCTTACGACTTAGGACTTACGACTATAGTTTTATGACTTAGGACTATAGTCTTAGGACTTAGGACTATAGTCTTTGGACTTAGGCCTATAGTCTTAGGACTTAGGCCTATAGTCTTAGGACTTAGGCCTATAGTCTTAGGACTTAGGACTATAGTCTTAGGTCTTAGGACTATAGTTTTAGGACTTGGGACTATAGTCTTAAGACTTAGGACTATAGTCTTAAGACAATACGGATTATAGTCTTAGTACTTAGGACTTTAGTCTTAGGACTTAGGACTTACGACTATAGTTTTAAGACTAAGGACTATAGTCTTAGGACTTAGGACTATAGTCTTAGGACTTAGGCCTATAGTCTTAGGACTTACGACTATAGTTTTATGACTTAGGACTATAGTCTTAGGAGTTAGGCCTATAGTCATAGGACTTAGGACTATAGTCTTAAGACAATAAGGATTATAGTCTTAGGACTTAGGACTATAGTCTTAGCACTTAGGACTTAGGACTATAGTCTTAGGACTATAAGGACTACAGTCTTAGGACTATAAGGACTATAGTCTTAGGACTTACGACTATAGTTTTATGACTTAGGACTATAGTCTTAGGACTTAGGCCTATAGTCTTAGGACTTAGGACTATAGTATTAAGACAATAAGGATTATAGTCTTAGGACTATAGTCTTAGAACTATAGTCTTAGGACTTAGGACTATAGTCTTAGGACTTAGGGCTATAGTCTTAGGACTAAGGACTATAGTCTCAAGACTTAGGACTATAGTCTTAGGACTTAGGACTATAGTCTTAGGACTTGGGACTATAGTCTTAGGACGTAGGACTATAGTCTTAGGACTTAGGACTATAGTCTTAAGACAATAAGGATTATAGTATTAGGACTTAGGACTATAGTCTTAGGACTTAGGACTATAGTCTTAGGACTTAGGGCTATAGTCTTAGGACTAAGGACTATAGTCTCAAGACTTAGGACTATAGTCTTACGACTAAGGACTATAGTCTTAGGACTTAGGACTATAGTCTTAGGACGTAGGACTATAGTCTTAGGACTTAGGACTATAGTCTTAAGACAATAAGGATTATAGTATTAGAACTTAGGACTATAGTTTTATGACTTAGGACTATAGTCTTAGGACTTAGGACTATAGTCTTTGGACTTAGGCCTATAGTCTTAGGACTTAGGCCTATAGTCTTAGGTCTTAGGACTATAGTTTTAGGACTTGGGACTATAGTCTTAAGACTTAGGACTATAGCCTTAGGACTTACGACTATAGTTTTATGACTTAGGACTATAGTCTTAGGACTTAGGACTATAGTCTTAAGACAATAAGGATTATAGTCTTAAGACAATAAGGATTATAGTCTTAGGACTTAGGACTATAGTCTTAGGACTTAGGACTTAGGACTATAGTCTTAAGGCAATAAAGATTATATTCTTAGGACTAAGGACTATAGTCTTAGGACTTAGGACTATAGTCTTAGGACCATAAGGACTATAGTCTTAGGACTATAGTCTTAGAACTTAGGACTATAGTCTTAGGACTTAGGCCTATAGTCTTAGGACTTAGGACTATAGTCTTAAGACAATAAGGATTATAGTCTTAGGACTTAGGACTATAGTCTTAGGACTTAGGACTTAGGACTTAGGACTATACTCATAGGACTATAAGGACTATAGTCTTAGGACTTACGACTATAGTTTTATGACTTAGGACTATAGTCTTAGGGCTTAGGACTATAGTCTTAGGACTTAGGCCTATAGTCTTAGGACTTAGGACTCAGGACTATAGTCTTAAGACAATAAGGATTATAGTCTTAGGACTTAGGACTATAGTCTAAGGACTTAGGACTTAGGACTATACTCTTAGGACTATGAGGACTAGAGTCTTAGGACTTACGACTATAGTTTTATGACTTAGGACTATAGTCTTAGGACTTAGGACTATAGTCTTAGGATTTAGGCCTATAGTCTTAGGACTTAGGACTATAGTCTTAAGACCATAAGGATTATAGTCTTAGGACTTAGGACTATAGTCTTAGGACTTAGGACTATAGTCTTATGACTATAAGGACTATAGTCTTAGTACTATAGTCTTAGGACTTACGACTATAGTTTTATAACTTAGGACTATAGTCTTAAGACAATACGGATTATAGTCTTAGGACTTAGGACTATAGTCTTAGGACTTAGGACTTAGGACTTACGACTATACTTTTAAGACTAAGGACTATAGTCTTAGGACTTAGGACTATAGTCTTAGGACTTAGGCCTATAGTCTTAGGACTTAGGAATATAGTCTTAGGACTTAGGACTATAGTCTTAAGACTTAAGACTATAGTCTTAGCACTTACGACTATAGTTTTATGACTTAGGACTATAGTCTTAGGAGTTAGGCCTATAGTCATAGGACTTAGGACTATATAGTCTTAAGACAATAAGGATTATAGTCTTAGGACTTAGGACTATAGTCTTAGCACTTAGGACTTAGGACTATTGTCTTAGGACTATAAGGACTATAGTCTTAGGACTATAAGGACTATAGTCTTAGGACTATAAGGACTATAGTCTTAGGACTTACGACTATAGTTTTATGACTTAGGACTATAGTCTTAGGACGTAGGACTATAGTCTTAGGACTTAGGCCTATAGTCTTAGGACTTAGGACTATAGTCTTAAGACAATAGGGATTATAGTCTTAGGACTATACTCTTAGAACTATAGTCTTAGGACTTAGGACTATAGTCTTAGGACTTAGGGCTATAGTCTTAGGACTAAGGACTATAGTCTCAAGACTTAGGACTATAGTCTCAGGACTTAGGACTATAGTCTTAGGACTTAGGACTATAGTCTTAGGACGTAGGACTATAGTCTTAGGACTTAGGACTATAGTCTTAAGACAATAAGGATTATAGTATTAGGACTTAGGACTATAGTCTTAGGACTTAGGACTATAGTCTTAAGACAATAAGGATTATAGTATTAGGACTTAGGACTATAGTCTTAGGACTTAGGACTTAGGACTTACGACTATAGTTTTATGACTTAGGACTATAGTCTTAGGACTTAGGACTATAGTCTTTGGACTTAGGCCTATAGTCTTAGGACTTAGGCCTATAGTCTTAGGACTTAGGACTATAGTCTTAGGTCTTAGGACTATAGTTTTAGGACTTGGGACTATAGTCTTAAGACTTAGTACTATAGTCTTAGGACTTACGACTATAGTTTTATGACTTAGGACTATAGTCTTAGCACTTAGGACTATAGTCTTAAGACAATAAGGATTATAGTCTTAGGACTTAGGACTATAGTCTTAGGTCTTAGGACTTAGGACTATAGTCTTAAGGCAATAAAGATTATATTCTTAGGACTAAGGACTATAGTCTTAGGACTTAGGACTATAGTCTTAGGACTATAAGGACTATAGTCTTAGGACTATAGTCTTAGGACTTAGGACTATAGTCTTAGGACTTAGGACTTAGGACTATAGTCTTAAGACAATAAGGATTATAGTCTTAGGACTTAGGACTTAGGACTTAGGACTATACTCTTAGGACTATAAGGACTATAGTCTTAGGACTTACGACTATAGTTTTATGACTTAGGACTATAGTCTTAGGACTTTGGACTATAGTCTTAGGACTTAGGCCTATAGTCTTAGGACTTAGGACTATAGTCTTAAGACAATAAGGATTATAGTCTTAGGACTTAGGACTATAGTCTTAGGACTTAGGACTATAGTCTTATGACTATAAGGACTATATATAGTCTTAGTACTATAGTGTTAGGACTTACGTCTATAATTTTATAACTTAGGACTTACGACTATAATTTTATAACTTAGGACTATAGTCTTATGACTTAGGACTATAGTCTTAGGACTTCGGACTATAGTCTTAAGACTTAGGACTATAGTCTTAGGACTTACGACTATAGTTTTATGACTTAGGACTATAGCCTTAGGACTTAGCACTGTAGTCTTAGGACTTAGGACTATAGTCTTCGGACTTAGGCCTATAGTCTTAGGAATTAGGACTATAGTCTTAGGACTTCGGACTATAGTCTTAGGACTTACGACTATAGTTTTATGACTTAGGACTATAGCCTTAGGACTTAGCACTGTAGTCTTAGGACTTAGGACTATAGTCTTCGGACTTAGGCCTATAGTCTTAGGACTTAGGACTATAGTCTTAGGACTTAGGACTATAGTCTTAGGACTTAGGACTATAGTCTTAAGACTTAGGACTATAGTCTTAGGACTTAGGACTATTGCCTTAAAACTTAGGACTATAGTCTTAGGACTTAGGACTATAGTCTTAGGACTATTGTGTTGAGTCACTATAAACAAGGTTGGCCAATAGAAAAATGCTCATTTCTTATCTGACCGTCTTACCTGAAACATATCATACGTTTGTGAAGTTTGTGGAAAATATTTCGCTAATTCAAGTAATCTCCTCCGTCACGTGAAGATGGTTCATAGATCATCGACAAAACAAATACGACAGGCAGTTCCTCATGTCAATGGATCCACAGTTCTGCAGCATCCATTTAGGTGTATTGTTGCAGGGTCTACTCAGAGTGGTAAAACCGTATGGGTAAAAACTCTTCTGGAGAACGCAAGAACAACTATCAACCCCCCCCCCCCCCCCTTCTGAACGTATCATTTGGTATTACGGTCAGTGGCAATCCATCCATTTTGAGATGATCAAAACTATAACGGGCATTGAACTGAATGAATGAATACCTACGAACATCGACTCGGAAGATTTTATTGATGTTTCGAGGCGAAACCTTATTGTCCTGGATGATCTTATGGATCAATCAGGAGGAGATAAGCGCATTGCAAATTTATTTACCAAGGGAAGCCATCATAGGAATCTCTCAGTGATCTATATTTTTCAAAATATATTTCACAAAGGAAAGGAAACCAGAAACATCAGTCTCAACGCACACTATACCTTAATCTTCAAGTGTCCGAGGGATAAACACAAATTTCTATTTTGGCACGACAAGTGAATCTTGGACATGTTCAAGGATTTATGAAGAGCAACGAGGAAGCCACAAGTCGCCCTCATGGCTATTTAATGCTTGATTTGATGCCGACTACGGATCATCGTCTCAAGACAAATGTTTTACCTGAAGAAAATAGCTCCGTCCTGCAGCAGAACATAAGCAGATATATTCAAAAGAAATCGTATCAGCAACCTCCAATCGTCAACGCTATGTACAATACAGAACAGCTAATGCGAAATATTGTACAAACACCACAATTAACACCCGACGAAAAGAACATCCTATACTCTAATCAACTCGATCGTTTTCTGAAATTCCAACAACAGCTGCAGAACCAGCAGAATTAAGTTCAAACTAATCTTTAAACAGAGCTATTAAAAGCTATACAAAATTTGACAGAGACCGCACAGAAGCCTCAAAAACCTGAACCCCAGCAACCTGAACACCTTCCGTTAGATTCTCCGTCTAAACCTAGCGTAGCTAAACCATATTTTCTAACTCCTCTTCCAACTGTTGAATACCCAAAGCCGAAACCTTTGCGAAAATGATTAACTGGAGATGAAAGTGATTCAGGAGAAAACGACTCAGACGAAGAGGTTTCGGAAGCCGACTCAGATGACTATGGTCGTCAAGAAAATGATAAATATCAAAATTCTTCTGATGAAGATTCACATGAAACAACAGTAAATAATAGTCAAAACGAAGACCCTGACATCTTAATGGTTCCAGCAATGAACCTCGTAATGCTTATAAAGTGAGAACACCTAGACATGATTTCAGGAGCAGAATTTATCCTATAACGATGAGCGGGCATCCCAGTCCTAGAAAAATGTTTTAAATAGATCACATATTTGTAAAGTGAAATAGATATTTTTAAACTCAGTGTCTCCTGTTATTCTTGTCGTCCAAACTTGCCCTTCTCGCCTAGACTTGCCCAAGCGCTTAATCCTCTTAATGACCCCTAATGAGTTTCTATTTTGTCTCCTGCGCGTGCACTGAGGATAAATATGCAAATATCACACTTAGTAACAGAAAGCGTAGCAACGCTTTCAAAGTAATAAATCGCTTTGCCTTTATATTTCGACACTTAAAATCGTTCTTTTCACGACTTTTCGAAGTGATTCCACATTCTATCTTCCTTCACTTATAAACGAGGGTTTAGTTAGTAATGATTCTACGATGACTTATTCCATTTGGGTTCAAATATAATATTCATGATATACTATTAATTCAAGTCTATACGTTATCTCTGCCATTTCACACACTTTAGGCTGTTCAAAACTCTGCATATTCCTCCAAACCAGGTTTAAGATAAAAAATATAAAGTGTCTCTATCAATTTATCTCTCGTTCCTTGTAAAGAACGTCTATTTTGTTGAAGCTTACTGTACGCATGCTCTGTACGTCTACGTGTTCCACAACTGTCGACTGTCAGTAGGGTAAAGCGTTTAAATGAAAAGGTAATTACTATTACTTATAAAGCAAGTCGAGTGCCTTTTGATAATGACGTAACTTTGGGTATCAGTCGGAGAGCTATCGGATATGACGTAGTGGAAACCAGGGGGTTGAGTAACAGCTGGGGTAAGGGTGGAAAGTTAGGGTTACTACGTCCCAAAGGAGCTTGAGAAATAATGACGTATGCATAAATAATAAGTTGGTATGACGTAGTGAAATCCAGGGGGTTGGATGAAACGACGACGTAAGCATAAATAATGAGATTAGGATTAGGGTGTCCTGAAGGAGCCTGAGAATGAATGACGTATGCGTAAATAATGAGGTTAGGGTTAGGAGATCTCAAAGGAGCCTGAGGAGGATATTGACAGAGCTCATTAAAAATTCAATTTACCTAATTAATTATGAATCCTCCAGAGTGGGGGGTATTACTACTGGCTCATTATTATAGTTGACATCATTGTAGATATTTCAAGTTGATAATCTTAAAAATGTCTAATAAATTTTCATTTACGTTAATAATCTTTTTGTCAAAAAGATTTAAAAATTACCCTTAAGTTTTCAATAAAGTCCTTCTATTATAACATTTATAATATTGCTTCCTCCATCTCACAAACTATTCGCTTGCCATGCTTTAATTAATATAACTGCAGAATAGTTCTTTGGGTTACTTTTCGTTCTTTTCGATAGTGGTATACAAGCAAATTTGAGGTATACCACCCCCTGCGGTCATGGCATAATTGGTTTCTCTGGGCTACTTTATGCTCTGTGTTTGTGGGCTAGTGGGCAACCGTGACAGAGCGTCGCTCGAATGCTGGGCCGTCGTCTGGTCTGAGAGGTATTCTAGCTGTTACTCTTTTTTACCGATGAAAAAAGCGGTGGTGATTATATCGATAACCACTGACGCAACACTGCATTCTTCTTGAGCGTGCACTACGAAGATGCATGATTGTTACGTCTGTAACAATCTCCTGCTTTCTTGGCTGCTTTGCTCTTGTCGTCTGGTGATAACTTTCTAATAATATCGCATTTCCAAATTCGATGCTCCCCGGTATATACGGACGCATCGTTATTTCTTCTCTTTCTAACTCCCTTGCGCATATCTGCTACTCCGTTTGTCATAACTGTCAGAGTTGTGAAACCACTTTTTTCCCTGTAACTAATCAATGGAAGAAACCATTCCAAAAAAGAAGCATTTATAAAGCAGTATAAAAACACTTCAAAAAAGAAATCAAAATACGATTTTTATTTTAGCCCTTACAAACAGCGAGAGTACTTCTCAAATACTTGGCGACTCTTATCGACTCTGTGGCGATTGTGTCAAATATATGGCGATGGCTGTCCAGTATGGCATAAATGCGGTGCAAGACAAGCAAGCAATCAAGCCAGTAACACGCTGGCAACATGGCTTATCTACGTCAGCGGCGATCACAAAAATGGCGTCGCCTCAGCCATCTACGATCCTACATATTCTACAGTTCTTAATTAAAACTCATTGATCAAACGGGAGGTAATCGCGAGAAAATTATCCATTCAGTAATCTTTCAGTACGGACTGAACTGCGAAGGAGCGACGTCTTTACACAAAGAAAAAGTGCCTGAATTTTCCCAGGTTTCTTTTTAACTATACTTTAAAATAATATCGAGAGTGCAAACAGCAAAGACTTTAGCCTGATTGCTTGCTTGTCTTGAACCGCAAACAGCAAAGACAAAAGAATCCAACTTTTAACCAAAACCATAAATCAACCAAAACATTTTCAGTCACCGTAAACATTGCCGTATTTGAATTTTCTCTTTCTGTAAATGCAATTTTATATGATATAAATATGGAATACAATTTGATACTATGATTTTTTATTTTAAGGGTTAACTATACCTTTTGAGGTTATGTATATATTTTAAAGCAGTTATCATCTAACTTTACAAAAGTGAGGAAAAAATGAATTTGGAGTAAAAGCGCATGACTTACTGGGAAGAGATTCTAAGTATCTCTTGATACACGACCAAGTTGTTTAGAAGAATGGGTACTATATGGTCAATGACGTCATACCGGTAAGTTGCCTAATTACCGAACAAATATTCCAATGTTCGAGCTTTGGTTTGCCACCTATTTACTGACAAAAATACGTGTATTAGCATTATTTGGGGGCATTTTAAGGTATGTCTTCTTCACACTCTGTCAACGAGTCTTCTTAATTGTGTTTGGGTGAGTTTTGCGATATTTAAAGTACAAGGTGATATAGATGAAGCTACGGCAGCAGATCCAATTTCGCAAAAGCAAAACTACAGTTCTGACAGGCTAGGTATATGCAGACTTCTATCAAATCAATAACTCAATACTTAGAACTAATAATATAGTTTAAAACGGAATAGTTTTGTCTTATCAAGAAAAAAATGAATCGTACCCTTCTTCCCCTCCAGGTGACATTGGCCTACTAGGCGTAGTGTTTTTCTTGTGAAAACCCGTTGTACTGCTGTACCGTTTGGTAAACTAAAATACCAAAGCCATTCTTGATAATTCGTGGAGTCGAACTTGTGGCCGATATCTTTTCGATAAACTCTCCTGGTTAGCATGTTGACAATGTTGTAGCCTTTTGCCGAAGCGAGCTCTATTTTACCGGTATGACGTCACAAGTTTGCTAGTGCCAGGCTACCTTTTAACGCGGTCGTTGTTTAAATATGGTTCAGAAAAATGGCCAAAACTCGATCTTTGACATAACATAAAAACAGAACCGAGTGACCGATTTTTATTTTTTCTTTGGTTTTAGAATAAACGTTTTCGAATTTAACAGAACATAATAATAACCTCAAAAGGTATAGTTCACCTTTAAGGTGCCTATGAAACGAAAAATGTTATTGGATATTCTTGAAGAGGAGATATTCATAATTGAGAATACGTATTAAAATATTGTTCAGCTTAAAAAATCAAATAGAAAATTGCCTTTCCTAGTTGTTATTTTGATCGTATTTATGCGACAACTTACCATGGGACGAGTTGTGACGTAAATACCTTCACAGATCGTTTGTTGCTTTCACTGTTAATGGTTTGCAGTGTATTAAAAATGTCAGAAAGTGATTCAAATTACACGGAACACTGGTTCAAATTACTTGGAAAGTGAAAGTGACAGTGAAGAAATGTTTCTGAAGATTCCGATATATTAGAAGTTAATCATGGCTTCGTACCGTATGAAAATGAGCCACTTGCAAATGATGAAGAAGCCTCAGTTGAAAATCCAGTCGTTAACGAAGATGGGTTAAGCCCAGAAGTTTTAGGAGCAAGATATGGAGGGCAAATTACAGTAGATGACTGGTTAGCATTTCTGACAGCACCTCCTGTACGTAGCTTAACACCCAAAAGGCAAAAGCTGCGTACAATAACTTTAATTTTTTCTCCTGTCTATTTTTTGATAGGTGTAAATGTGGCCATTTCAAAAGCGAGCACCTCGTTGGCGCAAGAGAATATCGCTGTTGCAAAGAAGTGGTCCCGGCTACAGGTACACTTCTCTTCGATGGAAGTAACGAACATGTCAGCTGTATAACGGAGCATGAAGATTACGGAGCGATGACAAACCAGGCCGTGCTGTTCCATGTCGGTCCCATGCTAAGGGACAGGAAAGGGAATAATTATAAGCGTCTACAAAGAAGTCAGCAAGCCAGCATCAACGAGTAAGTGGCAATCTTGCAAATCTAGCTTTGCGTTGAAACCATGGTCGAACAAAAAATAAATTTGTAAGATGAGGTGCATTTCTATCAAAATAGCAATGATTTGTTTACCAAACTTCTACTAATGATCTAATCTATTTACAGTAAGTTACTATATAAGCACTCATAAAGCTAGAGTTTTTATTTTCAATATTTTTATTCGATTTTTGTCGATTTATTTCATATTTTGTCGAGCTGTGGCATGTAGATGACTGATCAAATGGATGTGTACTGCGGTAGCATGGTTTGGGAAACTACCCGGCAACTACCTGCATGCATATACCACAATATTAGGACAATGTTTAGCACTAGCAATTCAAAAGGCTATGTAGCTATGTAGCTGAAAGAAGATAAAACAAAGACATTCATTTGTAAGAAGTAAATATGCTTTATATATATATATATATATATATATAACAAACATGAACATATGAAAAGTCCTTTTTTAGTTTTTCGCTTGACACCTTTCCCTTTTATGACCCTTTTTTGGGTGCCCACGTGTCCTACAAGTTGGTAGCTTCCTTTTCTTTGTCGTGCTGACTCGACCAGTATGTTCCAGATACATGTAAGATAAAAGGGTAATCAGTAATTATTACTAATACATCCAGTGAAAAAATATATATACAGAATCATGATATTCAAAACCTTTTTCAAAATATAAAAGTGTTTGGTTACATGTAATTAACCCATTCCTGCTGAAGTTGGCTTCAACCGACTGCTTCCCTCTGTTTAACAAAATTGTCTGACATTAGCCGCAATAAAATACAAAGCTGCCTAATAGGCAGGAATGAGTTAATATTGATGTGGTTTATTGACTGAAAAATGCAATGCAATACTAACAGTACTTTACCAGTGGGATATATTTCATTTTGCATCTGATTCCTTATCTTCATCCTTTCTACAGCTACATCCTTACTAGGTTTGTTTTCAAACTGGCTATTTAGTGGCTTTGGAACCTTTTCCTGATATATTGTCCTTAGAGTATCAAGCACTGAGTTTTCAACACTGAACAAGAGCTCTCTAATTTTGTTGACATAATCTAGAGAAATATAATATTTTTAGCTCATGTTTGTACTGTATTAAATGTACAATGGTTTTAATAAAACACCGGCTGATAAGAATACAATACATCTATGTTTGGGGCAGTATGAAATTGTTTGCTTCCAGTTTTCAGACAAAAAATATGTTTTGCTTAACCCATTTCTGCCTACCTGTAGCTAGCTTGTTCATCTGCTGAATAAAGTAGTCTGGTAGCCAGATAAAAATAAAAGCTGTCTTAGGCAGCAAATTGCCATAATGTATTGTTAAGACCTTGAAAAGGTTTCATGAAAAGTTTTGTCGTAAAGAACTCACCATATGTAGGTTGAACAGGTACATTTCTCACAACTTCATCCCCCAACTTTAATTTTGGAAATGTTAGTTTCACATAGTCCTTGCCATCCTTGGTTTTCTGTGTTTTCCTTTGAAGGTTTTCATTAAAATGTAAACACGCTAAAATATGCCTATGGGTGAAGGAAGCAAATTAGAGTAATAAATGTGACTTGCAATTTTATCTTTTTGCAATTTTTCTTCTCCTTTAATTTTATCTTGGATGTGTCTGCATGAGTGAGTGAGTGCAATTTTAACTCAGTCTCAAGGTAAGTACAGACTTGTTTAGTGGGTTAACTTCTGCTGAAAGTCTCTTGGTTTTGTAGGAAAGAATATTATAGAACTCTGTTACCTGCAATTTGTTCCCATCCACGAGTAGCTGGATATTTTAGGATGCCAGTGGTTAAGTGTTGAGTGCAGATCTTCTAAGCAACTTGTTTGCTCATCTGGAGACAATTTCTTTTTGTCATTAACAATGGTTTTGTTTAATTTGTCATATGCTTTTGTTCCTGAAATTTCGTAAACATACAAATTGACAGAACATGTAATCTAACTTATGAAATGTAAGTGTTGTGCACACGAGACCTTTCATATAACTCAGGTAGATCATAAATTATATATGTACATTTTACATAACAACTTTTATCCATTTACGTGGTTCCAGTTCATCAGGGCAACAATTATTGCAGAGAATATTCCCATAATCTTTGTGCTTATTTGCTACATGCTTCATAAATGATTTCCATTTTGCTTCTATCATGTTTTCAAAGCCAAGAACGGTTGAAGTGGCACACCAGTATAGGTGATTACGTATTCCCTTTACCCAGTCCTTGATGATACCGCAGCCACTTTCTAAGCTAGCCTTAACTAACTTCTTGCTAATACTTCTGGTAACATGCCAAATATAACAAAAAATGTTTTGTGAGTGGTTGGCTATTCCTTATCCACTTTGCTATCTTTCGATGGCGGTCTGAAACAAATCTAGATATTTTGACACCTGCATTAGTCAGAAAAGAAAAGCACCGTTTGGCACCCTCCAACTCCGTTGCATTGTTGTTACCGGTTTCATTAGCCTATAAAAAGGAACGATTAACCATGTGCTAGTGTTATACTATTACAGAGCCTATTTTAGCTATACCTTTGATAAACATTTTCAGTAATTTATCCACACATATGTAAATTAAAGTACAACCAGCATGTGAGGTAGTGGCAAAAGCTTGCAGGTTTCATGGTTGACCATGTGAAGTTTGTATGCTTGTATATACAAAAAAGTTAAGGAAATACCTTAGATGCAGGGTGTAACTACTGGGAGGGGGGGGGGGGTGACTTAACACTTAACATGAATTAAGGAAGTGTACATGTACGGTTACCTTACCTACTAGTCCCACCCTTTTTAGTCAGGCAAAAAATGGCCCACGCCCTTTTTAATCGGGCAAAAAATTCTCCCCACATTGTTGAGATTGCCATGTGAAGGCATCTTGTCCACACACTGGACAGTCTTGGTGGGCACTGACCATAGTTCCTTTTTTTTTCATCCGCACAACGGGCTTTTCCTTTCGGCACTTAAAGCAGAACATGGAAAAAAGTGCAAGCAGAGCATTACAGAAGACAATGAATTTGGGTTCGTGTTGTATATTTATGTGTGGATCCACCCTTAAAAAGAATATCATAAACTAAGCCACATTTAACCCCTTCAATCTTTTTTGTGCATTATAATTACCTGTAATGCACAGCCTACACATCACATTACATCTATATTCCCAATGCATATATAATAGTAATATACAGTAGAGCGCTGTGTTAGCAGTGTTTAAGAATACATACCTTACACAATGTATTTTTCCTCCAACATTGGTGTCATCATTTGATGCCTCTGTGCATGTGCTTTCTTCTGTACCTTTCGACTTCCAGTCACAATCTTTGTTTTCATGGTTATTTGTTACTTCCATATCATTTTCTGTGTCCAAACTGTCCAGCATTTCTGGTTGCACGTTGCTCATTACAAGGTTCCTCATTCAAATTTCCCTCATCATCACTTTCACTTTCATCACAATTTTCGGTGTTATCATTCTTCAACATTGCTTTCTAAAAATAAATAGAGAGAGAGAGAGAGAGAGAGAGAGAGAGAGAGAGAGAGAGAGAGAGAGAGAGAGAGAGAGAGAGAGAGAGAGAGAGAGAGAGAGAGAGAGAGAGAGAGAGAGAGAGAGAGAGAGAGAGAGACAGAGAGACAGAGAGACAGAGACAGAGACAGAGACAGAGACAGAGACAGAGACAGAGACAGAGACAGAGACAGAGACAGAGACAGAGACAGAGACAGAGACAGAGACAGAGACAGAGACAGAGACAGAAACAAAGACAGAGACAGAGACAGAGACAGAGACAGAGACGGAGACGGAGACGGAGACGGAGACGGAGACGGAGACGGAGACGGAGACGGAGACGGAGACGGAGACGGAGACGGAGACGGAGACGGAGACGGAGACGGAGACGGAGACGGAGACGGAGACGGAGACGGAGACGGAGACGGAGACGGAGACGGAGACGGAGACGGAGACGGAGACGGAGACGGAGACGGAGACGGAGACGGAGACGGAGACGGAGACGGAGACGGAGACGGAGACGGAGACGGAGACGGAGACGGAGACGGAGACGGAGACGGAGACGGAGACGGAGACGGAGACAGAGACAACTTTATTTAATCACTGTAGTTACATCAATTCTATACAAATTGCTTTTAATGTAAGCCGTAACATCAAATATACTTAAATATTTACAAATTGAAATGCAAAAAGCTACAATAGATCAATTAAAAAGTATAGGTATTAATTATATTATTAAAATTATTTACATTTGGGAGACTTTTTATTATTGATGGTAAACTGTTCCATAAGAGAGCACCACTGTAAGATAAGCTACGTTTGAGGTACTCAGTATGAGGTTGTAGAATTTTAACGTTCGTATCTGAGAAACGTAAATTGTAATTATGTGCCTCATTTACTGGTACAAATAGCTCTTGTAAGTAGTCTGGATCAATACCACTGATTAATTTGTACATCACGGTGGCATTTTGCCGATTTCTTCTGCTCTCGAGGTCACACCAACCAAGTGATGATAAAATTTCAGTTGATCTGACCTCGTATCCAGACCTGGTAATAATTCGAGCAGCCCTGTTTTGCAGTTTTTGAAGCTTGTTTCTTAAGACTATTACACAGTTTCCCCACATGGTGCTACAATAATCAAAGTGAGGTACCACCAGTGATTGATACAAGGATATCATTTGAGGGAATGTTAGAATAGATCGCAATTCTCTGAGCATACGAAGGCCCTTCAATACCTTTGGTATAATTATTTCATTTAAATGATCCTCCCAAGTTAATTTTTCGTCAATAACAACTCCTAGTAATTTTGCTTTAGAGACCCGTCTTATAACTTCATGATTCATCTTAATCTTAGGATCACCCAATAATTGCTTTAATCTATAGTTAGAAGCTATGATGATAAACTCAGTTTTAGTTCCGTTTACCGGAAGCCTGTTAGCATTAATCCAAATATTCAAATTATCCATATCCTTATTAAGCAGGTTTTCAAGTTCTTCTACGGTTTCTGCGGTCGCAGTAATCTGAGTATCATCAGCATACATACCGGGAGCTGTGTGCTCTAAGCAGTTGGGGAGATCGTTCACGTATACCAAAAATAAAAGAGGGCCTAAGTTAGATCCTTGTGGAACACCCGTTAACATGGGCCGAGACTGTGACAATGTATTATTAACCACGCAACGCTGTAATCTGTTACAGAGATAAGAGGAGAACCATTCCAATGATTTTCCTCCCACACCATATATGTTCAACTTTTTCAAAATAATTGCATGGTCAACAGTGTCAAAAGCCTTACTCAAATCCACAAAAACAACTCCATTCATAAAACTATTGTCTATATTATTAAACCACCTTTCGGTTGCTTGCAGTAGAGCAGTTAAGGTGGAGTGATTTGACCGGAATCCTGATTGGAACTTACTCAGTATACCATTTTCTGTCAAGTATGAATAAATATGGTCGAAGACAAGCTTTTCAAATACCTTGGCCAGAATTGGTAGTACCGAGATTGGTCTGTAGTTGTTGGGATCATTTTTGATATTTACCTTGTATATTGGAAAAATTTTAGCAATTTTCCAACTATCCGGAAATATACCCGAACTTAAGGGCTTGTTGAATATGGAACACAGCGGATCACTTATCACAGTTGCAGAATATTTCAATAGTTTTGCAGAAATTCCATCAATGCCACATGCTTTAGATACTGACAATTTAGATAAATAAGGTGAACTGCGGAAGCAGGAATCTCAGTAAATTGGAAATTAGACATAGCAGGTTTAACAAAAGACTCAGGGGTTACAGACGTAGTTGTAACAGCTTCACTGATCTTAACACCTACTGACGAAAAATGATCATTGAACGCGTTAGAAATGCTGTGCGAATCCGTGAGAATTGATTCGCCAACCTTCAACTCTGTCATACCAGTAATCTTGGACTTTCGTCCAAGTAGCAAGTTTATTGCCTTCCAAATACGTCTAGTGTTCCCATCATCATTGCTAACCTCTTCAGAAATATAATCTTTTTTAGCCCTTTGAATTGCAATGTTTACCTTATTTCTTGCAGCCTTATAAGCCATAGAAAAGGCACTTGAGCCATTCTTAATGGATTTCTTTTTTAAGTGATCCCTAGGGTTCATTAGTTTCTTAATGGACGGCGTAAGCCAAGGAGAAGGCTTATTTTTAACTCTCCTTTTCCTTAAAGGTGCGTGGATATCAAGCACCTCTAACAATAGATTTTCCCAAGTGTATACCATGTCATTCGGATCATCACTTATATCCAACAAGTCCCACGGCACCTTATTGAGATCATGAATAAACAAATCAGGGTCAAAATTCTTCATATTTCGACTTTCAATGTATTTAACATTACTCCTAAATGTCGGAAACTTTCGTACTCCATAAATTAAGTAATGATCACTAATTGCAGTTTCAATAACGCCTGATGCCGATATATTACTTGGCTCATTCGTTATCAAATGATCAATCAAAGTCTTTGAATGACTGGTTACTCTGGTATAATCTTTAATGAGTTGGCAGAATTGATAAGCTTCGTAAAGAAACTTTACTGGAGCGGACATGGAGTCTTTTGAATCAATTGCCAAATTGCAATTAACATCACCTGCCAGTAAGGTTTCCTTACCCTCAGAATCAACAGATTTAAGGAAATTCTCAAAATCAGTAAAAAGACCGATCGGGGTATCAGGTGGTCTGTACCAAGTTGAAATAATAAATGATTTAACATTTGGTTTAGAAATTTCAATCGCTATCATTTCTAGAGAACCTGGTACAAGCTCTCTCCTGACAACATAGTTGACGTTTTCTCGGATGTACAGAGAGACCCCACCACCACTAATATTACGATCTTTCCTCTCTAATGTATAACCATTAAGTCTAACAAGGCCATCAGTGATAGTAGAATCAAGCTTGGTTTCGTTGATAGCTAACACATCAAACTGATACTCAGTTATCAACATCCTCAACTGATCTATATGAGTTAACAGACCATTTATGTTAAGAAAACCAAACTTGAATCCTTTCGGTAAATTAGACTTATCTATATTAGGAATTTGCGATGTGGAGCTGTTATTATCAGTGGTTTCCTCAACGGAACTAGTACACCATCAATTAAATCTTTCGATGCTATTAATAAAATTACTAGCGATCAACGCTACTCCCTTGCTATTTAAATGAAGTTTACGTTTACTGAATGAAGTAATGTCAATATTATTGTGTTTTATCAGTACTCGTCCAGACTGACTACAGTATTTAGAGATTACTTTGTTTGCTTCACCAACCTTCTTTGAAAGACAGCTTGTGGTGTCTTGGCACTAAGATCATTTGTCCCCACATGAAGCACAACATTAGCAGGTTTAACTTCTTGTAGAGAGGGCAGCATGTAATGGTACATATGACGGACATGAGCACCAGAGAACGAACGCACTATCACTTTAGACTTGGTTGACTTGCTTAATTGATAACTGGACAGTCTATTGGTGATAGAATCTCCTAGTATTAATGTGGTGGCTTGCTGTTTTGTACCATTTCCATTAGGCTCTGACGGTTGAGTTGTTGAGGAAGAATCTGGTGGAATTATTTGCACGTCGTCGTCAGTCGCAGAATTTCCATTGGCTTCACTATTCATTGCCCAACGTTCTTCTTGCCCTTGTACAACGAGTGTAGTTGTTGTAGTATAAAACTTAAAAGTAAGGTGGTTAAATTTCAACGAAACCATATTATGCTTCGTGTCTTCGGTCCAGTTTAACTGCTGGTTGTCTTCTAACGTTTCGCTTAGATTTCCAAAGACTAAAATAATAAATTTAACCAGCTGTTCTTTACTTCCCAACAACAGGAAGTTAGGCTTTTTCCCATCGTTAAATTTTAGATGTTCAAGCAACAGACTAAGGTCATTATTTGAGACATGCATCAGACCAGCAGTTTGAGCTCCTTCCGCCATGACTAGCTAGAGAGACAGGGCCATGACAGACTAGCCAGAGAGACAGAGACAGAGACAAAGACAGAGACAGAGACAGAGACGGAGACGGAGACGGAGACGGAGACGGAGACGGAGACGGAGACGGAGACGGAGACGGAGACGCAGACGCAGACGGAGACGGAGACGGAGCCGGAGACGGAGACGGAGACGGAGACGGAGACGGAGACGGAGACGGAGACGGAGACGGAGACGGAGACGGAGACGGAGGCGGAGACGGAGACGGAGACGGAGACGGAGGCGGAGACGGAGACGGAGACGGAGATCTCAGTAGATCACAGTGCAGTAGATCACAGTGCAGTGCAGTACAGCACAGTGCAGTGCAGTAGAGTAGAGTACAGTGCAGTGCAGTAGAGCACAGTGCAGTGCAGTAGAGCACAGTGCAGTGCAGTAGAGCACAGTGTGGTGCAGTAGAGCACAGTGCAGTGCAGTAGAGCACAGTGCAGTACAGTAGAGCACAGTGCAGTGCAGTAAAGTAGAGTACAGTGCAGTGCAGTAGAGCACAGTCCAGTGCAGTGCAGTAGAGCACTGTGCAGTGCAGTAGATCACAGTGCAGTACAGTGCAGTACAATGCAGTACAGTGCAGTGCAGTGCAGTACATTACAGTACAGTGCAGTGCAGTGCAGTGCAGTGCAGTGCAGTGCAGTGCAGTGCAGTGCAGTGCAGTGCAGTGCAGTGCAGTGCAGTGCAGTGCAGTGCAGTGCAGTGCAGTGCAGTGCAGTGCAGTGCAGTGCAGTGCAGTGCAGTGCAGTGCAGTGCAGTGCAGTGCAGTGCAGTGCAGTGCAGTGCAGTGCAGTGCAGTGCAGTGCAGTGCAGTGCAGTGCAGTGTAGTGCAGTGCAGTGTAGTGCAGTGCAGTGTAGTGCAGTGCAGTGCAGTAGAGCACAGTGCAGTAGAGCACAGTGCAGTAGAGCACAGTACAGTACAGTACAGTAGAGCACAGTGCAGTGCAGCGCAGTGCAGTGCAGTGCAGCGCAGTGCAGTGCAGTGCAGTACAGTGCAGTACAGTGCAGTACAGTGCAGTACAGTGCAGTACAGTGCAGTACAGTGCAGTACAGTGCAGTACAGTGCAGTACAGTGCAGTACAGTGCAGTGCAGTGCAGTGCAGTGCAGTGCAGTGCAGTGCAGTGCGGTGCAGTGCAGTGCAGTGCAGTGCAGTGCAGTGCAGTGCAGTGCAGTGCAGTGCAGTGCAGTGCAGTGCAGTGCAGTGCAGTGCAGTGCAGTGCAGTGCAGTGCAGTGCAGTGCAGTGCCGTGCAGTGCAGTGCAGTGTAGTGCAGTGCAGTGTAGTGCAGTGCAGTGTAGTGCAGTGCAGTGCAGTAGAGCACAGTGCAGTAGAGCACAGTGCAGTAGAGCACAGTGCAGTAGAGCACAGTACAGTACAGTACAGTAGAGCACAGTGCAGTGCAGCGCAGTGCAGTGCAGTGCAGCGCAGTGCAGTGCAGTGCAGTGCAGTGCAGTGCAGTGCAGTGCAGTGCAGTGCAGTGCAGTGCAGTGCAGTGCAGTGCAGTGCAGTGCAGTGCAGTGCAGTGCAGTGCAGTGCAGTGCAGTGCAGTGCAGTGCAGTGCAGTGCAGTGCAGTGCAGTGCAGTGCAGTGCAGTGCAGTTCAGTTCAGTGCAGTGCAGTGCAGTACAGCACAGCACAGTAAAGTGCAATATAGTGCAGTGCAGTACAATGCAGTACAGCGCAGTAAAGTGCAATATAGTTCAGTGCAGTACAGTGCATTATAGTGCAGTGCAGTACAGAGGATCACTCCATCTTTAGGTTTAATGGTTATACAATGTAGATTCAACATTAACATAACGCATGTGCAATACCATTTATTTTGACATTGTTTAGTCTTTTGAGTTTTAACTAAAAGGTCAGTAAGAAAACTCAACTGGTGTGGAAAATTTATTCATACTGATGTTTCTTGTCTGAAAGACACATCATTGTCAACATCCTCAGTCTTTCCATCTCTCAAATGATTAAAGTTTAGAAGATATTTGACAGAACATATACCTACACCTAAACATGCTTCCATAAACATCCAGTCTGATTCAAAACAGAAAACGAAAACTACAAATTGGGTGATTTAAATTCAATCATGACCACAAGTTCATCAGTTCAGTAACCACATTTAATCTTCCCATTCTATAATTACAGCACTATGTCAGCCTTCGTAAGTGTTTAGGCTTTGATGTCTCGATGATCTATTAAGACTAACTGAGTGATAATGTCAGACCTTGTACTGATTGTTGAAAAGTTCTGACAAGTAAAATTCAAATTAAACCATATTGTGCATGCATTATGTCAATGTCAGATCTATACCCATTGAACTTAAAGATCCGGTGTCAGAACTATAACCATGATGTAGCCTTTAAGGCCTTAATGTTATATGTAACAATATATGTAAATTCAAACCACTCAAATACTTTTTCTTAAATATATCCGCTGTTTCTTCAACATTGTATAACCATAATCCACTACAGAAGAGGTGTTGAATTTACACATAATTTATTTATGAACATTAAAATTGTAATACAGAGATTTGTTTAAGCAATAATATCTAATACTGTCGTTTGCACCTAAGTGGAAACACCACCCGTCGAAACATGTTTATGTTTAATTAAAACATGTTCAAAACTTAACTGTTTTGAAATTGACACCGAGGGGTTGGCAAGACGTGATTGGCTAAGAGCACAAACATTATTATACATGTACGTATTGAAGGGAAATATATCCAAGGAAAACTTTTATATTTGACGTTGAAATAGAACATGATTTGATGGTCAGTGTTTCCACTTTATAGGCGCAAACGACTGTAATGTACTAGTTTGTTGAAATTATACTACTGTAGAAGCAGAACATGTTAACCCTTTGAAGCCTGAAGACGAGTCTTTAGTATTTTATTCTGGCTAATGCCAGACGATTTAATTCAGCACAGGGAGAGGTCCAGGCTTCAAAGGTTTAATGATTTAAACGAAATCATTAACATGTTCTGCTTTTACAGTAGTATAATTATCAAAACTTCTGACTGATTCCTGCATGTAAGTGACAAATTTAATTGCATTGACCATTAAACCATGACTCTTCAATTCTCTCCTTCTGTACATAATGATCAAATTGTAGAAATATAATAGTAAATTGCCTCAAATAAGATGTTTTCAGTATTAAAAGACTGTCAGATGCAGTCTACACTCTACAGTAGTTTATAAATATATTATATTTATGGCTCTTAAAAAGCCAACAATTTTCACCTAACCTTCATTTCATTCACGAGTTATTCATAGTTATACAAAAATATTTAGCTTACCTTGACTGGAAGATAATAAAAAGCAATCAGAACGTCCAAATATTAAAGTAATCCTCAGAAATAATAGGAAATTCCCTTGGTTTTCAGAACATAAACGTGTCTTCCGAAATGTTACACAAAAACATGGCGGACAATGACTCGTCCTAAAATAGGATTTGAGAAAAATGGGAAAATATCTTAATTATTTTCAAAAAAAAATTTAATGAAAGTATGTGTGCGTATTATAATATTGTTTTGATTTTAAATGGGAAAACTGTAAGTTAACTTACTTAATGTGGTAAAAAGCCAATAAATCACTTCTAAATAACTTCTTCTGATGACAAAATAAGCAAGATAGAGCTGCAGTCAGGGTATTTCTACATTGTCAGAAACAACTAAATACATATGAGACCTAAATGAAACCTTTAAAATTCGTCGTTTAAGAAATTTTTTTTTCATGTTACGAAAAGGAACATTTATGTTACAAAAAGGAACCGGTTCCTTTTTGTAACACGACTTTTTGCAATAAAAACGCAAATAAAAATAAACGTATTTACCGTAAAACTCTAAAACTTTCTACAAAGCATTACCTCGTCCAGGTACAAACGCTCGCTAAATATAAAGTCATTTGAGCGAAAATGAAGCATTTTAGAAAAGAATTTAAGAAAGCATTTTTCGCTCTAACAATTTGTGCTCTCTTTTAGAGTGGCAGGTCTTGTAAAGGTATAACAAAATTACCACGAGATTATTTCTCCTCTTAATTTTTTAACCAAATGTGTAGGATGGACAAGGGTATGATAACATCGATAAGGATGCTTGCTACCGTTCACGCTTGCGTATTTCGGGGGGAAAAGGTTAAAAATTGAGCGATTACGCGGCCTGGTTCCTTTTTGTAACATTGGCGTTGTATTTCTTAAAAATTGTCATGAAGAATTTATTCGGTTTTGCTATGGAGCAGATATGTTAAAAGATACTATTTTCCAAGTGCTTTATCAAAGTATCGGAAATATTTATCAAATTTTGGATAATGAGGGTGCATTTCAAACTGATGTTACAATAAGGACCACCGGTTCATCTAAGAATGAATGAACGAATGAACGACTGAAAATACGTCATTCTAGTACGTACTGTATTACTAAATTATACCTGTAAAACATGCAAAAGGTAAATGTATTATATCTATAGACAGACAAACGGAATCATTGTTTACAACACATAAAGATAAAAAAAATTTGAAAGCACTTAGTCATTCTGGAAAAAGGCTTGGTAATGGTTGGTAGAGTTTATGGTTGAAAAAAAAAAGATTGAAGGTTGATTTCATACTTTATTAAATTTGTTGGTTGGCAATGCCAATCGTGTTTGATAGAAAAAGTGTACTCACGTATCTCTCGAGTTCTTTCCGCAAGCGGCTGCGAGTCTTTTGAACACCGTGGAGTTTCCTCTTCATTTTAACACAAACAGAAAAGATCACTTCAGTTGTAGGGATAGAAACAGTGATAGACGATACTGGTAAGACAAGGCTTGAACGGTTGTTAATTTCTGGAATTCCAATCGAACTAGGTTGTTCTTGCAATGTATTTTCCTTGTTTTCTTTGAGATGGTTTCGAGATAAATATGGTTGCTTCAATTCTCGCATAAACTATAAGAAATTTGTAGTAAGTCGTTAGTACGCCACAGTTTATACGGCTTATAAGTCGTATTAAATTATTAACAAGCACAACTTACCACACATTTATTACGGTCGGTTGCCAGCTGTTGTGCCTTTTGTATTGACTTCGCAAAAATCGAAGGAATCGATCCCCTCGCTAAAAATCGCTTCAGTGGTTTTAGAGTTTTTCTTCTCCGTTTCATACTGTTCTTTTGGCTGGTTAAACAACGCAGTCAAGCTAGCATTGTGCGTAAAGCACGATGGTTCAAAGTGTTGAGAACACAGAGCTGACTTAGGCTTCGGCACAAAATCTGGTCTGTGAATCCTCACAAATCGTGTCCATTGCTTTCGATTGGCTTCATCTTTTGGAAACGTATGCATTGAAACACCATATGTGTACGACGTGTTCATGCAACTTACTTTATTCGCCCACCGGCAACACAATACTGACCTCCGCGTTTTTCTTTTAATTGTCCCGCCATTTTGTTGCTTTGCATACTATGCGGCTGAACTGAAGTGCAAAGGTATTTACGTCACGGCCTGGATATCCACACACTTCCGGCCGCGCGAACTTTGTCGCGTAAAGTGAGCATTGTTAGACTTCGATTTTTGTTATATAAAAGGGTACGCAATTAGATTAAAACACCAGAAGCCTAACTTTTAATCTTTTCTTAGTGAAAATATCCAATAAAAATTTTCGTTTCATAGGCACAATAATTTTTCAATTTTAGTAATAACCGGTCTTCAGCGGTTTGCAAAGATCGCTCAGGAACCAATCAGATTGCAGAAAAATCGCGTTAGGTGTTGCATTTACGTATTTTCAGCAATTTCTCTCCTGAATTGAGCTAAACAATTTGCAATTGATTTACATGTTCTGCCATTACGCAGGACACTGCGGCATCTAAGAAGTGCAAACAATCTTGTTTCGCCCATCCTCGATGCCTGCAACTGGCCAAGTACTGCTCGCTTCCTGTACAGCCAACGCAATTTAGCGATATTTCTCCACTACAATCTAGAACTTCCCAAACCTCGAAGAGCTGCTGTAGGCTCTAGCTCCAGGGAAGAATTTAATAATCTTGCAAAATGCTACATTTACGACAATTTAAAAGAGCTTCAATACGAGTTTAACTTGTTGGAAACCTTTAAGTGACATGTAAGGCTATGAATACGTTAAACGTAGTTTACATCTGTAGAACCGATTTAAGCTAATTTAACGAAGATTGAAAGTGGCTTAAAGCTCTTTTTCGTCTTATGGGTTTCATACATCATGCATGGACTAAACATCAAGGCCAGCACAGCTAAGTATACATGAATTAAAATTGAGATTTGTGTTACTTATTAATAATATATAATCTAGTGTCTACTATCAAAACTAAATCACATGCTTCACCAATGTGATGTGTTCAGCCCTTATAAAAATTTCCCGTGTCATGTTACAAAATCGCATGTGATCACATGTGGTTCACATCTGATCACATGTAGTTTACATTTGATCCCATGTGGTTCACATGTGATCACATGTGATTTTGGAACATGACACGTGGAATTTTTATAAGGGAAGATTCATGGATAGGATTGCATTGATCATGCACTGCTGTAACGAAGGTCATGTGTGAGTGAAAATAATTTTCAGTTACATATTAATTAATAAAAATGAAAAAATTGTTACACTCATACAGGGCCTGTTTATATAGAGATGAGTTACTCTGTCAGTCAAGTTACTCGGTCAGTCAAGTTACTTGGCACATGCAGCATATGTGTTACCAGATTATTACATATACTGTTTTTCCTAACATAGTGTCTATATGAGACAAATGAGCGTCTTCCCCTGCTGAAAGCTAAGAAGTTAATTGCCTTCATTTGATTATATTTGCTGCCGAGCGTCAGCGAGGCAGCACACTATTCTCGGCGTTCGTCTTGGATTAGCTGTGTCTTTACTTGTTCCCAGTCCATTTGCCGAGCTATGTATAGCGCGTAACGATTTGTTGAAAATTGAGTTTGTATGAACGGATATTTGTACAGATATCTGTTCATATATTACGCAATCCCTTCGCAAATTATTCCTAGCCTGCGTACAGGCGCTCATATTAAGCTCCGCTCGCTCAAAGCAGCGTAGCATTTCAGAAACATTCAAACAGGAAGATTGTACACACTACAAATGTAAGCAATCTGAATTTAATAGCAGTTCAAACCTCGCCACCACCTCCAGGGGATTTTCAGTGAGAAAATATTTTCTTGTGAAGGTAAAAGACAACTACGTTTAATATTACGATTGTGTGTTGCTGACTTTGAAAAACGTTTATATGACAAACTTACCGTTATCATGTCGAAAAAAATCCTCGACCTCTAACTGATTTAGTTTTCGGCTAATATGAATAAAAGTGGAAATAAAGATTTCTCACAAAGTTCTGATAAATCACAATCAAGAATTAAAAAATAATATAATAATAGCAATACTATTGGAGAGTAAAGGCTCAGTTTAGACGTCGCCCTTGTGTCGAGTAAAATCTAATTATTTAGCTTAAATCCCATCACAAATTCATCACAAGTCCAGCGTATCAAGACAATGTCAAATATATGAAAGTAAAACTCGGTTCAAATCTATGAGAACATCATTGATTTCAAGAACGGCGTTGATTCATACTATGGTTTTTAGTCATAAAACGTGGCCAGTTCTATTGACTGGCACCATTTTGATTTAATTGACTTTATGTTCGACATATAAGGTAATTAATCACATTAAGATCTGACGAATAATACCCTGGATACCAGAGGTTCATTTGTATTCTATTCATGCATGGGTTATATATTAATATATATCAGACTGGGCAAACTTGGGTGGAGTGGGCAAACTCGGGTGGAGTGGGCAAACTCGGTTGGAGTAGGCAAACTCGTTGGCAAACTTGGGTGGAGTGGGCAAATTCAGGTGGAGTGGGCAAACTCGGGTGGAGTGGAAAAATTTTGGTTTGGGGGGGGGGGGGTTGTGTTATAGGAATTTTTTAAAACAAAATTAATAGCTGAAATGTAGGTTTTGAATAGGTTATAAGTTTAAAAAAATAGGAGGTGAAGGAAGGAGTTAGGTTATAGTAGGTTTTTTTAATTTAAGCTTTTCTGGGATTGAAGGCAAGGTGCAATAATAATAAACAAAGGACACGCGGTGTTTGTATTAATGTATTTCTAGTATAAGCTTTAAATATAATCGTTCTATTTTACAATAGTCGCATAAATTTGTCGTTCTATTTACAATAGTCGCATAAAATAATATATTATATATACGTTGTATGTTGTCCATAATTTATGATATCACAGTCACATTACACTTTGAGGTCTGGACTTCTCCCTGTGCTGAACAAAATCGTCTGGCGTTAGCCAGGATAAACCTTAGAGACTTGTCGTCCGGCTTCAAATGGTTAATGAGATAGGATTTAACAATTTAGCCTGCACCTCTCTCTGTGCTGAAAAAAATCGTCTGGCGTTAGCCAGAATAAAATACCAAAGACTCGTCGTCAAGCTTCAAAGTGTTAAAAGATTTTCATACAAGAGACTGAAGTTATGATTGGGTTTGTCTCTATAAAAAATCATTGAGTAAGTCTATATAAGTTTGAGGAAGCATAAATAACAGAACTTTGTTATTCTATTTTTGGCTTATTATCATGTGTGGATTAGCAAGGTGATTTCGCCTAATGCTGATTTGTAGCTGAGTAGTCGTTGTACGTCGGCATTACTTAGTACAGGCCCTTCGATGAGACACCAAGCCAGCCCTGCTGCCTCACGGGCGTCCACATATGTCACAAGTGATTCCGGTGGCATCTGCTTTCCCAGGATCCTTGCAGCGGCGGAGTCTTCTCTGTCGTCCTATCTCCACACGCCTTTTTCGCCACCGCTCCGTCCCACTCCAGACCATATTTCTCCATGCTACTCGACCCCTAGCCTTGCAATATCTTCCCATCCGTCACGGATTTCACCCTGTCCTAAGACTTCCTTCAGTGTGTCTTTGTACCTCAATCTTGGTCTTCCTTGCTTTCTCGTTCCAGTGGCCAACTCACCGTACAGTACCGCTTTTGGGAGCCTCTCGTTTCCCATTGGTAAAACGTGGCCTGCCCACAGAAGCTGTCTTCTCTTAAGGATTACCGCCATCTTTGGTAAACCGACTTTCATGCAGACCTCATCATTTGTGATTAGTTCTTGCCATTTTATACCAAGGATGGAGCGGAGAGATCTCTGATGGAACTGGTTCAGCTTCCGGATTTGTCGGGCATACTGACACAAGATTTCACAACCATAGAGAAGTGTGCCTTAAGAACGACCGCCTTGTACAACGCAATCTTAGCAGTAACGCGGATGTTGTGGCTCGACCACACTGTCTCTCAGTCTACCGAACGACTGACTCGCTTTCGAAATACGGTGTTCAATGTCCTTGTCAATTTGGCCATCTGAGGTGACAATACCGCCGAGGTACGTAAATGCTTGTGTCGTTTTGAGAGGCTGGCCCTCTAGCATGATAGTTGGTTCCACGTACTCTGCTGATGGTGGAGGCTGATGCAGGACCTCTGTTTTCTTGACACTTGAAGTTTTTCGCTGCAGAGGCAAACGTATCCATCAGGCGTTGTAGGGCTTGTGTTGAATGAGCGAATAGGCCGCAGTCGTCGGCAAACAATACATCGCGAATAAGAAGTTGGTGAGTTTTCGTCTTTGGTCTCAGCCGTGACAGGTTGAAAAGACCACCATCCGTCCGAACGTTCAGGTATATATCATCCGTGTTTGTCCTCAGCGCCTCGTTGAACATAGCTGAAAAAATAGAACAAACAGGATGACGCAACCTTGCTTGACACCTGTTGTTATCTCGAACTTCTCAGAAAGTTTTCCGCTAGCGCAGACTTGTCCCATCATTCCCTCGTGGAGCTGACGTGTGATGGCGATCAACTTGCGTGGAGCTCCGAGCTTCTCCATGACCTGCCATAATGCCTCGCGATTGACCATATCAAAGGCCTTGGTTAGGTCTATGAAGACAGCGTAGAGTGCAAGATTTTCCTCAATGCACTTTTCCTGCAGTTGGTGAGCCGTAAAGAGTATATCGATGGTGCTGCATGCAGCTCTGAATACGCATTGAGACTCAGATACAGTGTCCAGGAAGTTTGTTACAATCCTTGCTTGGATAATCTTCGCGAGGACGTTTCCGGCTACTGCTAAGAGCGATATGCCCCGATGGTTACCCCACTCCGACCTGCAGCCCTTGCTCTTATAGATGGTTACGATGGTAGCATCCTTGACCTGCTGAGGAACGATATCTTCGTCCCATTTTCTGGTGAATAGGTCGAGCAGCTTGATAGCAAGCTCACTTCCACCATATTTGAACACCTCAGGTTGTATGCCGTCTTCTCCAGCTGCTTTACCGTTAGCCAGGATATTGATGGCTTTCATAACCTCGTCCAGAGTGGGAGGATCGCCAGCGGATTCGACTATTGTCCGACTTGTCATGGATGACACCGAGTGATCGTTTACCGTGGAAGGGCGGTTTTGCAATTCGCAGAAGTGCTCCTGCGATCTCTCCAGGACATTCTGCTATAGTCGGTGAGAAGTTTATTACCATCAGCTATTTTGAGCGACGCAAATCCAGTTCGTCTAGGGTCATACACTTCCTTGACAAGCTTATGGAAGCCCTTTAAGTCGTGAGTGTCGGCACATTTCTGGATCTCATATGCTTTCCTTTCTATCCAGTCACTCTGATATTTACGCGTAACCGACTTTAGGTTTGCGGCAGCCTCCTTTAGGCGGTTTGTTGTCGCCCTTGTTTGGCGGTTGAGCGAGGCCTTCTTTGCACGGTTCTTTTCCTTAATCAGCGGAATAATATCCCTCTGATTTTCAACAAACCAGTCGGTGTCCTTCTTTCTGGTGGTGCCCAGAACATCCAAGATAGGCCTCGTCATTGTGTCCCTTAGAGCAATCCATTCCTCGTTTACGGTTGGGTTACATTTCCACCAAGTCTATGACTTTGCAACCTGACGTTCAATTCCGCTTCTAATTCAGCCTTCTTATCGGTCGAACTTAGCCATCCAACGTTCAGCTTTGGAATCCGTTTGCACGTCCGTCTTGCCTTCGGCTTTAAGCTGTATCTCAGACGACTTAACAGGAGCCTGTGATCAGTCTGGCATTCCGCACCTCTCATCACGCGTGTCTGCATCACGTCTTTCGGATCCCGGCTTCTAGTGATCATATAGTCAATTAGATGCCAGTGTTTGCTTCGGGGGTGAATCCACGTCCATTTGTGGGCGTCTTGAAAGAAAGTGTTTGTAATGGCCAGATCGTACTCTGCGCACTTTGACAATAAGAGTAAGCCATTGTTATTGACCTTGTCTACCCCCTGTTTACCAATTTGCTCGGGCCATATGTTATTGTCCTGGCCCACACGGGCATTGAAGTCGCCGGCAATGACAAGCTTATATCCCTTTGGCGTGTCCTTGATCACATAACTTAGGGCCTCGTAGATGGCTTCCTTCGTCATTGTTGGCGTATAAACGCTGATAAATGTAAGGTACTTGCTGTCCGTGAGCGGTATACGAGCAACCATGATGCGCTCGTTTATGGCGCGTGGGGAGCTTTCGAGCCTCACCGCAATGTCAGATATCATTACAATAGCCACTCCGTGGAGTCGTTTAATTTCTTCTGGAAGGCCGCTCCAGAAATACGTGTAACCCGAACTCTTTTCCGTAAGTTGACCGCTGTCCGCGAAGCGTGTTTCATTCAGGGCCGCGATGTCGATCTGCTACCTTTGCAGTTCCAGTGCCACCAGAGCTGTCCATCGTACAGCCGTAGTTTTATCTTGCAACGTTCGCACATTCCATTGTCATATCCGTAGGTCAATCCGATTTGTTTTTGCTGTTTTCATACCGCTATAATGGTTTCCAAGTGACCGCGGTCTGCCACCCGGATTCAATGTGTGCTCGCCATGTTTGACGAGCACACAGGGTCGTCCCCAAGTGGGGAGAGCAGGGCCATCCCTAAATAAGGATGCACAAATAATTTAGAGCAGGTGTAGATACAACGACCAGTGCTTCAGGCCGCCAACGTGCAGTTTTGAGACTAGCATCCTCCAGTGAACCGTCACTTGACACCGTTGCCTCTCCGCCATCGCCGTTGGACTTGGACCAAGGTCAGGTCAGGTCAATAAACGATCTGCCACTGGTACCATGTAACCCATTGCAACTTGCCGCATGGTCGAGCCGCCGGCGACTAAACCGACAACCCCATCAGTCTCTGAACTGATGTGGTGGGTGTGTGGGCACCCGGCAGGAATAAAAACAAACCCTGCTACAGGGCGGAGGAGCTCACCCGAGCCAACGGCCACCCACCCCAACTATGTGTTAAATAGCAGAGTCACGGTGGGTATTCCAGGCGATTTGGTTGTTACCCATCTAACGGCTGTTGACGCACCGCGCAAGGTGCTTGCGGAGTCCCAAGGGCGAGCTCCTGCTACTGGAGCTTCAGGCCAATTCGCTGCCTCGACACTGACTGGCAGTCGTCTGGCTAGGCCTGCCACTGCCGGCTGTTAGTGTCGACGAGAGTCAGCTTTCAGCGAGGTTGTTTTATTATAACATTTTAAAAAGCTGCATAAAATTCATTATATACGATACGTTGCTCATAATATGTGCATATTAGGGTCACTTGGGAAATCTTGATTTAAGATAGCCAGCTATCTCAAAAACTGAAGGGAAATATTCTAATTTCGTCAATATCAGATAAAAATGACTTTTTAAAATTAGGATTGATAAAAAAATTAGAGAAATTAATTACAAACTAAAAATCTCAGCATGTAAATGTGACAAATTATACTGCAAAGGGCTGAACAGTGTAGAATCCGGCGAAGTGGAATTGAGTGTTGTGTAGTGCATTAAAGTGCAGTTAATTGCAGGGTTAGTGGATACCAAACAAAACATTTTCAGTCACGGTAAACATTGCCATATTTGAATTATTTTGTTTTTGTAAATGCAATTTGATATGATATACAGTAGATATGGAATACAATCATACCAAACTATTTCGCCCAATTTGTCAGATTTGCTAATCGGCGCGCCTTCTGTGTGATCGGTCAGCGTAAAATCCAATTATCGCCAATAAACACCAATATGATATCCCGCATGGCGGCTGCAAAGCGTGCCAGGCCAAACATTTTGTATTGTTAAACAAAGGAGAAGTTCTACCAGGAATATTATTACAAAGTGAAGAAGAAAAAAAACTGAAGCAAATCCGAATTAGCTTTACGAGATTGAGGTATGTACTGTCACTAATTCTGTTTTAAATACTGTATATTTTAGAATATAACACGACAATCACGAATATATCTGTGAAGGTCTGAGGGACAGACGGTCAGTATTGAAGTAATTATAAAACGTATGCGTCAACTTGTTTTTTCCACTTTATACATGCACTTCACTTAACAGGTAATTGTTAAATCTATATTAACAATAATCTTGAATCTTCCACCGACTTCTGAATATTGGCATTTCATACTACAAGGGGAAATCTTAAAATATCTTTTATTTCTCTGTGAAACATTTTCAAAGTCATAAGTACATGTACATGTAATATACTCATAATATACTGAGCAATTGCAACCGGCTTGCTGCTGTGACTGTGAATTGAGTGCTATTTAATAGTTTATTAGTATCAGTACAGTACTATACATAATTATTACCATTCAAGTCACAGTAGCAAGCTGGTTGATCACTAAAAAAAAAAGTCTAGTAAAATTCCACCAATGACAACAAATTTAAAATTGCTGCTCAATTTCTCTTTGAAACAGATAACTGTTCATGACCTGGAGAACAACAAAGTTAAATCCATTATGTTGGATATTCAGAGGAATTTGACGAATGGCAAACTGCACATATTTGTTGAGTCACAGCGACATATTTGTTGAGTCTTTGCGTGAAATATCACCTGTTTTTGTTTTAACATTTGTAAGAGGAGATGGCACTTTGTATGATGACAGTCATGGTAGCTAGTTGGAAAGCGAAACAATAAGAGATCTGTAAAAATTATTTGGTAGCCATGCACAAACTAAACTAACATTTATTGAAACTGGATAACCCTATCGGTTATACTGAACTATTCTCCCTAGAGGTCCAGGAAGGACCATCCCTCATTGGTCCAGTAGCAGTGTTACTACATGAGGAAGCAGGACCATCCAGAGGAAAACTGTAGTGTTTGGTGGAGTCAAACTGGAAGCACTCTTCTCGTGTGCCTTAGTTTATATAGTATAGACAAAACTATAAAATAAAATACAACATAATAGACTCAATCATTACTTGTACTATACTGTAAGTTGAATCACACAGTTACATAAACAACAATAAAAAACATAAGCTGTTTGTAGAGCAACTAGTTTATACTATTATTTTAGATCAACTACTAGTTTAAAGCATACTAGTTTATTTGCAAATTGAAATGGGGTTTAAAACATACACCGTCCCCATTCCCGCTATTTCCTCTATTCTGCGACTTCGTAACATCAAATTCATCAACTATAGCTACAGATAATTTTATAGCAAGTAATAAAATAAGTAATAGTTGTAAATAAACATTTAGCAGAAGTCGCACTGCTCCCTCAATCTCTAATATATTTTTTTCATCTCTAAAACAGTATATTCTTTTCGAGCAAGAATCTATTTTTTAAAAATGCGCGGGATCTGCCACCACTAACTAAATTTATAATAAATAAGGCAAAAATAGCGTTAGAAGTTAACCCGAAAATAAACTAGCTAGATCTCTTATTATAAACAAACACAGACCAGCCACACTATTAAACATAGAAAAGTATACTTATCTTTGAGGTTTGTCCCGTTCAGTGATCCAGATGAAGATGACGTCAATATCCGCCTTGCCTTTTAACTACGTTATGTTCAGATCCAAAGTGACATGGACTTTTTTGGGTCAAATAAAACAAAACTTATATCATTCTATTCGCGAAATTTCGAACTATTCAGCGCCAATGACCAAAATCGATTATGCGCATGAGTAAAACGCTAGGCCGCTGTTGGTAAGACTGTCTGTTCATTCACATATGTAAACGCTATGAAAAACCGGCAGGGATCAAAACTTTCGTTTGCATTTTGACATGGCGAAATTTCGGGGTAAAAAAACAATAAATACATGGGCATGTTGCTAAAACCCTGTAATTTTATAATCCGCATGACCAAACTTCATTTATTGCAATCGTTAGAAGAAATAACCGAAAACATACAGATTTTAGCGCATATTTTGATACTTTTGCGATAAAATATCAGGTGTGGGCGGGGCTACGGATTGTCATATACTATTTCTGACAAATAGTTTGACATGTATGGTTCTATTAATTTTTTGATTTTAGTTTTTCAACGTAAGTAATGCGCGGTCTTCACCGGTTTGCAAAGATCTCTCAGGAACCAATTAGGTCGCACAAAATCGCGGTAGGTGTTGCATGCATTTACGTATTTCCATCAATTTCTTTCCGGAATTGAGCTAAACAATTTGCTATTGATTTACCTGATCCGCTATTACATAGGACACCGGCTTCTCGGTAGTGCGGACACCATGATTGCCCCCATCCTCCATGACTACAATTGGCCAAGTACTGTTCACTTCCTGTACATTTAACGTTAAATAACCATACTTGTCCACTACCATCTGGCACATCCCCACCCCGATCCCCACGTCGAAGAGCTGCTCTAGCCCCTGGAAAGCCAAGTTGTCGACAAACTACGTTAGCATCGTTAAAGTCCCAGCCGTAATCACAAACGGTCCCCCATCTCCCATTATAAAGGATTTCAACACGTCCAGTACCAAATTTCTTAAATTGTCCTTGCAATCGGATAGGATTACCTATGGAGAACAGTCAGAAATTGAATTTTTTATGGTAAAAATAAATGGCATAACTATTCGAAAAACAATTTATTTAAGAAAGTTAGTGCAATTCGATTAATTAATACATGGTTATGATTGGGTTTGTTTCTACAAAAAAATCCTTGAGTAAGTATATATAAGTTTGAGGAAGTATAAATAACAGAAATTTATTATTCTATTTTTGGCTCATTATGATATCGGACATCATTGTAGATATTTTAAGCTGGTAATCTTTTTTTGTAAAAAAATCTTAAAAAAATGTCTTATATTAAGTTCTCAGTAAGGTTGTTCTATTATATAGCATTTCAAAACGCTGCATAAAAATAATATATGTACATTACAGTCACTAGGGAAATTTTGATTAAGATAGTTATCTCAAAATATACCAACTTCGTCAATAGCAGATAAAATTTCAAACGGCAATAACGAAAAGCTAGCAATATCTATGTAACATCTATCTATTTTGTTTTAAGTTTGTTTGGCCTACAGTAATTCGCTTTTGCTGTTGCGGTGACTCAACCAAAATACTTTTCGTTCTGTTTCATTCCTCTTTTTCAGCGTTGCGTAACGCGCGTGGCGTAACGCGTGACGTAACCCGCCGCGTAACGCGTGTCGAACGGATCCGGAAGCAATTGTGCGCATCGAGTAAGCTATATAAGCTTAGTGTTGAAGTATAGTTAATGCAGCGTCTTAAAAACATATTTAGCATGATGTCGCTGAATAATATGGTTGCCGTGATCCATATGGACGGATTTATGATCGGAAAAGAGTTATTTTGCAAACGGAACTTGGCGTACTCAACGTCTGGGTAGACGTAGGTTAATTCACATTCGTTCCTCTTCGACTTCAACATCTGGTGGAGTGAGCTTGACGAGCGAGATCGGAAGAGCTGTCTTTTCGTAAAAAAAAAATATTCACAAACTCCCTATGGGTGTACCATTAGGCACTAAAGCTATTCCAATAGGTAACCTCTAGAATATCGTAAAGTTTTATATATCGCCAAATTTGACTTTATAAAGAGTCGGTAGAAGCGTACAAGGACGGGCGTTTTGTACACGACTTACTTTCTAAGTTGAGAATTCCATCCGTCAACTTAGGCTGGCTAATACCTGAACATTTATTCGGTGCTTTAACATGGCTGGAAAAGTGTGGAAATCACACAGAAATCAATGCGTACTACCTTTGCGCCAAAGTGGAAGGGGAAGCTTTTGGAAGATAGTTGACCCGTCATAAACAGTAACTTTTTAAGCTACGTTCAAAAAACTTTTAAGCCAGATCCTAGAGTAGCGTTAAAGGTGATATACAGCTCGTTCTGCGCATGAACGAAGCTAATGTTTACTTCTTCGTTTACCAACAGATATCCTTGTTGAATCGCTTAATTTTCTGCCACGTTGCTTCGAGCGGTTTTCTCAAAACATATGACATTCATAGATAATTACATGAAGTACTCAACTCAGGCTGATTACTTCATGTAATTAACTACGAATGGTGCCCAAAACAAAGATGGAGGATCATGCGCAGACCGCGCTGGATATCACCTTTAAACTACGTCTGAGCCCCTTGTATTTCTTCGCCACATTTAACCCCTGACAAGATTTCCTTTATATTATGGCCGGAATATAACACAAATATTTCATTGCACTCTCTATTGGTTTGGTGGTTTTTAAACAGTTTTGTTTTGTTTTTATGATAAATGACCCAACGTTTCGACACTCCGATCTAGTGTCTTCATCAGGGATGATCGTTGTGAAGACAGGTCTCATATTTATACTCTCATACAACCATTGATGACGTTGCCTATCAACAAGATGCAATTAGGCTTCCGGCAGTAGACCGCTGTCATCACGATTTAATGGAGCGTCGGCGCTATTGATGCGCCAAGCTCTTTGGTGATAATGTGGTTCGTTTAGCACGCGTGCTCCGAAAAAGCAGAATTTTCCTTCTTTGAAAAGAAAACCGCTTTTTGGTGTTCTTTTAAACGCGCGCCAAACTGTATAACGTCACTGCATGACGTCATTGTTCGGCCATCTTGGATTACGCCATTTGGGATTTGGACGTCATTAGATGAACTTAAGGTGGCTCCATACAGTTTCTTGAAAATGGAAAATACAAGTTTGAGAGTCCAAAACACGTGCATAAACAATTCCTAAAAAGAATAAAACTAAATGTTTTGCATAGCTAAACATCCTGACAATCAAAATATGTTACCAAATAAAAAGCAACAGTTGTTGCTATGGCAACAATGACGTTTGAAAATGGCTGTCAGTTACCCTTCAAACTAATTTAATTCGAAAAAAACTTTGGTGACCCCCAATTTTTTTTTCATTAAAACTTTTCCTGAAGTATGAGTAATCAATAGGCCGATTTAAAAAAAATTCTGTGGAAGGAATAATTTTTTTTTGGAAAAATCATGTTAGTTAATTTTTAAAAAAATTCGTTCCCCAGAATTTTTTTAAAATCGGCCTATTGATAACTTATACATCAATAAAAGTTTTAGGGGCCGAATACATGGAGAAATTTCAGCCGGGGCTGACATTTCAGCCCGGCTGCTGAGGTATGGAAAAGAGGAGAATGATTTGAATAAGAAACACGAAGTGTGGAAATCAGCCAAGTTGTCACAAACATGCAGCATAAAACACACATATTTAGATGTGTATTTCAAATAAATTAACCATATTTATTCCTTCTTTATCGCTTTTCACAAGGCACTTTCTGTATTCCACACTTCGTGTTTCTCATTCAAGATATTCACTTCCTCATTTCCATCCCCCAGTAGCCGGGCTGAAATGTCAGCCAGGGCTGAAATTTCCCCATGTATTCGGCCCCTTAATGAAGAAAAAATTGGGGTCACCAAAGTTTTTCTCGAATTAAATTAATTTGAAGAGTAATTGGCAGCCATTTTGAAATGTCATTGTTGCCATAGCAACAACTGTTGCGATTTATTTGGTAACAGTTTTTTATTCTCCGACTGTTTAACTATGCATAACATTTAGTTTTATTCTTTTTCCGAATTGTTTAATCACGTGTTTTGGACTCTCAAACTTGTATTTCCATTTTTCAAGAAACTGTGTGGAGTCACCTTAAATAACACAAAATTCAAAATTCTAGGTAAGATTAAAAGACAGCGCATTTTTTAACTCCATGCATGCGTTGTTTGTCGCATTTACTATCACTGAATTCAATCAGCTTAACTTTCGTTGTTACATGTATAAACTTTACGCTCTGTCCTCGAGAAGAAAAATCAAAATGCTACGTCAGTTGACTAAAGTGTCTAAATATGCTGTAGTGACTTTCCTGAAGACGATAGCATTTCCAAGATAGCGAGAAAAGATGTCGTTATGGTTGAAGGAGGCAAAGCGATGAAAGAAAAAGCCAAAGTTTCCGTTGTGATCAAACAACAGAGGATTTTTGGCATATGTTTTAACACTTTCTGGTAAGTATTTCTCCTCTTTTCTTACTACCTTAATTTTAGAAACATACTAGAGTGTTAAAAGGACTAATAATATCGCTTATTGTTTACGATGATTTTTCTGCTGTTGTCGAATCTGAGAGTTTCTACGGTGGTCCAAAATCGAACTACGCGAACATCTGGTCTTGGCGGAAAAGAATTCCAGTGGCAGTGAAAGCAAAGAAGACAGTCACGAGCCATTAAACAAGAAGCTGAAGTTGGCGAAAAACAATGTGCAGGCATCGAACAACACGCCAAGCAAGAAAACCAAACCACATTCACAGCCATGCGAGAGAAAAGACATCGAGTGCGGGGAAGACAAATAAAACGTGCCGGAAAATAGCAAGAAACTTGAAAGGACTTCTAGATCAAATTCAAAAGTCTCAGAGGAACGAAAGACTTATTTCACGCCACTTGAATCGTTAATTTCTATATCACTTGACCTACAGGCTACACCAGCAAGTTTTCTTTGAAAATTGTTTCCTCCACAAATTTTGTGATACAAACGTTGTCAAAAGCAAATTAAATTTGCCAAATTGAAACATGTTAAAGAAAACTTGTTTGTGTAAGTGGGAATATATTTGACAACTTGGGGTCTTGTGTGAGAGCCTGAGAGTATCAGTCTGCTGATTGCTTTTCTAACAACTGAGCTCACAAACAACTGGTACACACACGGCGTGCAGCCCAACTGGGTCAGAATTCGAACATCTGTAGTCCGAAGAATCCGAGTCGGTGACCGTGGTATTATGTCATACGCATCCTATACCCATTCCCCTCACTACTCAGCCATGGGACAAACAGATGCGAAATTTTGCAAGTTTGAAGGGGCATATAAAATGAAAGAAGTGTTCAATAACAGAAAATATATGTTGGTGCTAATATACTCAACAAGGTCTTTTTGAATTCCGAGAGAACATTTTTGGGGTTAGTGGCACTTTAACAAACGAGTGGATCAATAACAAAGGCCTTGTTGCCATACTGTTCATTTTGAGAGGTAAATAAAAGCATCTGGCATACAAGATTTTTTACATTATTACTCATAATCGATCAAGGCATATATGCTTTACAAGCTCAATATGCATTATTGATGAATGGCTGCTAAATTATAACTAGCATGTGCTTCTTTATAACCACTTCCCGCTCGCCGTTATTCACCCACGTCCACATTCACATCCACGTCTAATATCCACGTTCACGTCCACGCGTCCACGAACAATTCCACATCGACATCGAAGCTTACTCCTACCTCTTGGAGCATGTTTATGTCCAGTCGACAAAAAGGTGTATGTTTACATGTCGTGGGAGAATTTCAATTTCTGCTGAGTTTTGGCTGCTCGGCCGTTTGGTGTATGAACGTAGAGCTAAGTAGTGGTCCAAAGTCGTGTAGGAATTCGTCTTCAAATATCTATAAAGTATAGTACACTGGAACTATAAAAAAATTATTGAAATGAAAAATATCGCCAAACTGGCTATAAACGTAACCTGGGTACGTTCTTTCCTATTCACTTTACAGTAAAAAATATATAGAATTCCTGGTATTACGTCACAACCCCTCGACACAGTCTCCCAAGTGTTCCGTCGTGTCCGGCATTATCGCCACTTCAATCGATTCTTAAATCGAGAGGATTTAACCAATTTAGTTAACTTATGTTGCATTCTTCACCATATAATTATGTAACATTAGGTTACCACCACTACCCATATTAAGTAACATTAGGTTACCACCCCTACCCATATTATGTAACATTAGGTTACCACCCCTACCTATATTATGTAACATTAGGTTACCAACCCTTCCCATATTATGTAACATTAGGTTTCCACCCCTACCCATATTATGTAACATTAGGTTACCACCCCTACCCATATTATGTAACAATAGGTTACAACCCCTACCCATATTATGTTACATTAGGTTACCACCCCTACCCATATTATGTAACAATAGGTTACCACCCCTACCCATATTATGTAACATTAGGTTACAACCCCTAACCATATATGTAACATTAGATTACCACCCCTACGCAGATTACGTAACAATAGATTACCATTCCCCTTGCTCATATACGTTACTGGTAGCCCTGGATTGGGATCGTTGCTAGGGAAGCCATGATGACCTATTTACAAAGGGTGCTAGCTCAAAAGTTTCAGTCGCCGCATGTTGTATTGCATCGATATATTGTGATCATTTCAATGATTATGTTAAAACCGAGTGTTGACTGGTATGTAAGCAGTGAGAATAGTCTCAACATTCAACTGGTACTAATGTATGAGTCAAGTCAAACTGCGATCATCCCCCCTCCCGGGCAAACCCCCGGGAATTTGACTTTTCGAAAAATTTTGGTCAAATTCGCCACTATGCGGACCGAAAACACACTCAAATGCCCCACCGTCTGGGACTGTCAAGGCTCTATTAAAATATTTTGTTTGAAATATTTCATTCATAGACAACAAAAAATTCACTACCATGAAGTTTCAACGTCCTTCTTTGCATTCCAGACTTTAAACAACGGCATTTTCAAATGATCACGTGGAATATCGACAGAAAAGATCATGCAGACTGAAGAGATGGCTATAACGCGGAGATTTTGTAACGTGCAAACGCTGACCAACTTTTTTCAATAGTCAAATGCCCGACCGGGGGGATTGCTTTGCAGGGTCAAATGCCCGGGGTTTGACCGGGGTGGGGGGTTGATCGCAGTTTGACTTGAATCGTACATAAAGGCTTCAACTCAACTATGTTTCTCCTACTATTGGAAACTTGTGCATTTTTACTTATTCATATTCGCCAGCTGAACGTGCAGTGTGGTTTTTAATAATTTCTTTGGTCCATGATCGATGGGAAAATTTAAGTCGCAACACACAACACCAGGTAAGTCTCGTTGATAAATTTACCTTAGATATATTTGTAGGAGTTGTTTGCCTAGTTTAGTGCATCTGTATCTGTATCTTTAATCGGTAAAGCTGATTGCATACAACCGATGTAAAATTAACAAGTAAATTACAGTAATAAAATGCTAATTTAACTAAATATAACTAACAAATTATATTACAGCTGACGGTAACTACAATAGTACAAAATAAAAGTAATAATTAATAAACTTAAAGCTAATTCAGAAAAGAAAGGACGTGCTTGCTGAAGCTTTCGGAGCACTTGTTATTAACTATTTGCTCTGGAAGGTTATTCCAGGCAGGGATAGTTCCAGAGAAAAATGAGTACTTAAAGACATCAGTACGCACAGAGAGGTGTTTGTATGTCTGGGAGTGTTTCCGCCGGGTAACCCCGGTAGATAAGGCGGCGTACTGATTTGGGTCAACAGCATTGAGACCAAGAGTTGCTTTATGAAAGAAGCTTAGGCGGAGGCACTCACGGCGTTTAGAAAGGAGAGGCCAGCTCAGGTCAGATAACATGGAACTGACACTCGACTCCATCGAGTAGTCCCGATTCACAAACCGTGCAGCACGTCTTTGCACCTTCTCAAGCAGGTTTATATTTCGCTGGCTATAAGGATCCCATGCTGAGCAAGCATACTCCAACGAGGGACGAACAAGAGCAAGGTAAAGCCTTGCCTTGACCTCGCGAGTAGAATGATAAAAGTTACGAGCGATGAAGTTTAGCGTCTTGCTTGCCTTGCTTGATACGTGGTCACAATGCTTGTTGAGGCTAAGATCTGAAGATAGGATGACTCCAAGGTAAGGGTGAGAGTCAGTTTTCTTTAGAACCTTGCCATCCAGAAATAGGTAGTGGTAATTGGAGACTTACTGCGTGAGATATGCATTGTGAAACATTTGTCACAATTGAAACGCATTTGCCATTTCTTAGCCCACAAAGATAGGGCATCAAGATCAGTTTGGAGCACTTCCGAAGAAAGTGCAGAGGAAAGCTGAAGGTATAAAATACAGTCATCCGCAAACAGACGGATCTGAGAGTGGATACCTTGAGGAAGGTCATCAATGAATAAGAGGAAGAGTAGAGGTCCACGTACAGACCCTTTTACCTGTACTGTTATCTATTACAAGTATTTTATGGTATTTATTTCATTTTTTACACTTATAGCGCATTGGCATTGAGTTTAAGAATTGTCCACATAGAAAAATGTAGAACATTAACATTGTAAGTTGGTGCAGTCATGCTATAGATTGAGTTACACGCTGGGGCCAACAGCCCCCAAATTGTTTCATTGCAAGCGCGCGATGGGTGATGGGTAATTTACAATATGGCGGATCCGAAGATCAATATTCTCTTCAAGAGAAACCCACCATGGACCGAAATTAACCATTTTCTCAGCGAAAATAAGCATGATTATTTTGCTCAAACAAACAATGCAGCTACACACCAGGATATTTCTAGATTCTACAATGAATTAGACGAGGCATTGGCTATTTTAGAAGAGAAATACAGCTCGGAACCACCACACAAGCGACAGCGAATTCAACGATTAGTCGGGACCAGAGATATGGTTGTTAATGCTTTACACAAAATCCATCTAAAGATTTGTCGTAGGCTGCGTTCATCTCCAACTCTAGCGACACCTTGGCGTGGAGATTTTACAATGGACATACCAAAAGAAGTGTTTTCAGTGATTTTCGAGGAAATAATAAAGCACAACGGCTACGGTCACGAAAGCAAGGAAACTGCAGCTTGTATTGAAGTTACTGTCACTGAAATGAAAAAAGCGGTGTACATTTTCCATCATATGAATACTGAGAGAGACTTCATTGCAAAAGAGGAAATACTAAAAAAGAAGTTAAAGTCAAACAATGATAATTCTCTGGAGAAATGTGAAGTTGTTGTGAGCCCTGCTACTCCATTAAAATTCAAATACTCCAAGAACTCCGAAGTACTATCTGTTCAGTTTAATTATGGTTACTGGAACGCATATGGTGTACCCCAGCATTAACTACATGTATTCAACTACAAACACAATGGGCCATGACATTAAATGTGTGTGCTTCATATTATATTATTAGATAGATATTGGGAGGTTCCACATGCATCTAGGTCAGTAAAACAATTATTATAACAACAGTAAGTACTAGCCTGACTAGTAAATATTCAAAAATAAATACTCTGTATAGACTGAAATCTATATGTAACATTATTATGTAACTTCTTTACATATAAAAAAACTAAAGAATTTACATTATCCAGACATACTGTACAGGTATGCCCAGTTTGATCCATAACATCAATTCCCAGCTACAGTACTGAGTTTGGGGTTTAAAGGTGATTAGTACTAAGGGACCAGTCATTATTTGTTGAAGACAGAGTGGGGAGATGATATTATTAAAGATGCAGTTCACTAAAGCCCCACGTCCTCAGGCTTGAAAATGACAAGCTATCCCACAATTAAAGACCGGTTTATTTTTATTTTTATTCAAGCACCGAAGGCATGAGGACCCTCTATAGGTTCAGGGGTCCCATGTAAAATTTTGAAAAGTAGAGCCTCGGAAATGCTAATTCCTACCTTCTGCCAGGTGATTTTTAACATTTTAATTACATATATTTTATACTGTACAAATTTATGATTTTTTGGACACCGAGTTTTGGTGCTAAAACAGATGTACCAGCACCTCACCCCCCCCCCCCCTGGCTACGGTCCTGCTAAGTGATTTTGACTTTCTCTGTGATTTGTTTGGTTTTAGTTTGATATTAGTAATATTCGCAACCTTCCCTATTTCACTACTTACAATACCCATCACCCCCATTCCCCCCCAAAAAAAATAATAATAATGACTGGTTTCTAATCCTGGATTAAAATTTAATCTGCTGTTTTATTTTAGCATGTTTTGGCTGACTAGTTTAGTCCAAACTTTACAGAATAAAACATTTTTGAATTATAAACAAAATCTGTCAAAGAAAAGTTATAATTTTTTAGCAGCATCTTTTGTCCACAGATGTTTTGTTAATCCAGAGTAAGCTAATCACTTTCTGAAAAAACCCTGCCCGGCTTCAGAAGTAACCTAAGTAACAATGCAACTGAGGTTGAGTTTAACTGGTGCTATACTTTGGTGAGGCACATTGTGATGTTATATAATAACACAGATAAGTAGATAGTTCACACAGTATTATATCCAGTATTATTCAGCCATAAATATGTCATATGTTTTATTTAATAATACAAAATATTATAAATCATCGTGTCTTTATTTGTAAGCAATTACCCAGAGCATTTACATTGCCTCATGCAAGATATCTTTCAAAGAACTGTGAAGCTTACAGTGTGTTACACTTTGTTGTATCAACCTCATAAGATCATTACTGCATATTACACACTTATCACTTTCTGATGCCTTTGTGTTTCCACAAAAGCAATAGTTTGCTGGGTCTTTAATTACCCTTCTACTGTATTTTGAGTATATCAGTCCGAGCTTTTGTAAGTCAGACTTAGCCTGAGCCAGCCTACTGTACACCAATGGATATCTACCAGAAAACTTTTACGTGTTTCCGGTTGAAAGACTGGTTGGTGTGCCATGATATTCCTAATGATGTTGTGGAACGTTTTGGTGAGTTACCCATCCTATTTTTCAGTTCATAAATTTTGTATTCTTAATGTAACTTTTGTATTAATTTTTAAAATATTTGTATATGTATAGAGAACGAATTATTAGATCGCGAGGACATTCAAGCCTTGTATAAAAATGAAGTTGAATTGAGGAGTTTTCCGAAAAATAAAAAAAATTTAAAGGATTGCTCGTTGACGTCTGAGGAGAAAAGGTAAAATGCTTTCACGAAGGTTTTTTAGTTCATATTATAAATTCTTTATTGTACTTGAAAGAACTTAGATCGTTTCCAGATTCCTGCATGAACACACCCCACACTTTCACGCGCCCATGATCAATGACGTTTTACATAATCTTAGAGCATGCCTACTAAGTATTGGTGCCAACTTTGCAAGTGACGGTTGGGATTTCTTTGGAAGAGGATAAAACCGCGTTCATTTCAGTATTTCTTATTATTCAGATGTTACCAATTGTCAGTAAAATACGTTTGAGAATCGCTTATATAGTAGTGAATTAGTTAAATGGGAGAGAATTTTAATCGTTGCGGACCATTTATACATTTGCCATTGGCCTCAATATTTATTCAAAATTCGTTGTCGGCTGTGGATACGAACTACAACTATTTAGTAATTTCAGCTTTTCTGGTTGTGTATATTTGTAGCTTCCAATTGCTGTGAGTGACGGAGAAAATTAAGAAGAAAGTGTAAACCAGCAATAGCCCTGTACTAAGTTCTCCCGATCAACTGGATCAAGCAGGTCTATCGGTTGTTGTATCATCTGGAGAAGTAAGTACATGTATTGGTATTGTGCGATATTTTAGATTTCTAATATACTGTATGTTCGTTTATATTATTTTTTGCTGTGGTTTAATGCAGTACGTTGGGAGCATATTTTGCGTCTTCGTATAAAGCTTCTTCCTAACCTACATTAATTACTGATAAAGGCTATGGCTACTTAAATATCGTTGTTTCTTGAATCTTTGGGGGTCTGTTGTACAGTACATCAATGCTTTTATGATTCCTATACTCTTGGTATATACAGTAAGAGTTCGAGTGCAGTCATGGATATTGGTCTAATCTTAGTGTTAAACTGCAGCTGTACTGTACTAAATTGTCATATTTATTTTCGAAATAACTTAAACGAAATTTGTCTTTACTGGCTTGATTACTTAGCATATAAACTTGATTAGCATATAAAATTTTCTGATTTGTGTTATTTACATTATTTGAAGCAAAATCCTCCATTTTTGTATTCATATTCTATGTATCAATTTTACAAGTCTGCTGTTGATATCAACAGCAGACTTGTAAAATTAATACATAGAATATGAATACAAAAATGGAGGATTTTGCTTCAAATAATGTAAATAACACAAATCAGAAAATTTTATATGCTAATCAAAATAAACAAATCAAATAAACATTTCCATATGGAAATGTTTATTTAATCGCATTTCTATGGTCTGTACTATGATATACATGGGCTACACAGTCTTTGGGAACCTGCAGGGCTGTTGGAAGAACATTTTTATGTTCTCGAACACTGTCCTAAACACGATGTGTGGGTGCAAGGATCTTGTGTGGGAACAGAACTGTACAGATAAGAAATATGATTATTAGTATTTTTCCAAATAGAACACATGAGAATTACAAGAAAGAGAAACTTTTACATTATAGAAGAGCCAGGAAAAAGGCAATTAATAGTTTGAATTAATTCTGAGTCTATTTTAAATCTGAAAATGACTAGCTAAAAGTTGAGATTCAGAGAAAAAGATGTCACGCAGAACTATAAACTGTCTTAAAATCCACCAAGGATAATCTGATATCAAACCTGAATTTTGAGAAGTCCAAAAATGTCAAAAACTATAATACCGTAAGAGATCAGCTAACTTCAGGTTTAGATGACAAAGGGGAGGAACTTATTTTTGGAAAGGGTTGTTTTGGGCCATTGGGGTTTATAAGCTGATGAGGTTACATGTTTCTGGTAAATCTGTACTTGTTGAGGACAAAGGAGTATGAATTTATTTATTTGTAAAAGAAGAGGATATAATTCGTTAAATGACTATTTTATTAACTCAAGTTTCATACAGATGTTTTCTTTTTGTGTTTGGTGTTGCTATTGTTATTAATCCCAAATTGCTTATGAAATTTTGTGGTCTGGCTGATTCAAAATGTTGTACAGTACTATTTTCATTGTTGAAGGGAAATTTCTTCAAACAATTGGTTGGAAGGCCTGGGCAAGTGTTGCCATGGACTTTTTTGTTTGCACTCATTGGGTATTGTCCATTGTGACATTAAGTCAGATAACATCATGGTCATCCAGGGTTCTGCTGCAGTTAGAGCCAAGCATGGTAGATTTAAATAAGGCTAATTATGTTAGTGATTGTGTAGTAAAAAAGTTTCCAGGTAATAGAAGAAAATGTTACAAATGTAATTATCCGCACATTGATCCTGCATTATATGATGGGTTGTATCCCGCATGCACTACTACAGAATAGATGTGTATAGCTTTGGTACAATACTGCTACTGTACGTCGTGTTTCAAAATTACATGTACCAGTGCTGGAATTATATTAATTTCTAACTAAATTGGTTCTCTTACATGTATTGTTATATACTGTCCATAGCATTTGTAATATTTTACTTTTTAATAAGTTGTCATGCCTAATTTAATAAATTACAGTACATGTAAACTTTAAAAAAAAAAAGCCTTGGCCTTTTTAATTTGAAGGACCGTTTGATAGAATTTAGTATTATTTAGATAAGGATAACATTTCGGATCCTGGGAAAGCTTATTATTGGAGGGAATTTTGTGTTTCAAAATATAAATGTATGTACTGTATACAAAATTGGCTGTGGTTGAAGGTTGTCTAATGTCTACTACAGATTGTGAGTGCTGAATAGTTTTCCAGTGGTAAGCTAAGAAACTTTGTAACTTAGTGGTTTTTAGTTATTTTAGGGGGTGGTTACTTTTGAGAGGCATCTACTGTACTTCCAGGTTAGTTTTGCTACTGTAATCAATGTTTTAAAAAAGTGAACAGTAAAAACTGAAAGGAAATAACTAAATATGTCTAGAATTTTAAATAATATGGAAATTGGGTTATAGCAACCACACAATTTTCTACAGTGAAGCTCAGAGTTTGAACAAGCAAAATTTAAAAATTTGTATGTTCCATTACAGTAGGGGGAAAAACATATTTTATTACAGTAAATTGCAGCAGTTCTAATGTCATATTACAACCATGTTCTTTATAATTCAAGGTTAAAACCCGTAACTGGAAGAAAAATTCAAACTGCCCACCATGGAATGTATTAGTACTGTAGATTTCAATAGTTTTGTTATGAGATATATTGTACTGTACTTGCTTTGCTCTGCTAATGAATTCATATCTCTGACTTGTTTCTTTTGACATGATTTTTATGATTTTACTGTGGCAAAATTACTGTAGTTATTATATACAAGCACAATTGGATAATCCAGCTGGATGCTATATATCCGGTGCACCCGTACAGTGTATACTTGTAGTACTGTCTTAGTATATTCACATTACCTAGAATACAGGTACCTTAGAATATACTTCTTGTCCCTTAACCCATTCCTGCTGAACCGGGCCTTTACAGATGATTTTGTTCAGCAGAGGAAAGGGGCTGAGTTGAACCAGGGCAGGGCTGCAAACAACAGCCGGTCATCGGACATTGTCCGGCATGATTGTACGTTATTGTCCGCCCAAACCTCATTATGGCCGGTCATTATGACCGGTCAATTCAAACTTACAGAGTTAATAGTTAAGATGTTTTGTCCATTTAATACCAATTAAATAATAATAATACGTTAGTAAAAGTATACAGAAAGGAATTAAGTAAACATCTTTCATGGTGGTTTTCAATATTCGGCCCGAAATTCTAATCAACGAGCCCGTGCGACAGGTAAGCGACACACGTGTGTACGCTAAGCTATAGTCTAGCGTATATCCCTGAAGTTACAGAGATTCACAAGCTTGATCGGTGTATGGTGTAGTTTTCTCCTACGAAGATCAACAAACAAGTAAACGAATTCTCCCTACTATAATAGTTTGCTCACAGGCAGAGTTCTCGTAAATCTCGTTGTCAAATGTCAAGCAGACAGAGTTTTGATATATTAACTATATTAATATATACCATGCATTTTATGTTGTCATTGTAAACATCAGTGTCAGTGTCTGTTTCAGCTGATCAACAATGAGAAGAGATTTTTGTATCGTTTTTGTATCAATCCTTATTCCTGTACTATATTATAGATTGTTTTTAAAATGGATCATGCATTACGTAGTACTAGTTTACTGCTAATTTTCGAGAAAAAAAATCTATTCCGATTCCTCACGCATCCCATCATGATAAACGGATGCATTTATAAAAAGCAGGGAAAACCTTAGTCCGTCCGGCCAGAATTTCTACATGTCCGACCACTTTCTGGCCTGGCCTGACATTTGTCCTTCTATGTCAAAAAATTATTGCAAGCCTGCAGGGGGACAAATCTTGGGGGATTCCTGTGACACTGGTACATGCATACAGGCTCTGGAAATTCATGGAATTTGTATCAATTGTTAACATCACTGTAGTGGCTGTGTGAAAATGGCATTGCAAAGTGTATTCCGTCTTCAAGTCTGTTCTCGTGCATTACTTCCAATTACAGTATGTATTCACATTATATGAGCTAGAGAGGGTCTTTGAAGTGGGAGAATAGGTGACTTGCACTAATTAAGTTATGTGATTTAAATTCTCTTAAATAGCTGGTATGAGATTATAACCCTACAAAATGGACATAGCTAGGGTGATGTTTTAAGTGAAATTTTGGAATTTTGATTTTTAAAACTTGCATTGTCTTAGAGAAAACAGTGATATTGTAGCTGGTCACGTGACTAAAATAAAAAGTGTTTGCATGTACAACAATATCTTCTTCAAAAGCAATTTTTTACAGTCAAACCTCAACAAACATGTAGAAAAACAGTTTGATGTTGAGCAGGCCAATTTTAAGCAGAAACAATTAATGTTTAGCATGACCAAAACACATTTTGTTTTTGGCCACAATTAAGGTGGCTATTAAGTCTGCTAAAACTTGATATGAAATATCAAACTGACTCGTTACATGTTTCTTGTAGTCTGAGTGCAAAATTTTGCACTCTGAAGAAGATTTTGTGTATGCATGAAATATTTATTATATTGTAGTCACGTGATCAGCTATAATATCGCTGTTTTCTCTAAGACAATGCATTTTTTGATAATAAAAATTCTGAAATTTTACTTAAAACACCAATGTACAGTATATCTGTTTGATAGAGTTATAATTTTATACCTGTTATTTTATGAGGATTGAGATCATGTGACTTCAGTACTGCAAGTCACCTATTGTACATTTCTGGATTATTAACCCATTCTTGTCTAGACAACCTGCCTTGGTGTCACATACATGTATTGTCTTTCTAGAAATAGGTTAAATGGGTCAACCACTTTGTCCATTTCCTCCAGTATATACGTGCAGTGTTACCAGGAGGACATACACTGTATATGTTATGGCTATTGCCACCCATCTTTTACACTTTCTCATTTAGCATGATTGTATTTTTTTAATTCTAGAAATTAAATCAAGAGCATCTTGGTTTGTTATTGATCAAGGTAATATATTTTACTGTTGCCGGGTGCTTTTTTCGGTTCTTGTCAGGCAGACGTGAATATACTGTACAGTAATCGCATTGCACAGTAATCAGGGATTATATATTATTTGTTTACCATGAAAAGTCTAATTGTAGGTTTTGTTGTTTTTAGGACACATGTGTTTGATACAATAGGACCGTTTATACGAGAGCCCATAAGACACAGCTTATACAAGATGCGCCTTACATAAGACGCGAACTGACTCATTTATATGGGGTTTGGAACAAGCTGTGACTTATGTAATACGTGAACATTAGTCATTGTAAGATGCGTCCTGTGTAATCCACGTCTTATCAGCTCTATTAAACAGCCCTATTACCAAACTTGGCACCATCCCATATTGTAGTTTTCGGCAGTGTACTGACATATGAAAAGATGTTCTTGGTAATAGAAGGGAAGGAGTTCTGCAGAATTGCAAACAACTGCTGTTTTGAGGCTGTTCTTGCCTTGTTGGCAAGTTTATAAATTCTTAATATTTCATTACAGTAATGGCAAGAGTGTTTTATGCTTCTTATAAGACTTGGTATTGGCACCATGTTTATATATATTTTTTTGTTTCAGAGTTGTGTTGGTTTAATTAACTAGCCCAGTAGGTTAATTTACATGTATCAATGAGAAACGTTTGATTATGTTGTTCAAACATAGTAAACTGTTATATGTACTGTACCAAGTACTGTAGCGCAGCAATAAATAATAAACGTGCTGTTTCCACAAATTCTCATTTTAGTGATGGTGCTTTATCTTATTCCATTTGCTGGTCAGAAGTTGAAGGAGAACCTGCTTCTTCTATCACAGGCCCTTGATTAAACTGACATCTATCATTGGAGCCAAAACAGCTCTGCTCAGCAAGCTAAATCGACGCTTTTTAGGGGTCATAATGCCTCTTAATAGGAGCCAAATTGACTCCTTGATTTTCCAAAACAGCCCCACGATTTTCTGAAATGGCCCTGGTTAAAAGTTGAAACAGCCCCTGCCTTTTCCATAACAGCCCTTCCATTGGGGCTAAAACTACCCTCTATATTGCAGCCAAAACCGCTCTGCTCAGCTAGCTAAATCGACGCTTTTTGGGGGTCATAATGCCTCTTAATAGGAGCCCAATTGACTCCTTGATTTTCCAAAACAGCCCCACGATTTTCTGAAATGGCCCTGGTCAAAAGTTGAAACAGCCCCTGTATTTTCCATAACAGCCCCTGTCTGAAGCCAAAACAGCCCTTACCCTCAAAGAGCCAAATCGTCCCTTAGGCTTGTTGTAGGTGCCATTTTGACCCCAAAAAAAGATCTATTTTGCGGTCACCGTTTTGGCCTTATTTTTTGGGTCGTTTCAGCAACTTTTAATTTACAGTGTATATAATTGATCTATCTTCTTTAGAATCGTCTTTGAATCCGAATCGGGCCCCAAACCCACTAGTTTTGTTTTTACTTCGCCTTGTAGCGAGCGGCGTATCTGTTCGGCGATAGCTTGGATTGTGTCCAATCCACCACGAATAGTAGAGTTTACCTCGAATCACCACACACGGTAAGGGACGCCTTTCGATTTGTCGACTTCGCCGAAACCAAAAAAATGCGAGAACTGTGGGCGAGAAACCATATGGAATGACTGCGCGACAGAAGAACCACTTGTCGTACTAGACTGATAATATTTCTCACCAGAATTACTGACAGTCGCCTTGACCCAGTATTTTAAAAACGCTCCCAAACTCGTAATTAACTCTTCTTCAAATGATTTAATGTCGTTTTTGTAACGATTTTTGTATTCGTCGACCAGTTTCGCTTCGCTAAGTCCATCAGAGTTTTCTTCCAGTACCTTTCTTACGCGATTATCTTCGATCATAATCTTTACTTCGACTGTAAGCTCCACAATTATTTACTTCGTTGTGAATCCCCGAGTCCCGTATCGGGCTCGAGAATATGTAGCAGCGAGCAATGTAAATACTCGTCACGTATAATAGGAGAGAGTCTTCGAGGAATAAATTCACGATAACTTCTTTCTATTTATCGAATATAACAATAAACACTGGCGCTTACACCTAACACGACATAACACGAGTTTTGTCTGCTGTCACGAAATGTTCTTCAACAAATCACATTCTTGCGTGTCAGGTGCCACTTCCGGTTCCAAGACACTCACACTTAATTAGTTAACTAAATAGAAACTTGACAATTTACAGGTCCACTGCACGTCTTCAAGAAGCAATTTTAGGAAATATAAATTTTGCGGTGATCATCATTGATGAAGACCATCCCAGGATATCTTAAACGCAGTTTATGACTGCGATCATCTTTCGTTTAGTGATTGGCTCCTTGACCTTAAGGAAAGGTTCGAAAGGGATGGTCATGTGGTCTTCCGACTTGTCCCATGGCCGCCCCATAATCTTTGTTTCGTTTGATCTCGGGCCTCCCACAAGAGTGTTGGCGTAGATCTGGTCGTCTTCCTTTGGATTGCCGTTCGACTCTGCAGACTGCACATTGCTATGCCACTTGTGCAGTTCGAATCCAGCTGCGCCATGACAGTTGTAGCCTCTTCCTTGAATTGAACTACGTCTTTCTTCGAATCGCCACCACCCTGGATATCATCAACGTAAGTGTCATCTCTCAGTGCCTGAACAGTATCAGCGTACGCTTTTTCATATCTCTCCAAATGCTTTTCCAGTGTTGCTCCCAGGATGTATAGAGTATGGACTAGAAGTGGCTCCGAATATGACGCGCGTGAATCTGTACTCAGTTACATTTCGATCTCTCTAGTTGTTGTACTAGAAAATTCGTTGCACATCACGATCACATTCTTGTACCATGATTTGAAGAAACGCCTTTTTCGCATCCCCAGTGATACAAAACCGTCGGAACCGGTTGTGAAGAATAATGTCAAAAAGGAGTGGTTGTAAGGACGGACCTGTTTCCAAGCAGTCATTCGACGATGGAGTGGTAGCGTTTGGCTTTGACGAACAGTCGTAGACAATGCGCATTTTCGTCGATTCTTCTAGCTCTCTAATCACAGGTTGGTGAGGGACATAGTGAATTACATCCCCCGTGGGTTGTTCAGGAACCGGCTCTATCACCCCCTTTTTTAATTGTTCTTGCATTATGTCGTCATAATCCTGTAGTTTTCCAATACGTTCCAGTCTGCGGATAAGGCTATTGAGTAGGGAATTCGACAACTTCCTGTTTTCTGGCCAAGGCATGTGACCAAGCTTCCATGGCAGCCTCGTCTCGTGGAATCCCTGGCTGTTTTGCACAAGCTATTTCTTGAAGTCTTGGTGGGCAAACGTTGGCACATCCACACAATATCGCTGACACCAAGCACGTCCAGATTGCAAAAGCGCTCAAACTCCTCCTTCCCGGTGTGTAGCAAGAAATTCTTCTCGGAATGCTCACCCATCTGAACACCACCATATAGTGTCCAGCCCAACATCGTAAATTCAGCACCAGGATCTTTGTCAGGTTTGTTGCCCAATATTGGATGTTTACTGGATTTGATTCGTTGGAAGTCTGTGACTCCGAGCATAATGTGCACAGGCATACTGCCCATTGTTGTTCCCCCTTCGAAGAACTGCAGTAGTTGAAGTTGAGGATATTTTTTATTCAGTTCACAGACGCTTGGATTTCGAAGACAAGTTAATACATCCTTTTCGGCGTTAATGCATTCCAAGTCGATATTGAATCCATCAACCACTGTTCACTCCACCGTCACTTGGTAAATTTCGACAAATTCGTTCATCGCTCCGTACATCTGTTCAATGCAACGTTTCTCCTTCCAGACTAGTCGCAATCCCAACTTAGTGATTAAATCGCTACGGATCGTTCTGTTTGCTCTTGGTTTCACTCTCTTCGTTTCACAGGTGTCGATCCACATATTTTCTCAAATGTTCAACGAGTTGTTCTAACCCCCACTCTTCCAAGTCGTCATACTTTTGAGCTAAGACCTCTTGAATAGACCTCTCTGCATAAGTGTATACACGGTAGACTGTGCTATTAGCAGTTTCCCCATTGTGGAAAATGTCCTAGCGATCCCCGATAACATGCTGTAGAAATCATGAATTGGGTCGATTTTGTGAATGCTGGTCAACGTATGAAGGCTTTCTAGCTGTCCTTCCCATAATTCTCCACGAGTATGCGATTGGTTTCTTTGTAACCATCTGTTGAGTGTGGTAATCCAAGAATGTCATCTCGTGGTTTGTCCTTCACCAGCTCCAAGAGATAGTGGAACTTTTTAATCTCGAGAGGGATGACTCGTCGACTCCGACTGTGAACTGGTTCCAAAATCGTAGCCAATCCTTGTAATCTCCTGAAAATGGCGTTATAGTATACTTTTGTAACTTCACAGTTCGTTGAGCCCTCCTGTAATTTGTGACTCCACTCTCTGTACTTGCTTCTTCAGTTTGCTTCTGCAGCCGCAGCTTTCGCATAAACCACTCTTCCTCGGCGCGCTGCTGTCGAATCATCGCTTCTCCCATTTCCTTTTGTTGCTGGAACCGAAATTTCGTTTGCTCCTGGTTGATTCTCCTCAGGTCCTGAAGCCCTCTTTGTAATTTCTCCTCTCGTTCCTGTCTCTGAAGCTCATCCAATCGCCGCTTACAATCGTCGCTGCCTGCTTATGCTAGCTATACTTACAGCTGTGATCTCTTGATGTGTATCTCTTGATTTACGGAACACAGCGAGGCAATCCTTTTGCTTTTCTGACCATCCACGGACGTGCTCTAGACTTTGATCATTGTCAATTCAATGCTGAAGGCTCTCGTGCTTTGATGGTTCAAGTCGCTTTATCGAGTCTCCAATTTTCTCGTAAGCTAAAGCTGCGTCATCTTGGCTGTTTGTAGTTAAAAGTTCCTCAGCCTCTTCCAGCTTCATTTTCTCGATAGCTGGGCATTTTCCATGTTTTGTTTCAGTTTCCATAGTTTTCACAATAAAAACAACCGATCACTCTTCGTAATAATTGTCGATCACTCTTCGTAGAAATTGTCTGCCACTCTTAGAAATTGTCGGCGACTGTTACCAAATAAATAGCAACAGTTGTTGCTATGGCAACAATGACGTTTCAAAATGGCTGCCAATTACCTTTCAAACTAATTTAATTCGAAAAAAACTTTGGTGACCCCAATTTTTTTTTCATTAAAACTTTTCTTGAAGTATGAGTAATCAATAGGCCGATTTTAAAAAAATTCTGGAGAAGGAATAATTATTTTCCCGAAACAATCATGTTTGTTAATTTTTAAAAAATTTGGATATACAGAATTTTTTTTAAATCGGCCTATTGATTACTCATACTTCTAAGGAAAAGTTCTAATAAAAAACAAATGAGCGATTACCAAATTTTTTTTTCGAATTAAATTAGTTTGAAGGGTAATTGGCAGCCATTTTGAAACGCCATTGTCAACGCTATTTATTTGGTAACAGTTTTTGATTGTCAGAATGTTTAACTATGCACAACATTTAGTTTTATTCTTTTTCCGAGTTGTTTATGCACGTGTTTTGGACTCTCAAGCTTGTATTTTCCATATTTCTAGGAACTGTATGTAGCCACGTTAAATGTATATATAATCTTTAACTTTTCTAAAATAAAGTTTTTCAAATTAAGATCGCGTGCTTATGTTTTATGTATCTTGCGTGATTGTAACAAATTTTACACACCATAAGTTGTGTAAAAAAGCGCGTCTTCAGTGAAGAAAAAACACACACATTGTGTAGAAACACACGCACTGCGTGTAAGAAAACACAATTTAAAAAAACACGGTTTATAGTGTGTCGTTTGCGCGACAAGCCGTTTACACGCGTTATAGAATGTAAATTTACACACCTAATTTACATCCGTGTAATAAAAAACGTGGCCTATAGTGTGCTGTTTGGGCGACAAAAAAATGTGTCTAATTTCTACACACTTGTTTTTAGAGTCCAATAGTTACGTTCACGGTGCTCAGCTAGCTGTTGTGGACAAATTTGTGTCTTTGGGAAGCACTCTTCACAGGACTGGTTCGCTAGATTCTGAAATGCAAGCGTAGCTTTTGATAAACTTGAGCACATGGTGTGGTCTCAGCATAACATAACGTTGAACACCAAGCTGATTGTATATGACGCATGCGTCATTTCTGACATGGAACGTGTCCATCAGAACTGTCTGAGACGGATTATAGACATCAACCGGCAAACGTTCACACCTGATACTGAAATTCTTAAGAGAGCAAGCTGTTTGAGCATCGAGTCACGCATCACGAAGAACCGAATGCGATGGACTGGTCTTGTTGTTAGGTTAGAAGATTGTAGATTGACGAAAATGGTTTTCTGCGGTGAACTGGCTGAAGGAAAACGCCCAGCTCATATGCCTAAGAAGCGCTACATGGACTGTGTGAAACACAACTTGAGGGATATGGGCATATATGTAAGTAAGTGGGAATTGATTGCACTGAATAGGGACATTTGGAGAAAAACTATTTATGATGGCATTAATATATTTGAACAAAAGCGGGTATAGTAAAGGCCAAAGTTGAAACGTGCTGCAAGGAAATTTGTTTGTGGTATAACAGATCCGGAACTAACATGCTCTTTTTGTGGTCGCTTTTGTTTGTCAAAGGCGGTCTTGGGAAGGCATCTGAAAGTTCGTGATGATGTGCGAGAGACGCCATTGCGTAGAATGCTAAGTCACTTATGGGAACTTAATAATATTTAACGGCAAATAAGAGCCACAAAGTTTGACTGGATTTGGTTGGCGTAAATGCCCAAAACGCCCGTAACCTACAAGGCTTGTCTTTCTAGTGCAAAGTTTCACAGAAACTTTGCAGTATTGTGATGAGCGGCGAAAATTCACACGATAGATAGATAGACAGTGTAAACTTTCTGGGGGGTAAAGTTACCATGTTTAACGACAGACATACTTGTCGTAGTTGAAAGGCTAAAACCAGTGAAAATGTGAAACACCAGTATCAGTCTTTCATAGACGACAAATATTTATGTCCCTTAAAGCTCGTAAGTCCTAAAGAGCGATAACAGACAGGTTTGTACCTTATCTATGGATATTTCTTGAAAGACATGTAAAATCATGGTGCATAATTTTTAAAATATACCTTAATATATCGAGAGTAAAAGAAGTTTCCCCCCGGAATATATTAGAATAGAAGTGCGCACGCGTGGTTTTGTTTGCGACTGGCGAATACAACAATGGCGGAGAAACGCAAAGGAGCGATCAATTTTCTTCTCGAAACAACGGCTTTCTAGGCTTAGCTGCATGGCTAATTAAATATGGTCAGGACGAAAGGATTTATTGTCTGCCTAGCGGAAGGTGCGAATAAATATTAAAAGCTTTATATTCAACTTTAATATGGTCTGGCATGTTAACGATGTTGTGAAGTCGTTTTTTTGGTGTTGTTGGTTCGTGTCTGTTATATTTTACACGTGTGGCGCTCGAGCAGTTTTGCACGTCAGCTCAATAAAAATTATGTATACTGGAGACGGTAGACTGTGTTCGCATTTTCATTTGGCGTTCAAGAAACAACTGTAGGAGAACCCTGGCCATATATGTATCTGTACCTGCGTGAACTTAGCGCGTGATTGGGCAGACGATTCGCAAAGCTTATAACGTGAAGCTAGCAACAAATCATCAGACGATCGTAATTTATGTATTTTTACATCCACTTCGCAGATTTTAGTCAATTTTGATCCGGATCGACTGGACGTCACACAATACGTCTTAGTATCGGAATTCTTGTGTTGCGCCAAGCTTTTTACACAAAAAATTTCGAGGAGTTCAAAACGAACTTGTTGTTATGTTAAAAACAGACAGGAAAATAATAGCGAAGGGCACAAAAAACATCAGTATTCATGTTTGTTGGAGTTTATAATATTTTCTTGCGTTCTTGATGAGAGAATATGACTCTTTAAGAATCCCTCGAGATTCTATTTTGGGTTGTTTGTCTGAGTTTTGGCTTGTATTCAATTAACTTGGACTTTCCTTTAGAAAATGTGCTGGCAGCTCTGTCCATACACGTGGCAAAAATTGTTATTATCTTTGACTAGAAACTTTGCACTATCCTTCTGATTATCTCGAAAAATGTTATAAAATACGATCTGGAGATATAATTACAAATTAAGTATTGGTGAGGTTGATGTATCAATACCCAAACCTCAAACCCAAATCAATCAATCAAGTAGTCAATCAATCAATCATTCATTCAAACAACAATTAATTAAACAATTAGTCAATCAATCAATCAATCAATCGATCAATCAATCATTGATCAATCAAACTAACTAATTAATTAATTAATCAATAACAATTAATCAACAGTGCCTTGTTCATTCAGATAACAAAAACCGAAAACATGCTTTTTGTTCGACCAAAAAAATATAACCCTATGTTCTAGACTTAGCTAGAATGACAAAAATTGTAACGTATCCTACCAAGAGGATACCCTATATAGACTGTATCCTAGAGCACCCGCGCTCATCGAGAAACAACACGAATGCTTAAAACATGCTTATACACAAGCTTCTACAGAAAGGCATTTGCCTAAATATGAAAAAGTATGCTAAAAAACCTAAATACTTTTTGCGGCAGTGCTTTCATAATTCGATGTTTTTATCGATGCGTCATCGGAAGTCGTCGGATTAAAGTCGGAGCCTTGTTCATAGTTTTATTGGCCAATCATATCTCATGAAATTTCCCGCTAAAACACACTAATTCAAGCAAGAAGATGGCGGGTTGGTTTAGTCTGAATGGACACAAGGAAAAAATCCATCTTTTTATAGTGAACATCTACAAAAAACGCCATCATTTGTCACCAAAGTGGTACCTTAGGAAACCTCTGTTGTTTATCCCGTACTATTTGTCTGAATATGTGGATTTTTGACGTCGAAAAAGCTTGTTAAACACTGCAGTGACGGCACTGTACAAACAAAAACTGAAAACGAAGATTGATCACGACAAACGACGCCAAAAAATTGAAGAAATCACGTTGCTTTGATAAAAAGAGGTTAGTAAACTGAAGGAGTGTGAACTATTAGTAATAGTATTCTGTATCTTGGATTAAATTCCAGTATTCTACAGCGGATAAATAGCGTTTGTATCTTCGAAGTCTTCGAAAAATATAAATTTTGACAGTGTTTGACCCATACATCAAATATCTAAGTTTGGCGTGTAAAAACAAGTTAAATCGTTACTAGTTTTTGTATTTTATAAATGTATTTTGTAAGTTAAAACTTTTTGTGGTTACTCTTTGCAACCCTTGTTTTATAAATAAAAGTTTATATAAGCTTATCAAGGCTTTCTCAATTCCTTTTTTGGGCCAGAACTTAACTATAGAACACCAAACATAAAGACAGAAAGATATTCTACCAACTAAATAAGACAAGTAAGTAAGTAGAAAGAAACAATTTGTTTATTTTTAAGTGGAGCTAATCTCATACCTATATAATACTTTTTATAGGTGATGCATTATTTAAGATGGTGTTTATACTATTGTACTGTATTGAATTATATTCAAATGTTTTGTTTGAATGTATTGCACTGTTGTAAATATTTATTTTATTATTTTGTATAGTTTTACAGTGTCTTAAAAGGTATAAACATTCTCTTTGCATTGTATTGTATTGCAGACAGCTGTATTGTATATTGTATTGTATTGTATTGTGTGTGTGTGCTGTATTGTGTATTGTATTGTATGTGCTGTGTTTTGCTGTGTTGTATTGTGTGTGCTGTGTTGTGTGTGCTGTGTTGTGCTGTGTGTGCTGTGCTGTGTGTGCTGTGTGTGCTGTGCTGTGCTGTGTGTGCTGTGCTGTGCTGTGCTGTGCTGTGCTGTGTGTGATGTGCTGTGCTGTGCTGTGCTGTGCTGTGCTGTGCTGTGCTGTGTTGTGCTGTGCTGTGTTGTGCTGTGTGTGCTGTGCTGTGCTGTGCTGTGCTGTGCTGTGCTGTGATGTGCTGTGATGTGCTGTGCTGTGCTGTGCTGTGTTGTGTTGTGTTGTGTTGTGTTGTGTTGTGTTGTGTTGTGTTGTGTTGTGTTGTGTTGTGTTGTGTTGTGTTGTGTTGTGCTGTGCTGTGTTGTGCTGTGTTGTGCTGTGGTGGTGTGTTGTGTTGTGTTGTGTTGTGTTGTGTTGTGTTGTGTTGTGTTGTGTTGTGTTGTGTTGTGTTGTGTTGTGTTGTGTTGTGTTGTGTTGTGTTGTGTTGTGTTGTGTTGTGTTGTGTTGTGTTGTGTTGTGTTGTGTTGTGTTGTGTTGTGTTGTGTTGTGTTGTGTTGTGTTGTGTTGTGTTGTGTTGTGTTGTGTTGTGTTGTGTTGTGTTGTGTTGTGTTGTGTTGTGTTGTGTTGTGTTGTGTTGTGTTGTGTTGTGTTGTGTTGTGTTGTGTTGTGTTGTGTTGTGTTGTGTTGTGTTGTGTTGTGTTGTGTTGTGTTGTGTTGTGTTGTGTTGTGTTGTGTTGTGTTGTGTTGTGTTGTGTTGTGTTGTATTGTATTGTGTTGTGTTGTATTGTATTGTATTGTATTGTATTGCTCATTGCATTGCAATGCAATTCATTGCATTCCATTGCATTGTAATATCGTATTATATAGTAAATTTTCAAGCATTTATCTTTTAAGTGCTGCTTATATCATACCTATTTAATACCTATTTATAATTGAATAAATCATTTTTGTAATATTGTACTAATACTGTACTGTACTGCACTGTATTGTACTGCACTGCACTGTATTGTATTGTACTCTACTGCACTGCACTGCACTGTATTGTACTGCACTGTATTGTACTGTATTGTATTGTACTGCACTGCACTGCACTGTACTGCACTGTATTGTATTGTATTGTATTGTATTGTATTGTATTGTATTGTATTGTATTGTATTGTATTGTATTGTATTGTATTGTATTGTATTGTATTGTATTGTATTGTATTGTATTGTATTGTATTGTATTGTATTGTATTGTATTGTATTGTATTGTATTGTATTGTATTGTATTGTATTGTATTGTACTGTACTGCACTGCACTGCACTGTATTGCACTGCACTACACAGTACTTCACTACACTGTATTTTATTTGTACTTTACTGTACTGTACTGCATTGTTTTTTATTGTTATTGCATTGTATTGGAGTGTTGTAAAGTTTTGTATTGTATAGTTTTGCAGTCTATCAACATTTATTGCATTGTAATGAGGACTGTGTCAGATTGCATTGTATTGCGTTGCATTGTTTTGCATTGTTTTGCATTGTTTTGCATTACATTGCATTGTATTACATGCATTGTATTGGAGTGCATTGCATTGAAATACATTATTTTGAAAATATTACTGTAACTTTGCAAGTCACTCTATTTCAATATCTTAAATTTTCATGTAATTTATTAGGTTAGAACCAAACAAAAATACAGAAAGATATAATTTTATTCTACTAACTATTTAACAAGTAAGTAGAAAAATATGGTTATTTTAAATGTGACTTATTTATAAATTATTAAAGATGATTTTTATATAATGTTGTTCTGTATAAGTATATTGTAAAGTTTTTAGAGATGTGCCAGATCTGGGTATCGGTGCCCAGTGGGCAGTATCCAGTAAAATTCTGCTATCTGGCAGTGTCTGGTATTTGGTAAAACAGTTTATAGTTTTAAAGGACTGCCTCCCTTCCCTTGCCTTAATTATTTTGTCTTGCCTCACTTTGCCTAATTTACTTCTCAGGTATTGTTATGCATTTGCATTGTAATTTGGATTGATTCGAATTACTGCATTGTAATTTTGCAAGTAAATTTATTTTGTATCATAACTTTTCATATGTTATTTCTAGACCAGAGTTTAACTATATTCCACCAAACATAGAGACAGAAAGATATTTACAAGTATAGACAAGTAAGTACTGTAGAAAACAACAATTTATACCTATTTTATGCACTATACCTATGTATAAATAGATATCTATATATTGCATCTTGTCTTGTCTTGCATCTTGTCTTGGATTTTGTCTTGTCTTGTCTTGTCTTGCATTTTGTCTTGTCTTGTCTTGCATCTTGTCTTGTCTTGCATCTTGTCTTGTCTTGCATCCTGTCTTGTCTTGTCTTGTCTTGTCTTGCATCTTGTCTTGCATTTGTCTTGTCTTGTATTTTGTCTTGTCTTGTCTTGTCTTGTCTTCCATCTTGTCTTGTCTTGCATCTTGTCTTGCATTTTGTCTTGTCTTGCATTATGTCTTGTCTTGTCTTGTCTTGCATTTTGTCTTGTCTTGCATCTTGTCTTGTCTTGCATCTTGCATCTTGTCTTGCATCTTGCATCTTGTCTTGCATCTTGCATCTTGTCTTGCATCTTGCATCTTGTCTTGCATCTTGCATCGTGCATCTTGCATCTTGCATCTTGCATCTTGCATCCTGTCTTGTCTTGTCTTGTCTTGTCTTGTCTTGTCTTGTCTTGTCTTGTCTTGTCTTGTCTTGTCTTGTCTTGTCTTGTCTTGTCTTGTCTTGTCTTGTCTTGCATCTTGCATCTTGTCTTGCATCTTGCATCTTGTCTTGCATCTTGCATCTTGTCCTGCATCTTGCATCTTGCATCTTGTCTTGTCTTGCATCTTGTCTTCTCTTGCATCTTGTCTTGTCTTGCATCTTGTCTTGTCTTCCATCTTGTCTTGCATTTGTCTTGTCTTGTATTTTGTCTTGTCTTGTCTTGTCTTGTCTTGCATCTTGTCTTGTCTTGCATCTTGTCTTGTCTTGTCTTCCATCTTGTCTTGCATTTGTCTTGTCTTGTATTTTGTCTTGTCTTGTCTTGTCTTGTCTTCCATCTTGTCTTGTCTTGCATCTTGTCTTGCATTTTGTCTTGTCTTGCATTATGTCTTGTCTTGTCTTGTCTTGCATTTTGTCTTGTCTTGCATCTTGTCTTGTCTTGCATCTTGCATCTTGTCTTGCATCTTGCATCTTGTCTTGCATCTTGCATCTTGTCTTGCATCTTGCATCTTGTCTTGCATCTTGCATCGTGCATCTTGCATCTTGCATCTTGCATCTTGCATCCTGTCTTGTCTTGTCTTGTCTTGTCTTGTCTTGTCTTGTCTTGTCTTGTCTTGTCTTGTCTTGTCTTGTCTTGTCTTGTCTTGTCTTGTCTTGTCTTGTCTTGCATCTTGCATCTTGTCTTGCATCTTGCATCTTGTCTTGCATCTTGCATCTTGTCCTGCATCTTGCATCTTGCATCTTGTCTTGTCTTGCATCTTGTCTTCTCTTGCATCTTGTCTTGTCTTGCATCTTGTCTTGTCTTCCATCTTGTCTTGCATTTGTCTTGTCTTGTATTTTGTCTTGTCTTGTCTTGTCTTGCATCTTGTCTTGTCTTGCATCTTGTCTTGCATTTTGTCTTGTCTTGCATTTTGTCTTGTCTTGCATTATGTCTTGTCTTGTCTTGCATTTTGTCTTGTCTTGCATCTTGTCTTGTCTTGCATCTTGTCTTGTCTTGCATCTTGTCTTGTCTTGCGTCTTGTCTTGTCTTGCATCTTGTCTTGTCTTGCATCTTGTCTTGTCTTGCATCTTGTCTTGTCTTGCATCTTGTCTTGTCTTCCATCTTGTCTTGCATTTGTCTTGTCTTGTATTTTGTCTTGTCTTGTCTTGTCTTGCATCTTGTCTTGTCTTGCATCTTGTCTTGCATTTTGTCTTGTCTTGCATTTTGTCTTGTCTTGCATCTTGTCTTGTCTTGCATCTTGTCTTGTCTTGCATCTTGTCTTGTCTTGTCTTGCGTCTTGTCTTGTCTTGCATCTTGTCTTGTCTTGTCTTGCATCTTGTCTTGTCTTGCATCTTGTCTTGTCTTCCATCTTGTCTTGCATTTGTCTTGTCTTGTATTTTGTCTTGCATCTTGTCTTGTCTTGCATCTTGTCTTGTCTTGCGTCTTGTCTTGTCTTGTCTTGTCTTGCATCTTGTCTTGTCTTGCATCTTGTCTTGTCTTGCATCTTGTCTTGTCTTCCATCTTGTCTTGCATTTGTCTTGTCTTGCATTTTGTCTTGTCTTGTCTTGTCTTGCATCTTGTCTTGTCTTGCATCTTGTCTTGTCTTGCATCTTGTCTTGTCTTCCATCTTGTCTTGCATTTGTCTTGTCTTGTATTTTGTCTTGTCTTGTCTTGTCTTGCATCTTGTCTTGTCTTGCATCTTGTCTTGCATTTTGTCTTGTCTTGCATTTTGTCTTGTCTTGCATTATGTCTTGTCTTGTCTTGCATTCTGTCTTGTCTTGCATCTTGTCTTGTCTTGCATCTTGTCTTGCATCTTGCATCTTGTCTTGCATCTTGCATCTTGCATCTTGTCTTGCATCTTGCATCTTGTCTTGTCTTGTCTTGTCTTGTCTTGTCTTGTCTTGTCTTGTCTTGTCTTGTCTTGTCTTGTCTTGTCTTGCATCTTGCATCTTGTCTTGCATCTTGCATCTTGTCTTGCATCTTGCATCTTGTCCTGCATCTTGCATCTTGCATCTTGTCTTGTCTTGCATCTTGTCTTCTCTTGCATCTTGTCTTGTCTTGCATCTTGTCTTGTCTTCCATCTTGTCTTGCATTTGTCTTGTCTTGTATTTTGTCTTGTCTTGTCTTGTCTTGCATCTTGTCTTGTCTTGCATCTTGTCTTGCATTTTGTCTTGTCTTTCATTTTGTCTTGTCTTGCATTATGTCTTGTCTTGTCTTGCATTTTGTCTTGTCTTTCATCTTGTCTTGTCTTGCATCTTGTCTTGTCTTGCATCTTGTCTTGTCTTGCGTCTTGTCTTGTCTTGCATCTTGTCTTGTCTTGCATCTTGTCTTGTCTTGCATCTTGTCTTGTCTTGCATCTTGTCTTGTCTTCCATCTTGTCTTGCATTTGTCTTGTCTTGTATTTTGTCTTGTCTTGTCTTGTCTTGCATCTTGTCTTGTCTTGCATCTTGTCTTGCATTTTGTCTTGTCTTGCATTTTGTCTTGTCTTGCATCTTGTCTTGTCTTGCATCTTGTCTTGTCTTCCATCTTGTCTTGCATTTGTCTTGTCTTGTATTTTGTCTTGCATCTTGTCTTGTCTTGCATCTTGTCTTGTCTTGCGTCTTGTCTTGTCTTGTCTTGCATCTTGTCTTGTCTTGCATCTTGTCTTGTCTTGCATCTTGTCTTGTCTTCCATCTTGTCTTGCATTTGTCTTGTCTTGCATTTTGTCTTGTCTTGTCTTGTCTTGCATCTTGTCTTGTCTTGCATCTTGTCTTGTCTTCCATCTTGTCTTGCATTTGTCTTGTCTTGTATTTTGTCTTGTCTTGTCTTGTCTTGCATCTTGTCTTGTCTTGCATCTTGTCTTGCATTTTGTCTTGTCTTGCATTTTGTCTTGTCTTGCATTTTGTCTTGTCTTGTCTTGCATTTTGTCTTGTCTTGCATCTTGTCTTGTCTTGCATCTTGCATCTTGTCTTGCATCTTGCATCTTGTCTTGCATCTTGCATCTTGCATCTTGTCTTGCATCTTGCATCTTGCATCTTGTCTTGTCTTGTCTTGTCTTGTCTTGTCTTGTCTTGTCTTGTCTTGTCTTGTCTTGTCTTGTCTTGTCTTGTCTTGTCTTGTCTTGTCTTGTCTTGTCTTGTCTTGTCTTGTCTTGTCTTGCATCTTGCATCTTGCTTCTTGTCTTGCATCTTGCATCTTGTCTTGCATCTTGCATCTTGTCCTGCATCTTGCATCTTGCATCTTGTCTTGTCTTGCATCTTGCATCTTGTCTTGCATCTTGCATCTTGTCTTGCATCTTGCATCTTGTCCTGCATCTGGCATCTTGTCTTGTCTTGCATCTTGTCTTGTCTTGCATCTTGTCTTGTCTTGCATCTTGTCTTGTCTTGCATCTTGTCTTGTCTTGCATCTTGTCTTGTCTTGCATCTTGTCTTGTCTTGCATCTTGTCTTGTCTTGAATCTTGTCTTTTCTTGCATCTTGTCTTGTCTTGCATCTTGTCTTGTCTTGCATCTTGTCTTGTCTTGCATCTTGTCTTGTCTTGCATCTTATCTTGTCTTGCATCTTGTCTTGTCTTGCATCTTGTCTTGTCTTGCATCTTGTCTTGTCGTGCATCTTGTCTTGTCTTGCATCTTGTCTTGTCTTGCATCTTGTCTTGTCTTGCATCTTGTCTTGTCTTCCATCTTGTCTTGCATTTGTCTTGTCTTGTATTTTGTCTTGTCTTGTCTTGTCTTGCATCTTGTCTTGTCTTGCATCTTGTCTTGCATTTTGTCTTGTCTTGCATTATGTCTTGTCTTGTCTTGCATTTTGTGTTGTCTTGCATCTTGTCTTGTCTTGCATCTTGCATCTTGTCTTGCATCTTGCATCTTGTCTTGCATCTTGCATCTTGTCTTGCATCTTGCATCTTGCATCTTGCATCTTGCATCTTGTCTTGTCTTGTCTTGTCTTGTCTTGTCTTGTCTTGTCTTGTCTTGTCTTGTCTTGTCTTGTCTTGTCTTGTCTTGTCTTGTCTTGTCTTGTCTTGTCTTGTCTTGTCTTGTCTTGTCTTGTCTTGTCTTGTCTTGTCTTGTCTTGTCTTGTCTTGCATCTTGCATCTTGCATCTTGCATCTTGTCTTGCATCTTGCATCTTGTCTTGCATCTTGCATCTTGTCCTGCATCTTGCATCTTGCATCTTGTCTTGTCTAGCATCTTGTCTTGTCTTGCATCTTGTCTTGTCTTGCATCTTGTCTTGTCTTCCATCTTGTCTTGCATTTGTCTTGTCTTGCATCTTGTCTTGTCTTGCATCTTGTCTTGCATTTTGTCTTGTCTTGCATTATGTCTTGTCTTGTCTTGCATTTTGTCTTGTCTTGCATCTTGTCTTGTCTTGCATCTTGCATCTTGTCTTGCATCTTGCGTCTTGTCTTGCGTCTTGTCTTGCGTCTTGTCTTGCGTCTTGTCTTGCGTCTTGTCCTGCGTCTAGTCTGTTGTGAGCATGCACATTAACAAGTGTTGTATTTTTATGTGCATTGTATGTTAATCATAATTTTAAATAAAATTTTTTTAAATGTCTTCTTTTCCTTTGTTGTATAGAAACTTCAACATCGTTAAATATCCGGACAACAAATTACGGGAAAAAATGTCTGGTGGAGCCTCATTGCCAAGTTGTTCAGATAGTTATCTTGTTCAGTAGCTTTTTTCATTATTTCATTCAATCGGATGGACTATATTTTTTCACGTCACAACATTCTTCAAAATATAAAAATCTTTATTGATGTTCATACAATGTCATTCGCAAAAATCAATAATCTCTGTTTAGATATAGCTAATATTACATAGAAGTGACGTCTAAACAACTATGTGACGGAGAATATGTTTCTTATCAGACCTACTGTAGTTCAGAAACTAATGGACAACTTGGCAAAAGAAAAACAAAACAAGAAGGAAATGCTTTCAATCCAATACATAACAATGAACTGTTAATTGAAATTAGTTTAAAAATTTAACTCTTTCCTGTCGGAATTGGTGTTTAGTATTTTATTCTGGCTAATGCCAGACGATTTTATTCACCTCTAGGGAAGCCCTCGAACAGGAATGAGTTAATGTTAATTTGTCCATGAGTATGTAGGTTAGGATCAAATAGACATCGCGAAAAAAATAACAATTCTTAATTTGTTTAAATACCGTAAATGTTTGCATATGTTACCGTTACAGTTTGTTATTTATCTTTTTAAAGTTTTTATATATATAATAAACATTTGTTAGGGATATTTATATGTTTATATTTATAGGAATTCTATATCCTGTAGGTAACGCGATCACCTGGTTTCTATTTTGTGACAACAAAGACAGAGGCGCGGGATCTATCCCTGCGGCCGCTCAAGGATTTTTGCGACAAGCAAAGACAAGTGACGACAAGAATTTTAAAATCTTCTTTTCTCTTGTCGGAAGGACCCTTATATACTTAGCTTACTCTCCGCGGTCGCTACGACATTGTTGCGTCCAATTGAAAACCGGGCTTGATGTTTGCTCACAATAATTCAATAAATTAACAGTGTTTAAATGCAAAAAAAATAATTTGAACTACATAGACCTTATTCCAAAATGGTCGCCGAATTATTATTCGTTTATGTGCATATAAATTAGCCCTTATGACCTCGGTTAAAGGTAAAAATTCTTTTGAATTTCCCACATGAAAACGAGTTCATAAGGGCTATTTTATATGTATATAAAAGAATTTTAATTTGACGGGCATTTTGGAGTAAGGTCTATAAGTTTTTTACATAAGCAAAGTTAAATCCGCTATAAATTTGCATCTATGGAAAACATGATCAATTACATAAGATTTGCACGTAGCGCAAAAACGTTAGCAAATTCCGCCTTTGCAATAAATTTGCAAACTTTGCAAACATTTGTGCAAAGTTTGAACTTTGCAACAAATTTGCAATGACTTTGCACCGGCGGCTCTACGGCAATCGCCAAATCCGCACCGGTTGCAAAGTTGACGGCAATTTCCAACTTTGCATATGTGCAAATCTGGCCATACGCGTGCAAAGTTGATGTTTGCAACAACTTTGTCATTAAATTTGCAAATGTGCAAATCAATTTTTTCGTCCCGTGCTATATATTAACCGCGGCACATCAAAGATAATTTATGCATGAATAACCTAAATCATAATAATGTTCAATGTGGCCCTGAGGAGGGTCAAATATATTTTACAATGGATGTCCATAATAAATATATTTTCTATAGATTCACCAGGCGGAAAGCGTAATCTTCGTAACGTAAAGTCGACAGAAGAGTTGGTATGACCTCGAGAAGAAATCACAAGATACATCATTTGTTCACATCATAAACTGTTTCTTAGCAGAGAGGTATGCGGTGCTTTGAGAAAATTATATTAGAGTTGAAAACCACGTTGGTTTCCATAACAAATAGCAAGTTTCCGGCAAAAGCTTATTTTACGCAGGAGTCCGCTGATTACTATGTGGGCTCAAATGTCCAAAATTTCTGGCCATGCTCGTTAAAAATATTTACTAGTTAGATCAGCAATATTGCCTTTCTTAGAAAATAATATGTGTTGCTCTTCGACTAGCTTCGTACAATTATATGGCGGCGAAATATTACAAACACGGTCGGATAAAAAATACTTGTTTCCATCGTTCAAACTGACTGCTTGTACGTTAACGCAAAAAAAACGGAGCTTTGATTGTCCCCGATTTAGTTGTCGCGGGTTCGTCAGAGGTAAACAAGTTAACACACACACGCAACACGATAGCAATAAATCTGCTGCGCAGAGACAAAAATTAATCTCTTTTTTTGGTTGATTTAAGGGTTGGAGTGATTAAATTGTAGTGTTGCGTAGAGGACTCGACATATAATAAAACATCCCTTTTGCTATACGTTTATAACTTATTCAGCAATGTCAACCTTTCAATTCTGTTTCAGAAATGTAGTGGTAACCACCGGGGCCGGCGCGAGCTTCTAGGAGTTGGGAGGGTACGATTTCCGAAGGGCACATTACGTGGATTGCGCAATCACACCGCGTAAAACCAGTTTCAAGAAGAGGTCATTTGATCAGGGTTTTTAACTTTTGGTGTATATCGAAACGAAAAAAGCAAAACAGTACGTTTATTCTACTAAACTTGATAATATATAAAGTAATATGACAAAATGAAAATTATGAGATTCAATATGTTGCAAAGAAAACATTAACTACCTATATCCCTGAAATATAATACAGTCACTCACTATAAATTACAGTAAAGGAAAACAACATCATGTCCGCTAGCTGGAGTTTGTTCGCATAAAAAACACAAATTCGATAGCTAGTTAAAAGAACCAAACAAGGACATTCTGCCTTCACGACCATTCACAAAATCCTGAGCAATGGAGGTAAGATCCAAAAGGTCCAGTCTGTTATTGTAAACATACAACACCATTAGGTTGTTAAGACGTTCCTGGAGCATTGTAGTGCGGAGATAATTCTTTATATACCTAAGTGTGCTGAACGCCCTTTCGCTCGAAGCATTCGTTGCCGGTATGGTCATTAGTAGTTTGACCAGTTTTATAACCTCGCCCATCAAAGCTTTCTTTGCAGGTGTAAGGCTACGGCAATACGTAAACACGTCATGGATGTTGGCTTTACCTTCCCCATCGTAATTGGTGCGCAGGATTTCTAGATGGGTACATAGACTCTCGCGAGGAAAGTCTGATCCGTAAAACTGAACAACGGTGTCCAGCTCATCACTGAAATCACCAGCAGTCACAGTTTTGAGCAGCAAACTTTCACAGGCAGAATGAATTTTGTAGTCTTCCTGGTCAAAACGGGTTTTTAATTGTTTATCCAGAGCTTCGGAATACACCGTCCGATAATGAGGTTCGACTGTTGTTGGAAATTCAGCTTGCGCAATACCACTGACACATTCTTCTACTCTACGTGGGGCTTTTCTTCTTCGTGGTAGTTGTGGCTCATTCACTCCTTTGCTCTCACACTCTGCGACGACTCTCTGCTAAAATAGATGGAATGAATCATCGTTCCGTATGCTATCGAGAGTCTTCACGGTCATATCGACAATTTCCTGAGCCTCACATGCTGATAGATCCTTCATCTGGAGAGTGGTGCTTAGCGCATCGGCGTGCTTCAAAGGACAGTCCCTGCAGGAATGGGTAACTTAACTAACTATAAACATCAAATAATGGCGTTGTCTAAATGAAGCTAGATCGTACAAGAATTTCAATACTGATATTCAGTTCACCAACAATATTGTATACCAGTACAGCACCAGTACCAACCATATTTTTTCAGCAATGGGTTATACACTGGACACATCACATATAAGTATTTGTTCAGTTATCTGGTTTTCCTCCCTATACTCAAGCGCGGTAAGCAAGATCTCACATTATAGTTATTTCCTCTAACAGCCATTACATAATTTTATTCTGGCTAACAGTCAGACAATTTTTTTCAGCAGAAGAAAAAAGGGACAGGTGGCCAGCCTCTGCAAGAATGGGTAACATAACTAAATAAATATCAAATAATTGCACTGCCTGAATAAAGCTGGGTTGTACAGGAATTTCAATACTGATCGATATTCAGTACACCAACAATATTGTATATCACCAGTACAGCATCTAAACAACTAACCGGTTAAGGCCAGCCTCTGCAGCAATGGGTAACATAACTAACTAAACATCAAATAAATGCATTTTCTGAATAAAGCTGGTTGAACTACCACAATCTACTATAACACTGTGCCAATTAAAGCTCATGGATTTAAAACAATTTTGATTCCAAGGTCTAAACACAATCTATTGCAAAACAGGCTACATTTAAAACACCAAAAATAGAAATCAATATAATATTGAAATATATTTGTTGAACATTTTATCTTTATTTTTACGTCAATTATGTTGCACCAACATTCAATTTAATATGATGCACCAACAAAGGTTACGTTTGTCTTGTATAGGATCCATACTTTCAGAGCAGTCAAACATCTGTCCTCTTGGACAAGATCTTTGAAAAAGGCTAGGGATTTCATGTGTTTGTTTCCATCTCGTCTGTTCAAGCGCTTGATGGAATGTTGATGGTTTATTTGTGAGCCTGCGGTCTTTTCAGGTTCATAACAATGAGCATAACTTCCGTTCTGCACGACATCGGGTTGTGAGAATTCACGAGTAATCGAACAAGCATTTATATTATTTGCTTAATCTACTCAAATATACTCAAGATTTTCTTGTTTTAAATATCTCAAGATTAAAAATTAAGTTTGTTTTGCTTATTTTGGCCACGCAGCATTCCCAATAAAATAATTTTGACGTTGTTTTTTATAAAGCATGACAATAGTTTCTCCCACGTGACTGGGTCCGCGGCAAACTTTGAGTCTGAGCATTAGCGTCATATTTTTTAACGAAGGCATTATTCAGTTCATTGCTTTATACGTTTGCTAGGAGTTTATATCTTTCTAAAAAGTTATTCGAAGTAGGTTTGCTCCAAGCTTTATTATACGATGAAGTACGTACTCGTTTATTGGATGGCGACTATTAAACTCAGACAAGCGTCTTGACGCCCAGAGGAGTTTGTTCCTGACAATTCGCTATCAATGAGACAATGACCCGAACAAGGAACTAAAGGAAGGTATGGTTTTGTTCTGAAATCCAGAAGTTAAACGACCCAAAGTAGAATGGAAGGCTTATTTAAATCGTGTCAAGTATGCCAACGGTAAGCACAGTGAATATTGTTAGTTATATATAGTGCAAATTATTATTGTTTTTTTAGTTAAAATTGTTCCGGATGTTGCCATGTGCTCAGCTTGATTAGGGGGGCTCACAGTAATCCCCAAATAGCAGGGGCACTTCATCAGAGCAATATATTCTGGTTTAGGCATTAATAAAAGTGTATTGCTGTCATGAATTCCAATTTATGTTCAAAAATCTACATGTATGAGAACCTTTTCACCCTTAAATAACAATTAAAAAATAAAACCAAGAATACAATAATAAAAGTTGCCCTACAGGGCCTGGTTATACAAAGCGTGAATGGCTTATCCAGCAGATAGGTATAGTGTGCCATACATGCTTTGAACAAGTGAACTTAAATTTTATTCGCTATACAGGCTTCGTACAACCAGACCCTGCAGATCCTTATTGCTTCGGACTACTTTTCGCATTAAATCTAGATTCTAAAGAGAAAATTACACGGTGATGAAAACGAATTTCACTAAATAAATTTGCTATGCTCTTTTGTAATTTAATATCCTTTTCACAACTCAAATATAATTCATATCTTTATGTCAGTGTGTTATATTCTTTATATATTTTGGTAAAATGCCTTGCAATATTAACTTCTAGTAGTGTACTAATATTACTAGCAGTCATGAAAGTAATGAGTAGAGACGAGTGATTACAAAAATTGTCGATTACTGAAGCAGATAGCCTGCCTAGCAGGCGTTACTGGATTGAGAAGTACGCCTGCAGTGGAGCTCTTTGGTTTTGTAAAACCCGTTCGCTGACGAACGGGATTTTAATTATTGGTTACGCCGAATATGATTCGCTTAGCGCCCATAATCTGTCAACCAAGAAGGTTTAGTAAGTAAAATTAATAATTTAAATTATAATTTTCAAACAAAGCTGAAGCGATTTATATCAAAGGAAAGATCTCAACAGCACTTGCGCAGGCTTTTGCGATTTGATCAAATGAAAATTCTGAGTGTCTGCCTCCTGGACTCCCATACCATTCAACCGTAAGTTTTATATTTAAAACCTCCATGCAAGAGTTTGGAATATATCTTAATAATAGGAAGTTCCTGCAGAATTTGATTTTGAAAGCGAACACCGTGAGACGCTTTGCTTTCATATGTCTCTGTCAGTCATAAAATTTCTGAAAAGATTTGCGAGCGAACACCGTGGGACGCCGCAGACATTTCCGTTCAATAATGGTATAACTTTCACACAACTGTTTTATTTTGGTAAACACTCGCTGTCATTACTGTTCTCTTCATGTGTATTCGTTACCATTAAAAGAAACGAGGTTACTCTACCATTCACACCTAATTTTATAAATTTTCAGGCCACAGTTTGAGAAATATTTGTGAGCAGATACCTATGGGGCGCCAAATGTTCATTTATTATTTAGCATTAATGTTGCAATTTTCCCCCTGATTTGTTTGGTTATATCAAATAACCAAACTGGCTGCGATATTATAAGTTGGTTATATCAAATAACCAACACGGCATAAATTGGTTATTTCAAATAACCAATTTTTCTGTCATGATTTAAATTGGTTCTATCAAATAACCAACACGCCATAAATTGGTTATTTCAAATAACCAATTTTTCTGTCATGATTTAATTTGGTTACATCAAATAACCAAATCGATGCAAAATGGTTATTTCAAATAACCACTTTTTATATCACAACTTAATATTTGGTTATATCAAATATTAATGATCCAACTCCTTATACGCATATTTTTTGACAACTAAGAATACAGCTATGACACACACACACTGTTTTTGTGGGAGAAGGGTTCGGGGGGAAGTACTCCGAATGAAAATTGTGGTCAGCCTCATCCCAACAACTCAACGTTACGGTCTTAGTTGTCCTAGGGGTAATAATCCCCAAGTAGGACTCTAGTCTAATGTCCTAGGGGTCGTAGTTCCCCATGTTGGACTTTGCCCAAGGGGTAATGACCCCCAAGGGCATCCTACATGTCCAAGGGGTAATAGATCCCCGAGTTGGACATTTCTTACTTTCGACTAATTCTTATAATTACATCAATTCGTATGAGTCTATGGGGTTGAGGGTGACCTTTGGGAGCACTTCATCCCCAAACCAAAACTTTATTAAAATAGTAGTGCTATATACAAAATTGTTCATATATTAATTAAGATAATAAAGTGTCAACCATAAGTCATTTGACGCAGTTCGCATGACAGACCCTATAGGAGTAGTGTTTTTGTGAAAACGTTTTAACTAACATTATATACAGTTTGTTTATTTTGTTTTTTGTTTTTTTTTGGGGGGTTTTTTTTTGGTTTTTTTTTTTTGGTTTTTTTTTGGGTTTTTTTTGTGTTTTTTGTGGTTTTTTTTTTTTGGTTTTTTTTTTTATATAAGGATGTGCAAAATCGTTGAATGGGTGGGATGGGTGGTAATTTGTTCACTTTACCGAGCTTACACGTAGCTTATTGTGTAAAGCTCTTGATCACAATGGTTAATATGGTGCGTGTTGAAGTCTTATAAGGACGACTAAGTTAAATTTGATTGGTAGATTTTCCCGCGAAAAAGAGGAAATACCGTTTCCATTGGTAGACTATTCATTGCCTTGTGTTCTGCACGTGCGGAGTCATGCTGGTCGGAAAGACTGACCTTTATACCCGTCTGGGGTTTATTTGAGTTGTTGACAGCTGAGAAATTGACCTTTGTCTGGACCCCTACCAATTTACAAGGCCTTTGCACAGCTTTTACGTTTTACTTAGACGTTTTTGTCTCATTAACTTAAATTTATATTTGCTATAGGCTTATATAAATTGGCTTTAATGATCCAACTCCTTATACGCATATTTTTTGACAACTAAGAATACAGCTATGACACACACACACTGTTTTTGTGGGAGAAGGGTTCGGGGGGAAGTACTCCGAATGAAAATTGTGGTCAGCCTCATCCCAACAACTCAACGTTACGGTCTTAGTTGTCCTAGGGGTAATAATCCCCAAGTAGGACTCTAGTCTAATGTCCTAGGGGTCGTAGTTCCCCATGTTGGACTTTGCCCAAGGGGTAATGACCCCCAAGGGCATCCTACATGTCCAAGGGGTAATAGATCCCCGAGTTGGACATTTCTTACTTTCGACTAATTCTTATAATTACATCAATTCGTATGAGTCTATGGGGTTGAGGGTGACCTTTGGGAGCACTTCATCCCCACAAATACGCAGAATGCGTATTCCCCATAGACGAATAGCCCTCCCCCTGAAAATTGGATAAGTTGACTAGAGTTTCTTTTGTGAGACGGGGTTTTTTTTTTTTCAAATCTTGGCTAACGTGGCTGCAACGCTCGATAGTGTTGACGGAGGAATTTGTATATAACGTTCGTAGCAATCAGAAGACCAGCGCCCTAATGTTTTGATAAGCCAAGAAGGTAATTTTGCTGAAGCAGCGGTTGTAGCTGCGCCGATCCTGTAACTATGACCGGCAAAATTGAAACCGGCCTGAGCAAGCAATTTTCGTGTCTCTGATGTCAATGCATGTTTTGTAAGTGGTTTGCCTGAGGCATTTACAAACAAAGGCCCTAGCGATAGTGTCTGTCTTCTGGCCATAAATTGTTTCATGGCCAAGACCGGACAAAGGGGTGAGTTAGTTACCCCGATAGTTATAGTGTGCCCTGCGCGGAAGGGGTCAGTTTTGGATTCTTTTATTCGTATAAACATTGAGGTAGACGGTTGTGGCCCTGGGGAAAATACGACGTCTTTTGGTGTGAGGTGGATGTCGGAGTTGAATTTAGAGTTGCATGTTAGCTCTCCAAGCCGAAGAAAACCGAAAAATGCTAATGTCATGGCGGCCCAGAACATAAGCGAGTCATAATTTGTCGTGGTCGGTATTGCTAGCATCATATAGAAAAGTTGCAAGTGATGAATTGTTATAGGAAGGCGCACTCTTATTTGGTCTCCTTGAGAGCGTTTTATGCCTCGGAGAACCAGTTGGAGACGCAAGATTTTTTGAAAATCCAATTTAAAACCATGCCGGATGTGAAAGTGACGAACGGCTGCCAGATAGTTCTTAATCGAGGAATGCTTAATGCTTTTTGCTAAATAGGCTGAGAATTTGATCAGCGTTTCTTCGCTTGCTGGTAGGCACCGTTCCGCTTGCTGGGGCCGGTATAAATTACAAAAGGCAATAAATCGTTTCTCACCGGCACTGTAAGTCTGTTTGGTCGAGGCAGCAACAGACAAGTCAATGTAGCGTTGGATGTCCTCGTTTAGATTTGCAACAGAAGGTCTGGTATTTTGTACGGAGTGACATCTGCTTGGGGTGCTAGTAGACGAAACCTTTGAAACTGAAAACGAGAAATAGAGTCGGCAATTTCATTGTATTTTCCGGGGATGTGTTTTGCTCGAATGTATATGTTGTATTTTAGAGTTAAAAGTGTAAGGTGACGGAGAAGATCCATTACCCGGGAAATCCGTGAGCGCTTTGAGTTAATAATGTTAACAACCGATTCATTATCACAGTTAAGAATTATGCGTTTGTTTTGAAGGAAATTTCCCCATACGTGACAAGCGACCACTATGGCAAACAGTTCCTGCCAAGCAATGCTAATTTCAGGCTGCCCTAATTGTTGGGGAGATTCCCATTTACCCTGAAACCATTTTTTCCCAAATATACCGCCATAGCCCAGTGCCCCAGATGCGTCGGTATATAGTTCAAGGCAGTCTGAGTTTTGCCATGAAGAAGATAAGAAAAAACTTGCACCATTCCAGTTAACAATGAACTGTTTCCACATCTCGAGATCTTTGAAAAATCCCGCGTTAAGCTTTATATGATAGTGCGGCTTTGTAATATTTCTCGTTAGCTCGATCATTCGTTGTAGAAAGGGTCGTCCTGGTGGGATAACCTTACATGCAAAGTTTAGAGTGCCTATTAGAGATTGAAGTTCTTTTAAAGTACATGACCGTTTGTTTTGAAATAGATCGAAAGCTGCCCGTAGGCGTTCAATTTTATCCGCAGGAAGACGTGCTTCCATCCTCACACTGTCTAAGATAATGCCCATAAACTCGATTACTTTTACTGGACCCTGTGTTTTACCAGCGGCTATTGGAATGCTAATGTTTTTAAATGTAAGCAACATGGCAGTTAAGCTTTGTTGACAAATGTTATCATACGGTGGTGAGGTGATGGTGGCTCAATAATGAGAAAATCATCAAGAATGTGACACACAAACGAAATGTGACACTTATTTTGTAAGATCCACTCAATAGCGTCAGAAAGCTGGTTGAAAAGATATGGAGCGCTCCTCAGACCGAAAGGTAATACTTTGTCATAGTAATATTTACCGTTCCAAAACATGCCGAGAAGTTCATAATCGTCTGGGTGAACTGGAATGAGCCGGAAGGCGGATTCAATGGCGGTCTTAGCCAGGAAGCAACCCTGTCCGAAACGTTTTATGCCTTCGATCGCATTATCGATAGTGACATATTGGAGACTGAAATCTTCCTTTGGAATGGAAGAGTTAATGCTTGTCGTGCCCGACTTTGGAAATGAAAGATGAAATATCGTGCGAAACTTAGCCGAATTCTTTTTTGGTACTAAGCCGATTGGGGAGACTTGAAAATTAGTAAACGGTGGGGTATCGAATGGACCAGCCACGCGGCCAAGAGAGATCTCTTTTTCCAGATTTGAAGTGACAATGTTTGGATGGGTAAAGGCCGTAGGCAAATTTTTTGAAAATCTAGGGATTCGCTGTCCATCAAATCCTATTCGGGCCCCATATCTTAAATTGTCGCACAATTGTGAAACGAACTGTGGGTCCGGGTGCCCAGCTAGTGTGTCTTCTAGTTTAGTAACTACAATAGGTGTTGGTATCAAATATTTACGTACATTATTAGCGTTTAGCTCTGTTGGAATTGCGCTGGCTGTTGGATGAACGGTCTTCGTCTGTTCGCGGCCTTTGGTCGACTGAACAATGACATCCAGCGTGTGCGCCGTCGCAGCGGTTACAAATATGGCGGTAGGTACACGGGTTTCTTTTACAAATTCCGTTCCTATTGAAGTCGCGGCAAATACCCCCTCGTTCGGCCCCGAAGGAAGCGTGCTTTTGGGGTCCATTGGAAAAAAGAGGGTATTCCTCTCTAAGGACGGCTGGCGATACCGTAAAGATCATCAGCCATAGCTGCTGATCTATTTCTGACCAATTTAGAAATTTGTTTAACGCAGCTTTCCGACGAAACTTGAAGTCGTAGATGCACCAACCCAACCCTCTGTGGCATTGCGCAGCGTGGCGAATAATGCCCATGTATTGTAAGAACTCCTGCGCTCTATTTGGGAATTCATGCGTAAAAACGCTCATGTACGTAGTAAAGGCAGTCGTCCACTGTTCGATCTCTGTGATATTCGTGCTGGGTTGGGTGGATCTCTTAACTTTAATCACAGAGTTCTCAAGCGTTAACATTACGGGCTCTTCGTCTGATGTTATGAATAGATTCTTCGGCAAAAGTTTAGACAGTTCAAAAAACTCACCCGACTGAATTTGCTTCACGTATGTGGCTGGTACATCATAGAATGACTGTCCATATGGAAGATTGCTGTCGGCTCGAGGAATTGGTGGAGATGTGTGCAGCGTCTCGGTGGTTAGGGGGGTCGTCTCAGTGCGGTTGTCTGTCATAAATTCAGCGGATCGTAGCGGTTCGTTCGGCACCACTGGACCAGACGTGCTTGTCATGGCTTGGACGGCAGCGCGAGCGGCGTTGGTAGCTATCTCATTCACCGATTCTTGAACGCTCCTCGCGACGATGGATTGTATTTGAGCCAACTGGGCGTCGTTCAGTAAAGGACTTTCGCTCGGAGGTGTAGATGGCGTCTCGACGCTAGTTGACAGAACATCGGCCGTGGTAGCGGTTTCGGTTGCATCGTTGTTCGTTGAGGCATGTTGTTGCAATCTGGCGATCAATGTGTTTCGACGGCCATGGTTGGGTAGACCTTTTTCTGTGCATCGTTGACGAAGGTCACGGATCGACGGCTGACTATCGTTGTTGGTGCCAGCAGCGTATGGCGCAGCTCCTTGTCGTGCGACTTTTTGGCGTCGAACGGGAGGCATATCCTCACAGAAGCGTTTTCAAAATAATTTGTTCACTTTACCGAGCTTACACGTAGCTTATTGTGTAAAGCTCTTGATCACAATGGTTCATATGGTGCGTGTTGAAGTCTTATAAGGACGACTAAGTTAAATTTGATTGGTAGATTTTCCCGCGAAAAAGAGGAAATACCGTTTCCATTGGTAGACTATTCATTGCCTTGTGTTCTGCACGTGCGGAGTCATGCTGGTCGGAAAGACTGACCTTTATACCCGTCTGGGGTTTATTTGAGTTGTTGACAGCTGAGAAATTGACCTTTGTCCGGACCCCTACCAATTTACAAGGCCTTTGCACAGCTTTTACGTTTTACTTAGACGTTTTTGTCTCATTAACTTAAATTTATATTTGCTATAGGCTTATATAAATTGGCTACCAATTTCTTGTCATGATTTGATTTGGTTATATCAAATAACCAAAATAATTTCTGAACACTCGGCACGCCAAATGACGTAAGGAACACGTGGCTTGCACTGCTCAGGGGGGGGGGGGTTCCTTGACAGCTTGGCGCCTAATTTTGGCGCGTTTCTTCGTTCTTCAATATGGCGAGCGGTTCGAACACAAGTGAGTTGGCAAGGACATTAACCGAAGCGATCGGGAGAGCGATAACTCGAACTCTTGGCGAGACAGAGGCAAGTACACCTTTTAGTGAAATAATTGTTCTTGATTGACCATTTGTTTATAGCTAATTATTATTCATTTATTCATTTTTGTCGACTAGCAATGTTTGTGTGGGGGCACTTCAATAATCATTTATAGTGGCAGGCTACGTTATGTATAATTTATGTTTAAACATGTGGGTCGAAGGAATAGAGCTGTACGTTCTCTTTTGATGTATGTTTGTGGCGTTGTAGACTCCAGTCCAGGCAAGTCGTTCCATCCCTGGTAGTGGTACTAGCCAAACGGTGAGACATTTTCAATATTGTCTACTTAATATCAGGTCCCGTTCACACTATACCGGATAGGTTTTCGTGCCGGCACAAAAGCTATCCGTAAGTCACAGAAGTCTTTTTATATAGCTATTAATAGAATATTTATTTAATACTGTATTTTATATCTTCTCTTATGCACGTAGCAGCAACAGAGACAATGTCAGCTACCTTTTCAAAGTTCTTCGCATGTAAGTTCCAATACTATAAGCATTTTATTATTATTTTGTTATTATTTTATTATTGTGGAGCATAATTTCTACAAAAATAATATAAAATGCCTTTCATTTTTTTGTCCAGAAAATTATTGCAGATTTTGTGGATATGCTTTGTAGCCAGACTATCTATTCAATAGTCGACTAACACTAAGACGTTAAGTGACCTCTATCCTCATAGGTATACAATTACAACCCCAGAAAATCATGCATTGTACAAGCTTATATTTATTACATTTTGGACCTTTTACCTTAATACCTTATTGAAATGGCAATATTGTAGCTGGTAACGTAAACAAAATATTTTTTTATGTATTAATAAAATCATCTTCAAAAGCAAATCTTTACACTCAAATCACAAGAAACAGGTAAAAAAACAATATGAAAGTGTGCATGCCAAGTTTTACCAGGAATTCCAGGAATGAATAATGTGTAGCATGATCAAACCACCTTTTAATGGTTTTGGCCACCATGTTGGATGACAAATTATCATCCAACATTTTACGGATGCCTAATTAAAAATAAAAACTATCACGAAATGTCACATTGCCTGCTAAAACTTTACATGAGCAATATTAAAACGATGATTAAACCAGCTCCTTAAAAGTTTTTTGTGGTTTTAATGTAAAAAAGTGCTTTTGAAGGATATTTGTGCATGCATTAAAAACTTATCTTAGTCATGTGACTAACAACAATATTGTTGTTTTCTCCATGGACAATGGAAGTCTTGAAAACCAAAATTCCAAACGTATGCTTCAGCTTCTATGGCTATACTGTAATAGTATATCTACTATTTTAAGAGGATTGAAATCACATGACCTCTTAATTGGTGCAAGTTGGCTACTATTTATTCCTCATGTAGTTCTTTCTGTTAATCCATTTGTATTAAAATAATCTATTAAAATATTAATTTTACTAATTACAATTTCATTTTTAAATTCCATGCTCTTTTGTGTCCAGTCGAACAGACAAAACACAACACCACACCCAACACAACAGTTGCAACCACTTCTTCAATCAACAAATATTAGATTGGTGAGAATAATACTGTATTATTATTATACTGTAGTAATGTGATATTAATAAAGGGGTTTACCCGACTTAAATTACTTGATTTGTGTACAGTATTTTTATAAAATCAATTATTTTTTTCCAAAATAATTTGAATTTGTGTTGATTATGCATCTTTCATTGGATCAGGTAAACCTCCTACGATTGTAGAATACCCATTCATTTTCATGATTTCTATTAGGAAAGTTAATATTAGTTTCTGTTAGGATTATTTTAGGGAATTTTGGCTTGCATTTGTGTCTCTAAAAGCCCATTCAAAAGTGGGTGGGTATTATATGAGACGGCTATCTGTAATCATGTCTAGCAGAAGCTATGTTTTAGTATGTACACAAACTTACTCTAGCTCTAGAGAAGAAATTCCTATTATGTTTTATTTTGCCAACAGGGTCCTCTGCCAACTATTCTTGGAGGAGTGCTACAGGCTGGATCAAAAAGGAAACGATCAAGTGCATGCCAGCCTAAGGCATCAAAAATATACACAAAGGATGTGGTGTGCCTTTTGCCCCTTGAGGATAGGACAGCAGATATCCCAATACCAAGAGGAGCTAAAAGGGCTCATTTGTCTGAGATGGGGCTCATTGGAAAAGTTTCCATTAATTCAGCTTGGAAAGCTGTGGATGTAATCCAAGAAATTTCCAGTGTTTTTGCTGGGGCATTCAACCTTCCTGCTGGGGAAAATCTGTCATTTGACTTTTTAAGGTAGTCATGTTTATAATAAATTATGTAATTACAGTACTGTATAAATAACTGAATGGCTGTAGCATTGTAGTTGTATTGTTAGTCTTAGCTGCAACACAGACACAACGCAGAATCCTCTTAGCATTAGGGTTGGACAGTTTAAAATATGCAATTTTATATTTAATTGTACAACACTGTGCACTGTACAGTCATACATAAGATTTTGCAATCTGTATTACCTATCACCCACAACCAGAAATCATATTCCTTTGAAATGTCATGTATTTATGCCTCAGCTGAAAACCATTGTACAGTACAGTATATTTTTTGTTTGTTTCAAATTTTATATTTAATGTTAATTTTTATCTAATTATTAATTCATTTAATAAAATATTTTTTTGATATTATTTAGTATCATGCCTGGGACAAAAAAGCTGTCAATTCCAAAAACATCTCGTACATTTTGTTGGAATGCACCTGAAGTTGTATCACTGTGCTCCCAGGGATGCCTGTATGTGATGGCCAAAATTAACCATCTAAAAAATGTTGATGCACACCAGGAGCTAGAGGTACACACCCTATTCCCCCACATACTGTACAGCTACTGCTAGTTGCAGGTGACTGTGCCATGGGCTGAATTTTGATCGTTGTTTGCATTGTGTTGACTTGCCTCCTACGGTACTTAACACAGGGCCAAGTATGAGTTAAGTCAAGGTTATTTTTAATGCTGGAATAAAGTTTTCGTCCCTTGTAAATTGTTTATTTTTATATTAATCAATCACATTTCACTTATCCCACTGTACTGAAATTGAACACTAAGAACATTTAATGCCAGATCCCAGACAGCAAGTTGTGAGATAATAATTAAGAAACTTACCAAACACGGAAGGAGATGAGAGTGGAAAAGTTTTGTCCATTAATTTTAGAAGAGCTGTTGTTGACAAGCATTCAAAATAACCTTGACTTGACTGAGCAGTCTGAACTCATACTTTGTCTGTGTGAACTCATACTTGGCGTTGTGTCAAGTAGTAGTTGACACAAAGCAAACATGATCAAATTTCAGCACACAGCATGGTCACCTGCAACCAGCAGTATAAGTACAAGCGCCTGTAAGTGAAAATTCAAGAATTTTCTATTTTATTCGGAGTCAAAATGGTCGTTTAGAGGTCCATGCAACTATAAACATTTGCATATAGGTGCACCCCCAAAAATAGGCCAAGGAAGGCAATATATGGTGTGTCTTGTAAAAGAATATCTTGGAAGAATAAACCAAATGCAATGAATATTGCATTTCATTACTATTAAAATGAATCATTGTTTTTTCAGACAATGTTCAATTGTTTACCATAAAATGGTTTACCTATTGTCAATGTACACATGTACTGTAATTGTTTAAAATACGTGGATATATAGTATAAGTGGGGGAATAGGTAGATGTATAACTGAAATGTGGGAACTTCTTCCCATACTTAACTGTAATTACTCATTCAATTCAGTAGTCTACATGTATTTTATATTTTTTATTTACCTGTAATCTATTTCTTTAAGGAGTTTTTCTCTCCCTTGTAAACACCCAATTCTATTCCTAATTTTATTTGGTCAAATTATTAATTGCCACTGATTTTTTTAATGGTCTGTTTGCCCCCCTTTTTTCCCCTATAATTATATAGGCATTTTCTGATAGGCGTTTCCTTTAATTTTTAACTATATGTGTAGGATGAAGATGATGCGGATCTTATTCCATATGATGGTAGCTCACCATTAATACCAACCTTAAATGAACCATCTCCCACCCCTCAATCTACCACCCTACCACCCCTCCATCTATCACCCCTCCATCTACCACCCCTCCATCTACCACCCCTCCATCTACCACCCCTCCATCTACCACCCCTCCATCTACCACCCCTCCATCTACCACCCCTCCATCTACCACCCCTCCATCTACCACCCCTCCGACTCTGTCCCCACATCCAGTGGAGAGAGCACATCATACAGGTATTTCATAATAATAAACTTTGCAACCATATTCATTAAAAATACTACTCAAACCAGTAAAGCGAGACATACATGTATGTGTAGACAATTTCTTCATCACTTCCGAAACAACAGTTTTGTTAACTGCAGATCAATTTCAAAGCAATCGTGTGTGCTATTTTATATACGTGGGTGTATTCTCACTTACACACCATGTGATTGCCTTGCAATTGATCCGTGGTTAAGGAACTGACTGTTGCTTTGGAAGAGATGAATGGTTCATCTATGTCTCGCTCTACTGGTTTGAGTAGTACACAATTTAATGGGAAATATCAAACTACAGTAGCATCTTTAGACTTAAACTGTTATGGCCATGTGTTAATTGGCAATTTGAAGACTGTATTGGAAGTCTTTGTGTGCATGGACAGGAATCAGGATGTTAAAAATACACAGAAAAAAATACAAAAAATAAAAGACTTAATCCCTTTACAAGTAGAATCGTCTGGTGTTAGCCAGAGTAATAATTATACTAAAAAGTCTACTTAGTGAAAGGGTTAATAAGACAGTTTTAACCTTTTACTTCTGGACCTTGACAACTACCTAGCATTAGCCAGATTAATATACAAATAGTAAAATAATAAAGGTATTACATGTAATTTAGTTTAATTTAATTGGCCTCCGCCTATAACCAGCCGTCAACTGACAACAATTAATTACACAGTAATCTAATATGAACTAACTTTTTTTTTAAATTACTTTTGTAGTTCCTACCTAGGTTTGCTTGCATCAAACCCAATTGAAGTGAGTGATGATGAAAATGATGAAGAGATACAGAGTGCAATAGCAAACAGTTTAATCATTCAACAGAAGTGAGTGAGTTGTTGGCTGTACATAACAATGGTTATCAGTGTGCATGGCATAGATTCTAGCAATAACTCAATTATTTTTTCAGTGTCATAATTACATTTTCCTACAGGTGTTCCATTGAAGAAAGTGAAACTATCGAGCATGTTCTTAGAGAACATGTTTCAAAAGTAATGGTGGGACAACCATCGGATGTCGAAGTGTCCAAGAATCTAATAAATGTTCGCCGTAATCATGTGTTTGCGGATGGTATTAAGAAAATTGGAAGGTTCAAATTTCAGGCATCCCTTCCCCTTTCAGTGAAATTTGCAGATGAACTTGGGTCAAGCGAAGGGGCAGTAGACCTTGGTGGTCCAACAAGGAGTTTCTCCGTCTAGCTGTAAATGATGCATTCCTATCAAATGCGTTTGGGGGACCTGCTGGCAGGAAAGTGCTTGTGTTAAATCAAGAAGGTACAGTACTGTACTGTACAGTATGCATAAATCTTGAAAGGCCTAATAAATAATAGTGATTAATATATTATTTTTAATATACTGTATTTTGTATACACTTTTTTCAGCAAAGAGAAGAAATTTGTATTACCTTTGCGGTAAACTGTTGGCAATTTCATTGTGTAATGGTGGGGGTGCTGGAAATCGCCTTGCACCATGTGTTTATGATTTCCTTGCCTATGGTGAAAGTAATTGCCCACCTTCTATTGATGATGTACAAGATCCTGAGATCAAGAACATACTACAACAGGTGATAATATATCTGTGTATTGTTTTATGTTACAGTACAGCTGCAATTGAGTTACCAGGTGGGAATTGTATTCTGGTAATAAAAAAGTGTCCAGTAAAATTAATAATACATGGAGCCATATCGTGGTGGCACAGTCTTCTACAAATTATTTGCTGGGCACTATTTTTATTATCACAGTACTTTATGTACAGTACATTCTCAGACATGTAATCTTACATTTTAATTCATTAAACTTTTTCAGAAATTTCTATGGGTGGTATATAAATTTAATGATTTTGGCATTGTTCAAAGCAATCCTAGACTCAAATACCTAAAATTGGTCTGGCATTACAGGATTAAAATGCCCATTTGGCTTGGAAAGAGTTAATACATCTGTCAATTCTAGCAATGACCACCCCCTCCCTGGGACACTGCCAGGCAGTTGCAAGCCTTTTGTGTCTGAGCACTGGAAAAATTTGGGCCATTTTATTTCAACATTTTTCCAGGGGCCAGGCATTAGTATACCCTTGGGGTATTGGCTGGGCATTTTACACAATTGAAAATAATTCAGCCGGGGTTGATAATTCTTGGAAATTACAATACCGGCCAATATGACAGCACATGTATAATTGTGGAACTATTATCATTACTAAATTTCACTAATTATTTTTAACTTGATGCAGATATCTGGTTGCAATGATAAGTCAGACTTTACTAGATTTGTGAGCTCAGATCCTGCAATTGATTGCTTTGGACAAGCAGGTTATACTGGTTTGCCACGGTTCGAGAACAGAGATGAACTGTTACAAGAATTATGCCATTTCTTTGTAATTGACAAAGCACGATCAGCTCTGGAGCAATTCAAGGAGGGACTTATGTCATTAAAAGTTCTTGAAATCATCAAGAGTTATCCAAACCTGTTGCGTGTCTGTTTTTGCCATACCCCCCAAACCCTCACTGCAGAGATATTCGATGGGATTTTTCAACCATGCTACTCAGAAGAGGGTTGCAGAAAGAGAGAAAGGGAAGAGCTGATCATTATGCACTGGCGAGATTATTTACAAGAGTGCCAAGGTGAGTTATTTGCCTCTTCATCTGTCACAGGTGACAAAGAGTCTGTCAAACTAAAACTGCCTCGACTGCATGAGAACAGACTGACAACAACTTGAGCAGTGTCTAAATCATTTAGCAACCACATGCAGGCAGCTGTTTCACCAACATTAGGGATCATCACTGTGGTCCGAGGTAGAGCAATGCAGATGTATATATTACACATTTTGCTTCCTTAATTAAATGGGAAAAAAATAACTTTTGTCTCTTGAAGATTGTATTGTTATTTCCTTATTATTGTCAGTATTCTTTACTTATTATTACCCATCATACACATTCAATTTTGTTTGCCTTTTTTAGAATGTGAGGAAACTGGTTTGGGTGTGACATTACCCACAATCTTAATTTTTGCAACGGGAGCTGAAAAAGCTCCTCCTCTTGGGTTTCAGCCAAAAACAACGATCCAGTTTTGGTATGATGTTCGGCCCAGAAGTAATACCTGTGGCAATGTATTGTTTCTGCCTTTGCATCCATCGTGTAATGGTGAGCTGGAGTTTGAAACTTTTAAGTTATATATGAATGATGCTATTCTTAACTCCCCAACATTTGGGGTAGCATAGTTGCCATACTTTTTATTATCCATTAGTGTCTATGAACTGAAAACCTCTAGTACAAGACCATAGGATTGTAACTGAAATGTCTTTGTGTTTACAACTGAAGGTGTTCTATTTTGATTTGCAGTTTTTTAAAAGGTGTGGTTAATGATCTAATTGGCATTTTTAGCCTATATAGTATAATTTAATAATAAACTTTCTATTTCAGACCATGTGTTGTTTTGTATGTTTTTAATGTATTAAGAAATTATCCTGGTGGTAGTTAATTCGAAACGGGACAATAATTATAGTTCTGTAGCTTATGACTGCATGATGTCGACTTATACACATAATGTGCTAATTATTGAAGTAAATTCACTTTTTTGTCAAACTAGTTAAATATTATTTTAATAAACTAGTTGAAAAAATAAATTTACTTCACTTGGCACATAATAATACATGTATGGTATGTTTAGTGAACATTAGCCCTCGGCTACCATAATATTGTCCATACAGTCTAAAAACTGTATTTAAAGGGCATATGACTCGAAAATTAAGTTTGTCTTATTGAAAAGAACATTTAAATTGATAAAATAACATCTTTTGCAATTTTTTGTTTCCTTGCTTCGTTTTTGAGATATTCCAGCTTGTTTGATATGCAAATGACACAACTTTCTACGTCACATGTGCATAATGAGTTATCAGAAAAAGTTACATATCTTTGCTATTATGAAAACATTGGCTTAACTCAAAGGAAGCATGTGCGTGTTTCTACCCACAACACCAAACATGTAGAATTCCAAGTGATTTCGTCTCACAATAGCAAAGATATGTAACCTTCTCTCGGTAACTCATAATACTCATTATGCACGTGTGACGTAGAAAGTTGTGTCATTTGCATATCAAACAAGCTGGAATATATAAAAAACGAAGCAAGGAAACCAAAAACTGCAAAATATGTTATTTTATCATTTTAAATGTTCTTTTCAATAAGACAAACTTAATTTTCGAGTCATATGTCCTTTAAAGAACTATTGGACTATTCCAATTTTTGTTCACATACCCCCTGCTGAGAAACCATGGAGTTTCCAAGAGAGGTGGTTGAGTCTACTTGGAAGTTCCATAGGATAGGAGTGGTTGACTTGGCTTTGAATTTTGAGAAGATGAAAATTGAAATAGCACATTAGTTCTTGTACAGAACTACAGTACAACTGAATTCACTTATAGTACTGTATTTATTAATTACATAGTTCTTTTTTCATAACATAATTCCTAAATAATAGTACATGTAGATATCAAAATATACATCTAAATAAAATAACATTTATAAGCAATTCCTGGTTTCTTATGTGGGTTTGCACTGGAGCCTTGTTTCGTTCAATTATCCATGGCAAGCCTGTGCTGCCCAACAAATCTAACAACCTGTCTGTTGGCAAGCATGAATTCCATATCCGTTAATGACCTGAGCAGGTCATTGAGTTCATCCAAGCTACTTCTGTTTAATGTGTTAGGTGTTTCTGGAACGACAGCATGAGGCAGGTAACTCGCCATAAGTTCATTGATGTCAGGCTGGTAAGCATGTTCTGGCAAAACACCTTGATGATAATCTGCCAAACGGATGTTGCACCAGAATAGTTGTTCAGGTGTCCTATTTCTCTCTGTGGAAATTCTGTGATTGTTGTGGGCAGCAACAAATTCATCAATTGCTTGGTTGATGCGTGGTAGATACACATAATGGAGGCAAAGTATGTCCGTGTCATTATTCACATTGAGAACACCTTCACTCTCAAGTTGGTAGAACTCCCCTCTAAACCTGGACATAACCTGTTCATTAAGGGCACGGTTGTGTCTCTCAATACGTTGGTTGTGCACTGACTTCCCAACAAGTACAGGCTTGCTTTCTTCAGGCCTTGCAGCGATCATATCTCTCCATATGTCAACATTTTCACCTCTATAGTCTGTTCGTATTCTGAGTGGCCTGCCATATCTTGGAATTGCCCCAGTAAACAACAAGTGGACTGTCTCTGCTCGGTTATTAGGCGAACATTGGGCGAAAACAACCATACTGCTGTAGCCATCGATGCCGTGATGAACCACAAGCCTCCATCGCACTAGTTTGTGATTCCCATCTATGTGCCATACATAGTTGGGGAAGGGCACTGAATAAACTCGTCTTCTAATGGGTTTCTGACTTCGCTCTCTAACACCTTCAGGATCAACAGCATGGATTGCTTCTCGTACTTTATTTCTCTGGACATGCAACCCTTTGAAGATAGATGCCCCATAACCATAACTTCACCAGCATTTGGATGCTGCTGCTTTGTGGCTGCCACAGTCCTTTGTACCTCAGGTTGGGATGCCTCAGAAAATTTTTTGTAATCAATGCCATATTCCTGTATTGCATTGTAAATAAGGCCCCTGGACACATCAAACTGCTTTGCAATCGTGGCAATTGGGATTTTTAACTTGAGAAGATTTTCTAACTGATCTTTTGGAATTGTGATTTTTGGTCTACCAGCTCTTCTGGGAAATTCATGATGATCACTATCCATACATGTATAAAAAGTAACAAAACATGAATAAGGTAGTAAAATATTCTTTGTCTGGAACTGTATTTATAAAGATATTCAACATTTTACACTTAGCCCATCGACTTGATGGTGGGATGTTTGGGGCATATGACAATATGTGTGACTTATTTTTTTCTACATTACTGCATTTCCCCTAACATTTTCACTTAAAACAAGACAAATTTTCCTAATCTAGCCTACTGCCTATACAGTAAGTCTTCCAGTGCAAAACAGTGCAAACTATATTGGGCATGAGATCATGGAATACTTCCACTTTTCACATACCATAGCAATAAGTAGAATAAAGTTACAATGTTCTGAATATTTAAGATTATGCAGAAGATAACTTTTATTATAATTATATGTACAACAACCAATCAATTATTAAAATACTAAATAAAGAGGTTAAAAAAATTAAAAAAAATGATAAACTCATCACAAAACTTCAAATCAATATTCTGTAGTTTAATAATATGTAAATAAATAAAATATATAGCAAGATCTATTTTAATGGTGTTTATATGGCTCCACACCCATGCTGGTCTACTTCATAATAGCCAAGCTAATTTACACCCTCCTATTATCAGACTGGCTTGCATGGAATGCATGGCATGGGGAGTGTTGAGTCGCTTAGGATAATATACTGTAGGTCAGTAAACTTATTATAAGAGCACTAGTATCTAGTGAGACAGCTTGGTTACTTTGACTTGCTCATTTCCATAATTATAAATACTTATGTCAGTCACAACACTGTCATTTAAACATCAGTCTGAAGTGATAATATTGAACTTAATAGGCAATTTAGCAGGGGAGGGAATTAAGGCTATAATTATATTATATACTAAAAAAAAATTCTGGTGGGGACTATAAAAATTGCATTGAAAAAAATGAGGGGCATTAACGACTGGTCCCTAAGAGAATATTAACAAGGCATTATTAAATGTATAAACAATAATTGACAGGAATGTAGTACTGTACCATTCGATCGAGTTATCTACAGCAGAAATCTAAACATAAAAATATCAATATCATACATTATGGCTTGCCCGTTGTGTGCAGCATAAATAAAATATTTACAAAATATTTAATTATTTTATTTCTTAATATATTAAAAAAATGAAAGGCATTTTATATTATTTTTGTAGAGATTATGCTCCACAATAATAAAATAATAACAAAATAATAATAAAATGCTTATAGTATTGGAACTTACATGCGAAGAACTTTGAAAAGGTAGCTGAGATTGTCTCTGTTGCTGCTACGTGCATTAGAGAAGATATAAAATACAGTATTAAATAAATATTCTATTAATAGCTATATAAAAAGACTTCTGTGACTTACGGATAGCTTTTGTGCCGGCACGAAAACCTATCCGGTATAGTGTGAACGGGACCTGATATTAAGTAGACAATATTGAAAATGTCTCACCGTTTGGCTAGTACCACTACCAGGGATGGAACGACTTGCCTGGACTGGAGTCTACAACGCCACAAACATACATCAAAAGAGAACGTACAGCTCTATTCCTTCGACCCACATGTTTAAACATAAATTATACATAACGTAGCCTGCCACTATAAATGATTATTGAAGTGCCCCCACACAAACATTGCTAGTCGACAAAAATGAATAAATGAATAATAATTAGCTATAAACAAATGGTCAATCAAGAACAATTATTTCACTAAAAGGTGTACTTGCCTCTGTCTCGCCAAGAGTTCGAGTTATCGCTCTCCCGATCGCTTCGGTTAATGTCCTTGCCAACTCACTTGTGTTCGAACCGCTCGCCATATTGAAGAACAAAGAAACGCGCCAAAATTAGGCGCCAACCTGTCAAGGAACCCCCCCCCCCCTGAGCAGTGCAAGCCACGTGTTCCTTACGTAATTTGGCGTGCCGAGTGTTCAGAAATTATTTTGGTTATTTGATATAACCAAATCAAATCATGACAAGAAATTGGTTATTTGATATAACCAAATATTAAGTTGTGATATAAAAAGTGGTTATTTGAAATAACCATTTTGCATCGATTTGGTTATTTGATATAACCAAATTAAATCATGACAGAAAAATTGGTTATTTGAAATAACCAACTTATGGCGTGTTGGTTATTTGATAGAACCAATTTAAATCATGACAGAAAAATTGGTTATTTGAAATAACCAATTTATGCCGTGTTGGTTATTTGATATAACCAACTTATAATATCGCAGCCAGTTTGGTTATTTGATATAACCAAACAAATCAGGGTTAAAATTACAACATTAATGCTAATTATAAAATAAGCAGTATACAACACGGAATTTGATTGGCTAATAATCGTGCATGATAACTCAATAATACACTGTTTTGGTTTGCCAGTTTTCCCTCCTCGTCTGCAGTTTTGCCAAACACTGAACGAAATTCGGTATACAAAATTTGACACTGAGAAGGAAACAGAAAAATAATAAATGCAAAATGTCCACCAAAGAGCCTGCCAATAAGAGACAACGGGTCGACTACGGAGAAGGAAGGTTCGCTGCTGTTTCCAACTCCGAATTAAATGAAATATTTGCTGGAAAATAGAGACTTTATGTTTTTCTTCTGTTCATAGTTTCTTTAATTTGTAATTAGATCTTGTGTAAATATATTAACGGTGTTGGCTTCCGATGGCGCCGTCGAATGATTGGGGGACTGTGGAGAGCGGGTCGTTCATGTGCCCCCCTGCTTGCAAACATTAATGCTTTGCAAGCGGGGTGGTTTCTATCATGTGTCATTCGCTACAGATTCTCGAGAAGACAACACACTCTGTATTCGCTCGTTGATTTCGCCTTATTATTCTATATCTTTCAAGGTAAGATATTTCGTTTAACCAATCGTTTGTTTATTTGTCTCGAGTAGAATCTTATATTTATTCCTGGCTATTTATTACGTTAGTTTTGTTTTTATTATAACTTTATAAATCGCGCAGACTTCGTCGGTTCGGTTCTACTGCCTCGTGTATCCACAGCGCGATAACATGGATAAACCGAGTCCTAAAGCACTTATTTTTGGTCACTCATTTGTTAAACGCTTTCAGCGAGACTTGAAAACAGGTTTCGATAGTCGGACGGATCGTTATTTGAAACTAAGGGGCACTGCTTCGGTATATTTCCATGGCGTTGGCGGCCGTACCGTCTCGAAGCTTCGATCGTTCGATCTCCACGTGGTCAGTAGTCTTGCTCCAGATATTGTTATTCTGGAAATAGGCACGAATGATCTTGCGTTTACAAAGCCCGAGACGGTTGGTTCTGCGATTGAAGATTTAGTTAGTTTGCTCGTAAAAGATTTTTCGGTCCGAGTGATTGGAGTTTCCCATGTTATTCCGCGTGGTGTTTCTTATGCGCGGGCATCTCAGTTTTTTCAGAGTGTAAAAGTTTTGAATCAGTACTTGCGCGTAGTATTAGAACCGTACTCAATCGTTTTCTGCTGGAAACATAAGGATTTTAGTAGTCCTCTTAAAGATTTATATTTATCCGATGGAGTTCACGTTAATCGATCTGGCCAGTATCTATTATACCGGAGTTATCGTGGCGCCATCATGAAGGCCCTTACCATGCTTTGACTGAGTGTTGAAAAGTTATTTCTTGGTTCAAATTACTGTTTTGGGGGGCCCCACTGAGCCGTCGAAAGTTTGACGGAAACAGCTTGCCCCTGGTCAATTTAGTTAAATACATTATAATTTGATTGCTCATTGCTATTTTGATTGTTTCTCAAGTTAGCCGTTAATACGTTAATTGTCGTTATTGTTCGTTCCTATCATTGTATTTCGTTATCTCTTGTCATGCGGCTTGTGAGGTTACGCCCTCCTGGTCTGTGATTAAAATTGCTTGTGAGGTTATGCCCTCCTAGCTCGTTTAAGTTGGCATTTGAAGAACTTGCTGATGCGTCAACAGTAATGTTTGACATGGCTTGATCCTGCCAGTATATTTTGTTCTATATTGTGCCTCATGGCCTGTTATTTATTTGCTTGTGAGGTTACGCCCTCCTGGCTTTTTGTTTAGTTGCTTGTGAGGTTACGCCCTCCTGGCTTTTTGTTTAGTTGCTTGTGAGGTTACGCCCTCCTGGCTTTTTGTTTAGTTGCTTGTGAGGTTACGCCCTCCTGGCTTTTTGTTTAGTTGCTTGTGAGGTTACGCCCTCCTGGCTTCTTGTTTAGTTGCTTGTGAGGTTACGCTCCTGGCTTCTTGTTTAGTTGCTTGTGAGGTTACGCCCTCCTGGCTTTTAGTTTAGTTGCTTGTGAGGTTACGCCCTCCTGGCTTGTTTAAGTTGGCATTTGAAGAACTCACTGGTGCGTCAACAGTAATGTTTGATATCTATATAAATATGGTTTGGGTGTTTATGCCCTTCAGGCTTGCTATTTAATTAATTGTGAGGCTATGCCCTCCTGACATGTTTTAAATTGCTTGTGAAGTTACATGCTTCTAGCCAGTTATATAATTCCTAATAGGGTTACACCCTTCTAGCGGGTTAAAGGGACTTTGTCTCTAAGATCTATTTTGTTATTTGAAAGGCTTGCTGTTATGCCACCATGAATGTTTACATGGTTATATTAACATATTATTTTAACCGGTTATTTAGGTTCATTAATTTTGTATCGGAGTTGTTTTTGGCTTGAGTCTGCCTGGTTTTTTTTTAAACTTTTCTTGCAGAGCTATAATGCCACCAAAGCGTATAGTTACACGCCAGACAGCCAAGGCATCGGCACCACCTCCAAAAAGAAGGAAGCGAAGCCAGCCTGCCTCCAGTTCCGGTACAACTACGGTTCAAGTTCCGGAAACACTATCCAGTCAACCTCCAGAGCCAGTACCAGTGCAGCAACCTGAAGCCAACCCAATGTTCACACCTGATATGTTGGACCAGCTTGTCAGTAGAGTAGCCGATTAGGTCACAAGGCGTTTGGCAACCACAAGAGATCCATCTACGCTCACCGAGATGCCAGTCAGTTGTCCAGCCATCCCGCAGCAGAATCAGACCGCGTCCTCTACTCCTGGGCTGGCAGCATCTATTGTACAAGGGTCAATAGATGTTGCTCAGCAAGCCATTTCAGGTATCATTCCTAACTCACCATTTGAGGTGCCTACACAAATTTTTAATTCTTGTACTCTTCCAATTGATGCTAGAATTTCTGACAAGTTTCGAGCTAAGATTTGGAGCAATGAGTTCATCGATTTTGGCTCATTATTATCTAATCCCATTTCGGATAATAAGTTCCAACTCCTTTTGAAGAATACCGAAAATGGTGCAGTTCCTTCCCTTTGCATGGAACCAATAACTAAGGCTAGGAAAATTGTGAATATCGATAACTGGGTAAATTGTTTCCATATATTTGTGGGGGTTTACACCAGTAAATTTCCAGCTGAGGCCCCTGCTCTCATGAAATATGGGGAGGTAATTAAGGATTTGGCAGCTAGGGGTCTCAACTGGAGATTTTACGACGAGAATTTCCGATTTTTGCGACAGTCACAATTTTCGACTATGCCATGGAACGTTATTCACTGGGAGCTGTGGTTACTGCTCAACCAGTAACTGCCCCTAGCATTAGCAGAAGAGCACAATCTGCACCTGTTGCATCTCTGTCCAGTTACAAGGGTCCAAGAATACCTAATGGGTATTGTTTTCGGTATCACCGAGGGCTTAACTGTGCAGGTTGTGCTTTTAAGCATACATGTTTTTTGTGCGAAGGTGTTCACACTGTAAGCCGGTGTAATTTTCGGGGCCAAGGGGAATTTCGTGGCCAAGGGAATTTTCGTGGTCAAGGAAAAGCTTCCCGTAAACAACCACCATTTGTCAGACCCCAAGCTCCCAACGCCGGTCAAAAGTGATAGGCTATTTCTACTTCTTGATGGGTATAATCCTTCAACTGCAGCATTTCTTAAGTCCGGTTTTACTCAAGGTTTCCCTGTTCATTTCGAGGGCTCTCGTGAGTCATTTACATCAACAAATCTAGTTTCAGCTTTAGGAAATCCAGAAGCGGTAGATATTAAAATTAAAAAGGAACTGGATGCTCATAGGCTGGCCGGTCCTTTTACATCTCCTCCGTTTGTGCCCTTTAGGATTTCCCCATTGGGCATTGTCCCCAAAAAGACTCCTGGTGACTTTCGTCTGATTCATCACTTGTCTTACCCTAAGGGGTCTTCAGTTAATGAGGGTATAGCCTCGGAACATTGTACAGTTTCCTATGCCAGAATTGACGATGCTATTTCCCTCATGAAACAAGTTGGCCCGGGTTGTTTTTTAGCTAAGACGGATATTAAGAATGCTTTTAGGCTTTTGCCCATTCACCCCAATGACCATGGTCTTTTGGGTATGCAATGGAGAGGGTTGTATTACTATGACCGGTGTATGCCCATGGGTTGTGCCAGTTCTTGTTTAACTTTTGAAACATTCAATACTGCAGTTGAGTGGATTGCTCACACCAGGTTAAGAATAGAACATATTTTACATGTATTAGATGATTTTCTTATTGTAGCTGGGTCTGAGAGACTGTGTCTTGATCAGCTAAATTTATTTTTACAATTATGTTCTTATCTGGGCATTCCCATGGCACCAGAGAAAACTTGTGGCCCAGCAACAACGTTATGTTTTGTAGGCATAGAATTAGATTCAATTCTCTCAGAGGCTCGTTTACCTTTGGATAACATCCAAAAATGTATTGCCTTAATCTCTGACTTTTTACTTCGAAAGAAAGTAACTTTGAAAGAAATCCAATCGTTGAATGGCCTTCTGAATTTTGCATGTTCTGTTGTCAGGCCTGGCCGTGCATTTTTACGCAGATTGATTGATTTGACAATAGGTATTAAATCCCCACATCATTTCATTCGCCTCCACAAGGAGGTCAAGGAGGATTTAAAACTGTGGCATTCTTTCCTGTCAGACTTTAATGGTAAATCATTTTTTATTGACGAGACATGACAGTGTTCTAAGAAGCTAAGTCTTTATACTGATGCTTCGGGAGCACTTGGGTTTGGTTCTATTTTTGGGTGCCACTGGTGCTATGGGAAATGGCCAGATCATTGGGTTAATTCTAACATTGCTATATTGGAATTTTATCCAATAGTCTTAAGTCTGTACCTGTGGGGTTCTGACATGAGCAACCGCTGCATATTATTTTTTACTGATAATGAAGCTCTTGTACATGTCATTAATAAGCAATCTTGCAAAGATAAATCTTTGATGTTCTTCGTTCGAAGACTTGTGTTACTTTGTTTGAAGCATAACATTGTTTTTCGAGCTAAACACATTAGAGGAGTTCACAACAATTTAGCGGACTCTCTGTCTCGATTACAGGTACAGACTTTCCGACGTTTGGCACCACCTCATATGGACAAACTTCCAACCGACATACCCCTGCATCTGCAGCCTCAGAGTTGGCCACCATTGTAACGTCATTGGTTAAAGCTAGTCTCCAGCCCTCTTCTATTCCAATACATAAACGGGCTTGGAAACTTTTTACTCAGTTTATGCATGCCACTTTCCTGGAGGTTTTAGCTAAACCCCCTATTTCACCTCCTATGCTAGCATTGTTTGTGGCTTACTTGTATAACCACAAGTACGCTGCATCTACTGTTAACACGTATGTATCTGCGTTGGGTTATTCTCATAAATTGGCTGGTTTTCCTGACCCAACAAAGGTATTTTTTATTGTCCAAATGCTAAAAGGTTACGGAAAGCTGGGTTCACGTTCGGATACACGATTACCGATTACTCTTCCTATTTTGCATAAGCTGATAAAAGTTGCACGCACTTTCACTATTTCGAATTATCAGATTTGCCAATTTCAAGCGATGTGCTCCATTGCTTTTCATGCATTTTTAAGAGTTGGGGAAATGACTGTTACTACCACGAAGGGTGCTCGTCCACCTCTGACATTTCAACAACTCGCAAAACTTGTGGATGATTCGGGACATACGGTTTCTCTCAAAGTTACCTTTTTCGACTTTAAGCACAATTATAATCAGCGGCCATTTTCAATGCTCATTCAACGGCAACCCCTGTCTTGTCCTGTGCAGTTAATTACAAATTATTTAGCCTTGCGAGGGGACCAACCCAGTCCGCTTTTCATTGCTTCGGATGGCAGTCCTGTTTCCAGAAACATTTTCGCGGAACAGCTTTCCATAGCCGTTAAGTATTGTGGTTTTAACCCCGCTTATTACAAAGGTCGCAGTTTTCCCATTGGGGCTGCTTCTCATGCTGCGGATCGGGGTATGTCCGATGCTCAAATAAGGGCTTTGGTAGATGGAAATCAAATGCTTTCCATAAATACATTCGTATTCCATCTTTAGCCCCTTAAATAACGCTGACTGAAATATGTTTTGACAATATTCGCGATCATAATCATCCTTTTTCTGTGTGACATTGGTACTGATTAGCAAGGGCAGCAGTACCAGTTTACTCGGCACCTTAGTTCATTGTATACTTTATAGAATATCACCTAAATATAATTTCCGGGACGGATTAGCAAGGGCAGCCGTTCCCATGAAACTTTCAGAATAAATAAATAGATACAAATATCTTTATGTAGTTATGGCCATCGTAATTTCCGTTGTTTCAATTGAGCTGCATTTTCTTCGGGTGGGGCAGCATCATGTTTCTTATCATTATGCTTTTGGCGTTTTTGTTGCCCTTCACCTTCACTGGGATACAATAAAACTATCAGATTGTAAGTAATTTATTATCAATTACATTTTTCAATTAAAGCGGCTTTGGGAATTTTCCCTCAGCCATTTTCATCCAATTTGGTAGCAGTGTTTCCTATATCCTAATTGGCCCAGTAAACTAGCTCTGTCAATGCAGCTCTATGACGACCACATAATTATAGGGCAGGGGGAAAATATAAATGAAATATTTGCTGGAAAATAGAGACTTTATGTTTTTCTTCTGTTCATAGTTTCTTTAATTTGTAATTAGATCTTGTGTAAATATATTAACGGTGTTGGCTTCCGATGGCGCCGTCGAATGATTGGGGGACTGTGGAGAGCGGGTCGTTCATGTGCCCCCCTGCTTGCAAACATTAATGCTTTGCAAGCGGGGTGGTTTCTATCATGTGTCATTCGCTACAGATTCTCGAGAAGACAACACACTCTGTATTCGCTCGCCCACCGCCATCCCCTTTTCATCCGGCCGTGCGTTTTTGTTGCCCTTCACCTTCACTGGGATACAATAAAACTATGAGATTGTAAGTAATTTATTATCAATTACATTTTTCAATTAAAGCGACTATGGGAATTTTCCCTCAGCCATTTTCATCCAATTTGGTAGCAGTGTTTCCTATATCCTAATTGGCTCAGTAAACTAGCTCTGTCAATGCAGCTCTATGACGACCACATAATTAGAGGGCAGGGGGAAAATATAAATGTTTTGCTAGAAAGTCGACACTCGAAGGCTACGAAAAACGCGACAAACTGGGCAATTACAACATTTAAAGGTATGTAAAATTTATTGAAGCTCTCAAAAACTTCCTGTACACTGTATATTATAACTACAAAGCAAATTTATCGAACTGTTTACGTGTTAGAATTGACCAATTCGGCATGTAGCATTGAATTGATAACAAGGCAACAAAATTATATAAACATGACATTTATAACATTTTGTTCAAGAAAAACAATATTTTGAGTCTTACTACAAGAAAGTAAACACAATAGTTTGTTTCGAACAGTACCTGGCAATAAAAATTGTTTCATACATTTAGAATGGTGCCAGCAGAAAAACATTACAACAAAACTTGAACAAATGACGACCGGGCAACTAGACGAAAACCTCCGTCGTTTTTACGCCGAAGCGAGAACTAAGGAGAAACAAGAATACAGCCAGTCAGCGCTGCTCGGCCTCAGACACGGTGTTGTAAGATGCCTGAATGATCCACCTTTCAATAGGGGGATTAAAATATCTTCAAATCCAAGGTTTGCACGGTCAAACCAGATGCTCGACGCCAAAATAAAACACCTAAAGAAAATTGGCAAAGAGAATGTCCAGCACAAACCGCCGTTGGAGCAAGAAGACCTCGCCAAGTTGAAAAAAAGCGGCGTTTTTGCCCTGGATCATCCACTATCTCTTATCCGTTGTGTGTGGTTTCATGTTGTGCTGTACTGGTCTAGACGAGGCCGCGAAGGACAACGTTCCCTCACCGTGAACAGCTTCGCCTTTGAAGTTGACAGTTCAGGTCGACGCTACGTTAGGATGACCCACGACGAGCTGTCCAAAAACCATCCTGGTGGAGTAAACGACGTGTCCAGCCACGAGAAGGAGGCAAGAATGTATGCCACCGACCAGCCAGTGGATGGTTATAAAGCCTTGGCTTTCTACCTGGGAAAAGTCAATCCCAACTGCCCTGCTCTTTTTCAATATCCCGTCGGGAAGAATTGGAAATCGACAAACAAAGTTTGTTTCGAAAATCGACCACTCGGCGTCAACAAATTGGCCAAAATGATGGCTGATATCAGCGAAGCGGCTGGTCTTTCAAGAATTTACACCAACCACAGTGTAAGAGCGATAGCCATCACATTTTGGTCGAATGCAGGTATTCCAAATCGCCATATCATGGCAATCTCTGGCCATCGAAATGAACAAAGTCTTGTTCATTACAACGCACGTCCGTCCTCATTACAGCTTCGCAACTGCAGCGATGTCTTGTCTCGCTCTTTATTTTCTGGCCATCCTCCTTCTGCTGATCTCGGTACTGCACCACAGGCTCAGTCATCGATCAATACCCATACTTCTGTGGAACATTTGACGCCCCATAGATACCGTGGGACGCCGCAGACATTTCCGTTAAATAATCACTACTATTTATATACCTTTCACAACTGTTTTATTTCGGTAAACACTCGCTGTCATTACTGTTTTTTTCATGAATATTCGTTGCCATTGATAGAAACAAAGCTTCGTGAAAAAAAAGCTTCGTCATCTAAAAGCTTCGTCATCGCTCTCGCGCGTCCAGGCACGCGCGGAGGAGCTCTTAGTGAATGGGTATGAAGAAGTTCTTCAACTGTGAGTAAAGACTTTATTAAGTACTTCCTAACATTGCTGGAGCAGATTTTATTGTAACTTTATTTTCCGCAAGCCCGTTAACTGGTTACGCTTGCGCACGCCACGTGGTTTGACGTCGTCATCAACGGTCAACGTATGCAACGAAATCCGCGCGTCAACGATCTTCCATGTGGTACTACTTCAAACTTTGAACTTTGATTGTATACGTGTTTCGTGGAGCGTAAACTGGAACTGATGTACGTGTCTCAACTTCGGAACTACAAAACCTCCTGTTGGCCTTTCTACTTGTTTTCCTGTTTTTATTTCTCCGGATATTTCTGCAGCAACAAACTCCTGATGAATCTACCGATAACTATTCATGCCGAAACACTTCTCCGCTATCTGTTTTTGTTACCCGTCTACGTATTAACGTCAAGTGACTTAAAGTGAAGTAAAGTTATTATTCGAGGGTTATTTAAAAACACCTGGAAAAAAATTCTGAAACTAAATAAACTGGGCATATTATGCCTTGAAATCCTTCAATCTACGATACTGATAAATTTCAAACTAATTTATGTAGTTTGTCTATTTCTAGTTTTTTATATTTATGTATTTAAACTACGGGGGAGCGCCTCGCGTGGGTCCTCGAGTCCCGTTCGCGCTCTTCCCGTTTGGATATCTTCATATATATTGTAAACTGTAAAGTGTGCAATAAAGTTGTTTAAAAAAAAACCCCCAAAAACCAGGATTACTCTACCATTCACACCTAATTTCATACATTTCCAGTCCACAGTTTTATAAATATTTGTCAACAGACACCCGGTCGGACACTGCAGACATATTCCGTTAATATTAATTTATCCTTTCCACAGATTTGCGACCAACTCTCAGTCTTTTAACTCCCTTGTAACATAATTATTTTTTATACAAAGATAATTATTGAAATAATAATTTACGCGAAATGTTACTGAATTAAATGCCATGGATTTTGAAATATTACAATTAATACAAATAGTTAATTTAGGCTTCAGACATTGGCCGCTCGAGATCATATTTCATTTGGGGGTGTTTTACAAAACCAAAGAGCTCCACTGCAGGCGTTACTTCTCAGCCATCTCCCCAGTCCCCCAATCCAGCAACGCCTGCTACGCAGGCTATGAAGCAGATTAACGGCTAATTTATTCAAGATAAATAGACCAATTAATTGGCATATACATTAGTGCTTATATATTCATATGTTGTTGGTTACCAATACCTGCACAGTTTTTATTTCAATGTGTCATGCGTGGCAAGGAGCATACAATATTTTGGAAATATAACAGAAATCAAGGTTTTTGCTGGCAGAGTGAAAAGAGAATGGCTCATGGTGAATATTATACACATTCATTGCATATTTTGGGTTCTCCATTAGCTTCATGTACTAATTATTATACAATAATCGGCTGATTACCGATTATTGCAAATTGGCTGATTACAAGTATATGGCTTTGCAGATTAGTTTTCGATTAAATAGCTCATCTCTTAAGTAATGAGCTGACAATAATAAGTGCAGTATAATTTATAATAATATAGTTTTTGAAGCAATATTAAAATATCAGAACAAAATATGTATTTAAGCCAAGAGGATGTTGATTTTGATATCATATTTGTATCTCTTTTCTATTTAGCTGAAGTCCATAAAAGGTTCCCAAGTGCTACTGCAGCCTTGTTCAAAGTGTCAATGGTGCAAAAGTGTAAAGATGAGAGAAATGCCATGGTGGCAAGAAAAATATAATTGGAACAGATGTGTAGATATTTATGAGGTTAGACCCAACCTAGCATTTCAATTTTTTTGGGATGTTTTAAAAATGACTCTGCATTTAATTCCATCATGGAGGCAAGAAAGTATAATTTCCTTATTCACTAGGAAATCAATAATTTAAAAGTATTTCATTTTGTTACCTATTATGCCTGAATTAAATGCAAGGGGCTCTACACACTTTTGTGAGATTATAATAAGCACTTAAGGCTTGTAGATTAATGTTGGTTAATGTAAGTTTGTTAATCTTTTGAACTATAGTGTACCTTATTTTTTACTAAACACACTAAATGAAATCAATGTATTATGCACCTATTTATAGACTACAATATTTTAATCTTTATACTTAAGATAAGTTTTTTTTGGAAGTCACCATGTCTATATTTGCGTTATTTCTGGGTTTTCACACTGTTTAGTTCAGGTCCACCTTCGGACAGTTTTTTAAAAAGAAATGCTGAATTAATGACTCGAGCTAAATGGGCCAAAAGCACAGATGAGTCAGATCGACTAAAATACATACTGTACATGGTGAATCCACAAATGTTTTAATTAGTTCAAATAGATTACTTCGCATCATGCAAAGCTTAAAAGATCATAGAAGTTATATGATTTTAGTGAAAAGAAAATTATAGCAGCTTTATTTTATTGATTTGTAAAATTTTTGTATAATAAAATGTATTTAACTATATGCAGTTGTTTATTTTTTATGCGGAGTGCTACCTACATGCATGATGCATGTCGACATTCCGCATGTTATCACATGTGGACATTCCATTCGGAACGTGTTTTTGGAAGGATTGTTTTTGGAACGTATGGTCACATGTGAAATATTCACATGTGATCACATGTGGATATTCCACATGTGTTTTTGGTACGTGTGATCACATGTGAATATTCCACATGTGATCACATGTGGAATATTCACATGTGATCACACGTTCCAAAAACACATGTGGAATATCCACATGTGAAATCATGCTGAATTTTTGTATGGGTTCGTTCCTCTTTGACTCCAACATCTGGTGGATTGAACTTGACGATCGAGATTAGTAGAGCTGTCTTTTTGAAAAAAAGAATATTCACAAACTCTGTATGCGTGTACTATTAGGCACTAAAGCTATTCAAATAGATAACCTCCAGAATATCGTACCCGAGTTTTATCGCCAAGTTCGAGTTAATAAAGAGTCGGTAGTAGCGTAAAAGGGCGGGCGTTTTGAGCACGACTAACTTTCTGAAATTGACTCCCACACTCAATTTGAGAGATTGATTACGATTAGTACATACAGTCAATTTGAGGAAGAGACCAGGTTGAAATCACACAGAAATCAGTGAGTACCACTATTGCGCCAAACTGGAAGAGGAAACTTTTGGGAGATGGTTGATTGTGGCGATGACATAAAATGGGCTGTTTACACAAGCCGGGCTAGCAAGCTTAACCGTGCTCACGCGATTGATTAGCATCGTACTGTGGTTTGGAAACTTGCATAACCTAAATTTACAAAAAACAATTGGTTTACTTTTGATGTTAGCGAGTCTTAACATTAATTTAAATCAGTTTTTTCGACCCGAGATAAGAATTTCGTGACACGAGTCAGCGCTAATAGTTAATCCTCTTCGCTGTTTTAATATTTGCTAGCATGGGCGTACTTTGCCCGATCGAGCCTGGTCACCAGACCCCATCCTGCTCGTAAAAGAAAATATTTTCAACGGCTGCAAAACCAGGTGAGTAATTTTGATTTGTTTTATTACTTGTTCCAACCTAATAACTAAAAACCTGCTTGACCTCGATCTGTGATTAAATCAAGCTTATTATTTGATATTTACACCACTTGACCTGTGATTTTGTTGTATTTCGCATTTTGTAATGTCGTGTGTATTTAAAATTGAATCGTTAACATTGGTAAGTTATTACAACGAATATTTTTACGAAGTACAGAAGATATCGAAGGTGATGAGCTAATTAAACGTTAGGGGAACTGCTGTACTTCGAAGACGAAATTTACTGACTTATCGGCCGGTTAATTAAAGCTTTTATTTTAGAATTTCTTAGTTGTTAAAACGTGCATGTTTAAAAGTTACATATGGTTAATCCTTCATTTCCTATTGATGGTATGTCAAGCGAAACAATTTGTGTTTTAACCTTGTCAAGTGTGTAAAATACAGCCATCTTGAAAATACTGAAATCTGCTAGGCGTTCTAGAGCACCTTGAGCGGCGACGTCAGACCTAGATACCAGTCTTATCAAATACGCCCGCGCTTTAGAACGATGTGACTAGGCTGATTTCCCTCTTGTCATGTTATTACAAACTAATACCATGACATGTCGGGAGATTAATGAATAAATGTCCCCTCAGCCTCAGGAGGTTTGTGAAAGTCTCTCGGGCTTCGCTCTCGGGGCTTCGCTCTCGGGACTTCCACAAACCTTCCTCGGCTTTCGGGGACATTTAATCACTAATCTCCCTCATGTCATGGTATTACTTATAATAAAATGTGTTTACATCGTCGGTAATACAAATACCGGGCATGAAATTACACATTCAGAGTTATTTCATGTGGTGGTTCTAAATGAATATTTTTTTTACATAATTTGCAAAGTCTCTCCATGGACATTTAGGGCAACTGCTTAGATAATTAAGGCAAGCTACATCATGAGAATTATTCCATGTAGTCATCTGATCCGTTGATTCAACATGAATATTGTCTTCGTCCCCAGATTTCTCGCTTTCTGGTTCGTCTGCCGTGACAGAGTTTTCGCTTTGTTCTTCGTGTGCAGCAATAGAGTTTTTACTATGTTACATCTACACAGTCTTTCCTTTTTTTTGCGTGCTAGAAATGCAAGCACTTGAGCGTTTTGGATAAGATTCTTATTACTCGTGCTACCTGTGGTAGACTGTAAGTTTTGGATCCCCTACTGTTTCTTCGGGTTTGCTCCTCATCGTAAATATGCTCCCAATACTTTACTGCACGCGGCAGTCGATCGCGGTACACCTACGTTTAAAAGATGCATGACGAGACATATCGAAACGGAAAGCCGAAGTATCGAAGACTTCCAAATGTAACAAAAATTGCAAAAAATTTCCAGAATGCATGAGAGAGAAACAAAGGTTTGTCGATGAAGTGATAATAGACAAGTTACAAATGCTGTATTGACAGCAGTACATACAATCCCAGGCAATAATGTTGGGACACTGAAGGCTTTCCCCCTCTCCCCCTATTCACTGTTGTCTACTAGTGTCTGTAAGTGTGTGTTTTGATATTTCTTTTTATTCTAGTTGATAAACGCGGGATATTGAACATTAAATAGGGGATGGGGGTCGAAGATGAAAAATTTGAAGTGTCCCAACGATTAATGTCTACGGTTGTAGGAAGCATGAATTGAAAACTATAAGTATCAGAAACATAAGCCACACTGCCACCGTACATCAAAGAACGTATTCATAATGTTTACCGAGTATGTAACGGCTTGCTGCTTGGTCTAACAACTACAAATCGCAAGTAATAAGCACCGAATAATGCCAAAAAAATGTTGAACTCTTTCCGTGTCAAGTCGTCTTGAGATCATGTATGTGTCGTATTACATTTGGAATTGGAAATTTGTGTTTCAAAATATGTTCAAATATTTTATGTTTGAAAGATTTAAAAACATTTGACATGAAAATTATCGTTTGAATCGGTCGAATCCAACACTCTAGGTTTTGTCTATTAAAAGTATTAAGATCCGTTTAATTACTTGGCTGCATTTAAGGAAACGCGTTAGCTTGTTTACCTCGCAACGACTTCATAGACCAAAGTACTTCATATAAGACCATATATAGAAGACTTTATTCGATTTGTCAAGAATTTATATTAAAATGCTAATCTTGATTAAAGTGCGTACTGTACAGCTGGGAGTCGTAATTTTAATACACGATAATCGACAATTAAGTCGAACAGTTTCAATGCGGTTTTACATGGCTTAGTGACTGCTTTTGAAAATGTTGTACTTTCTAACAAAAACTTATGCGCGCGCTGTTCCGCACGTTTTCTAGATGTGCACAGGCTATACAGCCGGAAACGCACATGTTGTAACAGGTCTGCAGCCTGTCTGTTACAACTTGTCATGAACAAGTCGATATCCGGATGCGTTCGCATGCCTTGTTCCGGTTTGCCGTGACAAATCAGCAACAGGTTGTTTGCAGGCTTCTTGCAATTGTGAACACAAGCCGTAACAATCCTGCAGTTGACAAGTTGTAACAAGCTTGATGAAACACGCGTTATTCTTACGTTGTTCATGCACTGAATCTATCTGAATTATTAGATTTCTTAAGTATAGAAATAACGAAATTATCACACCCTGTGATACTTTCGTGATTTCTATACTTAAGGAATCTAATTTAGACAGAATATAGACAAGTCAAATATAATTTACACAACTGCAAATATCTATCAAAGCAATTTTATTTTACAGAAGACAATTCTGTGCATTGCAAAAATTCGGTGCACCGCGATGAAAGCGAGTTCACTCACTCATTTGAATGTTTTAGTACGTTCATTTAACTGAATAAACTCAGCACTAAAGGTATAAGTAACAGATGATAAGATAAATTAATGTTTGTCATAGAAATATAAGTATACCGCTTCTTTTTGAACGTTTGTACTCCTCAGCATCAGTTTCATTCGTGGTTGACACAAAGTCCCAGAATGATTCACCCTTTTTCGTTGATAGCTCTTTACGTTGAGGGCTGGACCGGTGGACAAATTAAGTCTCTTTTAAACAGTACGCACTTGCATGAATACTTGAAGGTAAATTACAAATAGAAATTAACTGCCACTCCAGACACATTTGATCTTGAAATATGTTGCCAACGACTGTTTTCATTCCCATGGCCAGAAATCGCGGACATCTGAGCCAGCGCGTCTGTCTGTCAGCGGTCGTCGCGTATATCCCTTAAACCTCCCAATTATCCTCTTCGGACGTTTGCGTTCCCCAAGGACAAGGAAACAATATGATTCCATCAGGCCAAGCTTTCGGTAGCTTGTGCCATTCTTGCCGACGAACTTTGCTTTAATTTCACTGCATAACTTTCTTAGCCGTTCTTCAACTCGCTGGCAATTGGTTTTAACTCTAAATCCGGTTCTTTCGGAGAGAAATCACTTTCGGAGAGAATGTTTGTTGATGAATGTGTTTCCGATGACCGTCGCATGTCTACCGCATAGCGGCAGTTGTTTGAAGAAGTCTATAGACCATTCTATTTTGAGAATACTTAATTTCCCTATGAAATAACATAGGGTATCGGGCCGCCATTATCGGGGAAATTTGAGACATGCGCAATTGCTCAAATCTTGCATGTCCGTAATTTCTGGCCATGTCAAAACTGAAATGCAAATCCACTGAGAACTTCTTCCAAACGGTGAACGTATGATGATTTAACACGAACCAGAGTAATATTTCAATAACATATCATGTCCGGATCAAAACCGATAGACTTTTATCCGTGAAATCGTGGATCCCTGTCTGTTTCAACTTTCAAACTGTCAAAAATTAAATTTAGCGAACGGTCCTCCATGGTGACGCAAGTTTGTTTTCCTAATCTCATTCTCATTGGCTGGTGATTATATTTAATTTCTCGCATATGATTGGCTTTCTGAGCATAAGAGGATGCAATCTTGCGACAAGCATGTTGGAACAAGTTGGAACAACCTTGTTGCCTTTATCAGACTTGCTACTAGTTGTTCTATCAGATCTGATATTCCATGTTCTCAACCGGTCTGTTACAACTTGTCCTAACAACTTGTTACGGTTCTGCGGTCAACATATTGTAACAGATCTGTTGTAGCAAATGTGTTAGAGCATGATCAAATCAACAGGCTTGTTACAACTTGTCAACAGCTTGTAACAAGCCCGAAAATCCTGCAGGTTGTAACAAGTCTGTGAGATTTCTGGCTGTGTGCGGCATGTTGTACAAACCAGTAGCCCGAGTGAACGTCTGAGCAGGCGTCTTGTAATTTGAAGTGCCTCAAGCCCTTTTACAAGCTAGAATATCTAACTCCGGTATATCAGTTAGGTATAGTTGCAAAGACCTCCATGTTAAGGTGCCATGAGTTGTTAGCAAATTGTTTCGACGCTTTAGTTTAATGGATTGGTCAAAATATGTCAGTATTTGCCTGACACGTTGATGAGCTTGAGATGTCTCTTCTGGACGGTCTATGACTTTACATGATTACGCTACTGTGAGACGATTTATTTAATACAAGCTCTGCGAGTTTCTGTAAAACTGGACCATCTAAGAGATTAAGAAATCTGGCGCCTCTCTGAAGCAAACTTGTTTTCTTTCTTTTATAATTTTCTCGGGAGACCGATATTGCACATATATCATCTTTGTGAGGCGTGACTTTCTGCATGAGGTGTGTCGTAACGGGATACTGGATTCGGTGAATATTAAATGCACAATTCCAGATAATTTCACTTGTTTATACCCCGGTTCCAGTTTGCTCTCATAAGCGGTCTCTCACCGCAATAAAATTATTATAAGTAATGACATGACGTGAGGGGACATTAGCGATTAAATTTCCCCGCCGCGGAGGGTTTTACAAATCTTCCCGAGGTAAAGGGGAAATTTAATCGCTACTTTCCCGAGAAGTCATGTTATTAGTCAACCTCGTATCCAGGGTCTTATCTCCGCTCCCCCGCCCCCGCCCACCGCTGTGAAAAGACCGCTGTGAAAAGACCTGGACCACGTGCTGCCCAAAATATGGGCAGTACAAAATATATTTAATGTGGGTAGGGTGGTACAAAAAACTTTCTCGACTTACCGACCGGAGTAGTGTTTAAACAAAACGCAAAACATCTGGCCAGATGGAATGTCACGGCTCACGAAAGGTGCACAACGGCTTGGAGAAACAATCCGAAACGAGATATAATTTAATAAGAATGCCAAATTCTCAAAAATCAATTTTTGCTGGCTTTGTAGCGCTGGCGACATGTGTTATCGATGGGAGAATATTCGTTTTAAGCATTCGAATCGCGAGGCTTTTAACTGGACGTATTCACTTCAGTATAAACGGCAGCTTTCACGTGTGGTATTCAACAACGTACAGGTGAAACACATACGTATTTTATTGTTTATATTGAGAGTTTGAAACAGTCTTCCATTTCATTATCAACTGAGGTTTACTGTGCTGCGTTGTTTTGACCATTTCTCATGCGGACAAAATTATGGTCTGTCATCCACGAACATGCTAAGTGATAAATATATTTGATATAAAATGCCAATTTTCAAGTTCATTTTAAAAAGGTTAGTCGATATCCGTACCTATTATATTTTAAACAATTGGCGAGGGACTATAATCAGGGGCGGATCCAGCAAAAAATCTGACCATTGCTAGTAAGGTGTGGTCCACATTTTTAGGGGGGTACGGGGGCATGCTCCCCCTGAAAATTTTGAAAATTAGGATCTCTAAAAACGCATTTCCCGCATTTTGAGAGTGATTTGAAGTTACTCCAGAAGGATTCTTTTTTCAATTTTAAACACAACATTTCAACTTTCCAGGGTCTCTGGGTAGCCTTAGAAAAATTATGACCCAAAAATATTAGCTCCAACTCGACAACGGATTCACAGTAAGTGAGTAATGATCAGCTGGTAACTGCAAAGTACTGTATATATTTTTGGAAATTTTATATATAACATACTATCTTGTATGGAAGCAATACTATAAATTAATCTTATATGACTAAATCAATAACTACTAAATTACCCCCAGACTTTTATTTGTAAAAAGAACCAGATCGTGAAGGGCATTATATCATAGTTCATAGTTGATCAGCAAAGTGTATAGTAGTTTGAACACCACACCACAAACTGAGGAAATTAATACTTGTGTTGGATAAGCAGCACATCAAGAAATTTGGCAGTTAAACATATGGGTGTTAGAAGATAAAACTTAACACAACATAATTATACTATAAAAAGCTTTAATATTATTTATTCAAAATTAATTTATGTTTACAACTGTAATTCTGTAAAACTAACTTAATCCTTTATTTACCAACAGAACTTTCAAGTTTTTAATTACAGTGATTTTAGATGGCTAAAACCAGATAATATTTCTATTAGCAAAAGAAAACCCCTGGTAAACAAAGGGTTCAATATTATTCCACATTAATACCATACAGCATTTTATTAACATATTGAAAATTTCAAAATCAGGACACACTTTGTATAAGTAATTAATACTAATAATTAACCAAATGAGACTGAGTTGTCTGTGAGCTCGAGTTAATGACTATCGCTCATAAACAATGAGGGCAAGTTGTCTAATTTAATTGTTGGCAACTAGTATTCCTGCATAAACCAGAGTACTGTAGTTGGACACAGTATTACCTCGACAAATTTGCAAGTTTCTGCCATTGTTTGTCATTTGTGAATAATTGACTCTTGCTACTAGTGGTCTATTATCAATAGACAGTGAGTAGCTCAGCCAATCAGAAAGCAGAATTTGTACTAGCTGGAGTAGCTGGTTTATACTAAAAATACATACAGTATACATTATCTCTGCAGACTCTGCTTTATAGATCAAAAATAGAAGTACTAGCCAGACTGAAATATATAAAGCTATAGCTTAGTATTAAACAGAACAACCACTCTGTTCTCATAAATCACCAAGATTTACACTTACTTTAAACCGAGACATATTTAAATATCAGACAGACATTGATACTATCTATACTCATACTCATTTACATTAACTGTGTTGTGTAGTTGAAATAATTAAACATGCCCTGGCTGATTAGCATTATTATATATTATTCATAAGCATTTAATACGCTAACCTTTACTGCAGACTCGTAGTGGTTTTGGTAGTGCGATTCCTCGATGTGGGTAAACTGGCGTCGCCGTCGCGCGATCGCGACGCGAACTTTAATACACAAAGAAACATTTAGATCCTATTTTACCGCAGATGAATAAGTCCCATCAAATACATCAAACAATCGTTGTGATTAAGCGTTGTTCGAAGTCATGAACTGAAAATATTAAACAGTAGAAACACCGACAATGAACGAGTGATAGTTGGTGAGTACGCTCTTACTTAGCATCACTGGAGACCCGAAAAATATAGCTACGTGATTGGCTTATTTTTCTACCGTTGCTCACCATTGCTCAGCATACTGAATCTGATCATTTGATTGGTCAGCATCCAACTCACGGCATTCCTCGCGCAAATAATCGCGCAGCGCCCCTTAAGTGATTGCGAATTTTATTAACGTGGTCAGGCACTAAAACTTATAATACTTGACAGAATATGTTAATTTTAAAGATGTTGGTGAGCAAAAATACTCGCCAAAAGACTGAATAAATTAACCTGGAAATTCTGACCGTTGTTTGAGCAACGATAGCAACCCTCTGGATCCGCCTCTGATAATTTAATGCGACGTGTTATTATTAATAGTCCGAAAAGCGGCGGGTATTAGGTTGTTGCGTTTAAAACTATCAAAACTAAAAGATACGTAACAAGTAAACTTGAACGGGGGTTTCTTTATCGGACAAGAAGTTTGTGACAGCAAAGAAGCAGAAAAATCGATAAGACTCGCCCGCTTTCTTGAAGTCTACTGAAAGTACTATTTATTTAAGTAAACAACACAGCGCATTCAGAAATGCAGACAACAAAGGTTCAACATTTCATCTTTGCCTTATTAAATGTGTCTAGTGTCTCGCTATAGCATTATAGAATATCTTGGTTTAAAATATTTTACTATTTTAGTACTGTTTATTTTTGTTTATTTGTCCTTGATTAATACTAATTGTTCGATATTTTAATATACTTTGCCGAATGGAGGAGCGGCAACAGTTTTCGTAGTGGCGTATTCATATTTATCTATATCAAGCGACGAAAGATCAAATTTGCGGAGTAACTGTAGTTTATATAAATAGAAAAATAATAATAAGGTATCGATAAATCGACTATGTATTGTATAATTTAAGCACCCAGGTTGACGATTATTAAACGAATGGGAACATCAGAAACTTTCTTCATTGTAAACTTAAATAAACACAGCGATTTATTATAAACTAAAAACAATAGCTGTCAAAACAACTTGTTTCAATTTTAAAATCGTATCACCGGTTTAACGATTCATTTCAAAATCGAATACCAGAAAACAAAACAACATACGTATACATGCATTTCTCCGACTATTCCAGCGAGGTCAAGCATTGATACGCAGGGGACACTCCCACAGTCGAAAATTTTGAAGAAATTTTGAAAGACGACACTTGACCAGCCTTGACCAGGGTCTTTTCGCAGCGGTGGGCGGGGGCGGGGGAGCGGAGATAAGACCCTGGGTACGAGGTTGGTTATTAGTTTGTAATATTGTCATCGCCGAGGAAAACTTTGAGAATCTTACCGTCAGGAAATTTACACGGTTGATCAGAGAAGTTGCATCTAAATTTCCCGTGCATGTTGACGAGGGAAAATATATGCAAGCGGGAAATTTAGAAGAAGACAAAGGATAAATTTCCCTCTTGCATGAGCGATGAGGGAAATACGAGGTTTACATTCCCTCGGAGAACAAAAGAATCCGAGGCGATCATGGTATTACGCCAGTAAAAACCTTACAGACCAGGGTAACTTGTTCAGGGCTTGCCGTCTTCAAAAGGGCTCGCTGTTATAACGGCTCAGATGTACATAAATGCTGCAGAAAAAGCTTATGTTTTGCCGCCAACAAGCATCTTGGTTAGAAGTTAAGTGAAACAAAGATGTAAATGATACCAAAACAAGCATTTTACATTGTCCTTGGGGACTTTCCGGATAACTCACTCTCTCTCTCACTCTCTCTCTCTCTATCTCACTCACTCACTCACTCACTCACTCACTCACTCACTCACTCACTCACTCACTCACTCACTCACTCACTCACTCACTCATTCACTCACTCACTCACTCACTCACTCACTCACTCACTCACTCACTCACTCACTCACTCACTCACTCACTCACTCACTCACTCACTCACTCACTCACTCACTCACTCACTCGCTCACTCACTCACTCACTCACTCACTCACTCACTCACTCACTCACTCACTCACTCACTCACTCACTCACTCACTCACTCACTCACTCACTCACTCACTCACTCACTCACTCACTCACTCACTCACACACTTACTTACTTACTTACTTACTTACTTACTTACTTACTTACTTACTTACTTACTTACTTACTTACTTACTTACTTACTTACTTACTTACTTACTTACTTACTTACTTACTTACTTACTTACTTACTTACTTACTTACTTACTTACTTACTTACTTACTTGCTTGCTTGCTTGCTTGCTTGCTTACTTACTTACTTACTTACTTACTTACTTACTTACTTACTTACTTACTTACTTACTTACTTACTTACTTACTTACTTACTTACTTACTTACTTACTTACTTACTTACTTACTTACTTACTTACTTACTTACTTACTTACTTACTTAATCACTTACTTACTTACTTACTTACTTACTTACTTACTTACTTACTTACTTACTTACTTACTTACTTACTTACTTACTTACTTACTTACTTACTTACTTACTTACTTACTTACTTACTTACTTACTCCCTCACTCCCTCCACCCCTCCCTCGCTGGCTCACTCACTCACTCACTCACTCACTCACTCACTCACTCACTCACTCACTCACTCACTCACTCACTCACTCACTCACTCACTCACTCACTCACTCACTCACTCACTCACTCACTCACTCACTCACTCACTCACTCACTCACTCACTCACTCACTCACTCACTCACTCACTCACTCACTCACTCACTCACTCACTCACTCACTCACTCACTCACTCACTCACTCACTCACTCACTCACTCACTCACTCACTCACTCACTCACTCACTCACTCACTCACTCACTCACTCACTCACTCACTCACTCACTCACTCACTCACTCACTCACTCACTCACTCACTCACTCACTCACTCACTCACTCACTCACTCACTCACTCACTCACTCACTCACTCACTCACTCATTCAATCACTCACTCACTCACTCACTCACTCACTCGCTCGCTCACTCACTCACTCACTCACTCACTCACTCACTCACTCACTCACTCACTCACTCACTCACTCACTCACTCACTCACTCACTCACTCACTCACTCACTCACTCACTCACTCACTCAAAGAGACACGTTTTTTCAACTAAAAGGACGAATGCACCACCAAAGGTAAAGTGGAAGAAATGCACAGTTGAAAATATTGAAAAGTACAAAGCTTGTTTAGAAGAGGAACTTAGCAATCTCGATGGTGAATTACTGGATGACTTTGATAATATTGAGAAATATGCTTGTACAGTCGCCAAAAGCATACAGACTGCCAGCTCCGTTTTGCCTCATGCGACATACAAAAGGTATATTAAACTCTACTGGAACAAGAAACTGAATATACTCAGAAATATGGTGGCTACAAAACGTAAAGTATGGATAACTGATGGCTGGCCAAGGGGAGCGAACTATAAAAGCTACTCGGAGTACAAAGAAGCTAAACGAATGTTTCCAAAAGAACAGCGACGTTGCATAGAAGTATATACACAAAAAGAGTATGCCAAAATTTCGGACGCGTTTGAACACGACTATGACAGATTTTGGAAGCTTGTCAATTTACGAAAGCGTAACAAAAAAGATCCACCGACCCTAGAAGTTGACAAAAAGATAGTGCATGATCCAAAAGAAATTGCTGAATTATGGGCGGACTATTTCGAAAATCTTCATAAGCCCTCTGAAGTAAACAACATTACTGCAGAAGCAAGCAATTCTAAAGATATTGCGTTTGAAATTCTCTCAATTGCCGAAAAACAGAGTGAGAGCGATGGTATTCTTTCATCTCCGTTTACAGTCATGGAAGTTGAGAATGTTGTCAAGAATCTGCCAAGTGGCAAAGCTCCAGGCCATGATGCGGTATGTTACGAACATGTTAAATATGCGGGTTCAACTTTATTGTTTTATCTCGTTTTGTTGTTCAACGCTATCGTTGCATTAGAATATGTTCCAACTTGTTTCAAATTAGCATTTAAAATTCCCATTCCAAAAGGTAATGCAAAACATTCTAAAACCTTTGATGATTATCGGGGAGTTAGTCTGTTACCAGTTTTAGATAAAATCCTTCAAAGACTTGTTCTGAACAGAATTTTAAAACAGCCGAATTCAAGAATTCATCGTCTCCAAGGAGCCTATCAAAGTCAGCAAAGCGCATTGACAACTGCCTTCCTGATTGACGAAACCATCAAAAGCTGCTGCGAAGAGAGTGATAAAGTATACGCTTGTTTTGTTGACATAACCAAAGCCTTTGATCGTATGTGGATTGATGCGATGCTATATAAATCATATCATCACATCCAAATAAAAGGGAAAACTTGGCGACTTATACGGAATTGGTATTTAGATATGAAAGAAGTTGTTTTGATTCATGGATCATATTCTAGGGCATATACCTTGTTACAGGGAACTAGACAAGGTGGCATTCTTTCCCCTTGGCTATTTTTAGTCTATATCAATGACTTAATTACTGAATTGAGAAATTTGAGAATACAATTTGACTTGCTTAATTTTCCGATTTCAGTTTTTCAATTTTAGTAATAACCAGTCTTTACTGGTTTGCAAATATCACTCAGGAACCAATCAGATTGCAAAAAAATCGCCTTAGATGTTGCATTTTCGTATTCGCAGTAATTGAATTGAGCAAAACAATTTGCAATTGATTTACCTGATCTATTATAAATAGGACACCGGCATCGTTTGTGTGGGAACAATAGTTTACTAGCCATTCCACATGACGACGGTTTGCCAAGTGCTGCTCATTTCCTGTACAATCAACTCCAGCTAGCCATATTTCTCCCCTACCATCGGGAACATTAGCACCTTGAAGAGCTGCACTAGCTCCTGGAAAGCCAAGTTGTCGACAAACCACGTGAGCATCGCTAAAGTCCCAACCAAAATCACAAATCGTTCCCCATCTTCCTTGGTAAAATATTTCAACACGTCCAATACCAGATGTGTTAAATTGTCCTTGTAATCGGATTGGAGTACCTATGGAAAATAGCGATAAATGTAAAATGTTCTATTCTAATAAAGAAATATTTAAAAAACAATTTATTTAAAAAAGCTATTGCAATTTTATTAATTAATTCATAAGTTATGATTTGGTTTGGTTCTACCAAAAAACATGAGCCCCCTTTATTAAAATAAGATTGCTAAACAATAAATAACAGAAATTTGTTACTCCATTATTGGCTCATTATGGTAGCTGGCATCATCCTGGATATTCTAAGCCGATAACCTTTTATTTTTAAGTTAAAATTATCTTGTGTTGTTTAAAAACCGAAAGAATGAAAAATTATAATACCATGAACTGCCATCAAAACAGGTTCAATGCATGTTTGTCCAATCCTGTAAGTAGGGTTTATTATGGAGGAGAGAAATATGGGTCGTTAATTGAAATCCTGTGTTTTTTTATTTGATAAAGTACTTCTTTTTTTTTAAATGTGTGTCCTTGTGTTATTGTATTAGTATGGGAGATTGGGAAGGGTTTTTTAGTTAAGCTTAGTATTCTGATAAAATAAAAAATGGAGAGGGGAGGGGGAACTTTTTTTGAAACAAGCTGAACTGCAGAGGAAGAGGTTGTTGGTTCCAGTTATGCTAATTTTCGTTAATTTTTATTTTTGTTTCGAAAATATTTTCGGCTATTAAACTGGTAGAAATCAGAATGCCGCGGTTAACTTGGGGTTACACCCTGTATACAACAACACGTCAACCACTAGAGTAAACAGGGCCGCATTAACAGATTACGGGGCCCGGGGCAGAGAAATTTAATGGGGACCCAAAATGGAAAAATGTTGGGAAAGGCAGATAGGATATTTGGAAAATGGGTTAAAAATCGTTTAAAACATAGCAAGACGACAGCTTCGGTAGTTTTACCAAGGCGGCTCTGGCGATAACATAACATGTCATCATCTCCAAATATTAAAAGTTCTCAATGTGACTGAAGCCGCCATGTTTCCAGTTTACTTCCCGAGTCCGACTCCAAGTGTAGTTCCCAGACTTTTCTCAAGTGAAATAGAGCAAATTTCACTATCTCCTATCTTGTGTATCGGGAAGGAACGTTTGTACAGCGCATATATCGAAATAGACTTTTTAATCGTCACACTATATTCAGTATGTACATTGTACAGATACTAAAAACTCAAAATTCAAATATCCCTTGAGTCGTTTTCATTTGCAATTAATAAACTTTTTTTCTCTCATGGGGCCGGGGCCCCTCACTCACGCGGGGCCCGGGGCAGCTGCCCCTTTTGCCCATAGGATAAAGCGGCCCTGAGAGTAAAAGATAACAGAAGAAAGAAACAGGTGACATAGGATGCGGAAAACCCGGCTGCTGAAGTAGAAGGAAGCCGAAAAACAGACATTTGTGGAAACTAGCTGTCCTATTTTCGCCCATGAAGGTCATGAATCATCAGCTTCCAAGCATGATTGGGAGGCATGTTTCTAGCTCACTAGTAAGCTTTGAAAGACATGCCTCCTTTTAAAATAATAGATTGACAAAGAGACGGTTGGTATACGTGATAGATACTCAAAAAAAGGCGAAAAAGTAAAAACACTCCCCACCGAAGTTATATTTGGTTTATATGTGTATAGATGCTAAGGTATAAGTGTATCAGATTATAAACATTTTATTGGTGGAAGGGTATATGAAAAATAAATCGCTAACGGTTTGAAAGGGTTAAGAAATTTAAACGGAGATATTCATCAGCAGTAAGCAATCGAAAATTTAAATTTGTAAGTAAAAAAAAAGATGTAAAATATCGTAAAATTTGGTGAGCATTTTCCAAACATTTTATATGAGAGTCGAGCCAGCACGCCTAGTCGAGATATCGCTTTGTGAGACCGAGATCTCGGTTACCCGGGCTGCGATTTCCCCATTTAAACACGATTGCCCGGGCTGGCATTTAAAGCTTCGTACACGCGACAAACTTTGTATTTATCAGCTTTTTCCAAAATATTAACAATTCACAAGTTCTGCTTGTTCATGTACATTTCATATTTAAAGCAATGAGAATTCGTGTCTTACCAGAACGGATAAATTACGCAATTAGCACAACAAGCAAGCCAGCCTGGCTAGGTGAGCTAGCCCTTCTCATGTAAACACGATAAAAATCATCTCGGCAAAGCGGACTAGCTCCGATACCCGAGCCGCTCAAAGTAAAAATATAATAGAGTCGTCTACAAGACAACAACACGTAAAAAGATCAGAGATACGATAGTTTCTAGATATTAGACGTCTGAGTGATGATAAAAAGATTGGAAAGAAATTTGGGACTCAAGCTACAGCGAGGTCACTCACTGAGCTGTCTAACTGTCGCCAAGCCGCAGAAAATGGTAAACAACGAACTAAGGAATACATCTTAATGAATTACTAGTAAACTGTGTTTAAATATCACTAACTTTCACGAGTAAAGCATGCATCAACAAAAAACAGTTGCATTGTTTTCAATTTTCGTCTGTCATAGGTGCAATGTGCATGAAAAATTTAAAATTTTCACTGAAATAATAGAAGGTTGTAGTCACACTCTCCGGCAAGCTATTTTCCAACACCCGGTCCCTGTGGTTAGTTGATCTATGTTTGGCACAGTACCGTAGTATTGATTTGATTGGTTCGCGGTACGCAAAGAGAACACAATATTGCTCCCACGTTCCCCCACTCGGGACACGAGAGACTCTGGGATAAACCGTTTCAAATCGCAGGATTCTTGCTATTCCGGTTGAGGTACGCATGTGTAAATATCCGAGCAGAATCTGGATAGTATGTTCCCTTTATTCGACTTTCCCCCAAACAAGTCAATGGAGTTGCTGGCGAAGCTCGAATTACAGCATCTACACACATACGGCGAAGATATCGATCGCGGCAACGTCTTCACTGGAGTCTTGTCGTCCGACATCTTTGTTATTCTGGTTTTATTAATTCTACTTCCGTTCACTTCAGACCAACTCATGCTCACTATTCAGCCAATAACGTAACGATTTGAAACGGATTATCCCAGAGTCTCTCGTTTCCCGCGTGGGGCACGTTGGATCTGGGAGCGAGATTGCGTGGGAGCGGGTTTACCGCCTCCCTAAGAACGACTGCATGGGAGGCTAGGATTGGAAATGTTAAATTAAAAATTGAACGTAAAAAATAGTTTGTGTCTTTGATATAGGAAGGAAAGGTTTCACTAATTGGTTTCAAATTTATAATCGACAAAAGCGGAATGGTTGTCAGTGGGAGACCCGCAACAAGATATTATTCGACGACTAGGTGAATTTGGTTTGTGGATTTTAGGTAACAAATAGAATAGCGGTATACTTGGATATAGATCCGGAACGAGAAACTTAAAAGTTTTGTAGTCAATTTGACTCTCCATTTGGATGGTGTGTACATGTAGGTAAACGGTGATATTTGAGAAAAATTGGTTGAGAATATCTCTCGAATTTGATTGAATCAACTCATAATTTTAAAGGTTGTACAATTGTATAAATGGCTCAGTCTCAAAGTCATTTGATGACCAGATCACTATGGAACCATTGGACTCAATTGTAGAAAGATTGTTAGTCGCAATTTGAACTATTTCAGCATTATAAAAGCTTGTTTTTAAGGTGGAAAGAGCGGAAGAAATATAAGGCAAAAGGTTGGAATCACTCAGTGTTTAGCTGGATCCCAAGAGCTTTGGAGTTTGAAGGGAAGTAGGTTATTGCTGTTATAACAGAATAGATGGAATTTCGTGTACATGGTCCGGCGAAAATGTAAAAAAGAATAATAAATGTTTGCCAATCAACCGGTTTAGGTGTGGGTCTATGGGATAAATTTGAATCCCTAGGAGAGGATTGAAGTGGTTCCGAAAGAGTATAGTCAGTTAAATTTATAATCAATTTTTGGTTAACAGGTTTATTAATTTTCTCCTTTAACATGGTTTTATGTTTGTTTTACATGGTTTTATCTTTATTTTTCTTAGAAGAACGCCGGTGTTGTTTTATCTTTTATCGTTCTGGAATATCACTAGTAGTGCCTGAAACAATTTCTGGAGTATTTGAAATGTCATGATTGTCATCATCTCGTGGACTTGATGTCTCAAAAATTTGGTTATACACAGGGGAATTTTCGGCGGGAGTAGGTATGGCCTGCCTGTCTGGAACTAATGAAAACATATAGTTATCAAATGTAACCATATCGCTGGGGTGGATAGTATGTTTGTTAAATGTACATGTCAAATTTGATAATATATTTAGCTAAAATTTCCCTTTGCTAAAATTGATAAATTTCTTTCTTTCTTTCTTTCTTTCTTTCTTTCTTTCTTTCTTTCTTTCTTTCTTTCTTTCTTTCTTTCTTTCTTTCTTTCTTTCTTTCTTTCTTTCTTTCTTTCTTTCTTTCTTTCTTTCTTTCTTTCTTTCTTTCTTTCTTTCTTTCTTCTTTCTTTCTTTCTTTCTTTCTTTCTTTCTTTCTTTCTTTCTTTCTTTCTTTCTTTCTTTCTTTCTTTCTTTCTTTCTTTCTTTCTTTCTTTCTTTTTCTTTCTTTCTTTCTTTCTTTCTTTCTTTCTTTCTTTCTTTCTTTCTTTCTTTCTTTCTTTCTTTCTTTCTTTCTACGTTTTAAGGAACCATGCACAACATCACTGTGATGGAAGAGGGTAGCCCAACTGGATCAGAGCATGTATGGTCCGAAGAATCCGAGTCGATGACCGTACACGACATTGGTCCACTACTTAGCTCGACGACATTCATACACCAAACAGCCGAGCAGCCAAAACTAAACAGGAATGACGCGGTAGTTCAGGTTTCTCCAGAACCAGTGCCATTAGCTGATCGCAATTAAAATATAAAATAGCTAGATAAAATTAAAAAAAAATTGAAATTCTTTCACGACATATAAACATACACATTCTTGTCGACTGGACATACACATGCTCCAAGAGGTAGGAATAGACCTCGATGTCGATGTGGAATTGTTCGCCGACGTGTGGACGTGAACGTGGACATTAGACGTGGCTGTGAATGTGGACGTGGCTGAATAATCTCGCAAGTTGCCCAAATGTTTACGAAACAATATAAAACAAACGATGCTCATACGATGCACTATTAACATGCTGAAAAACATGTTGCCTAGTACGCGATTCAAATCTACTAAATTATTCTCCAGTGCGACCTTTCGTTTTTCGATACAACTCATACAAGTTTTAATTTAATAACTTTTAAAAGGTCATTAAGTGCTGTGCATGTTGCGTTTTAGAAACTTTTAATTTTCAACTGATTAAGCACTATCTCTTTGTAATTCATGACAATTGGTCAACAGCGTAAGAGGATGGGGAAAAATTGCGTGATTGCGTCCTTTGGGATTTGACAATCTGGCACCGTACCGACGCGGCAGAATACACCTATCGCGAAATACACCTAAACCCGCAAAATGCCTGATTTTACCGCACTTCCGGTCTTGAACACGCGTTGTTTGCGCGAGATTTTTGAAGTAGCGTTCTTCCTGACTACCAAAACTGACATCTCTACAATTGCCAAGCTGCAAACTAAACAACTTGGGCTTTCATCCATGAAAAATCTGGAAAAAGTCACAACCCGAAGTGTGGTAAAATCAGGCATTTTGTGGGTTTAGGTGTATTTCGTGATAGGTGTATTGGCAACACAGCACGGTTCAGTAAGGACATGAATGGAATTTCTACAAGAAATTCGAAAAATTAAAAAATTCTGACAAAAATAAAGCTATATAGTGACTAAAACTAACAGTAAGGTATTTATTCCGTTTTATTAGACATAGACAAAGGGGAGTTATAAAAATGCCGACTCGCACTTTGAGTCTCACTTCACTGATTATCAATAATATATATCTTTTGAAAAAATAGAAACTTTTAGAAACTCCTAGCAAGCCTTTAAATGGCTTCCATGTATATGTTTTGATGGGGGGTGAACAACGTTTATTGGGGCGTGCCCCCTAGTTAGGGAATCAAGTATATCGCTCTCTGTAACTTCCGGAATGTATGTAACCATAAATTTGGTACGTCCACACAATTCGTACTCACCCTCTTCCCCGGTCGGACTTTAATAGTCGCTCATCGGCTGTTCCCCTAGCGTCTCACAGTTTCTTTGGTTTCAGACTTTTTGCTACATGTGTGTGTATACTATCCTTGAAATGGGCGAATTACTAGAAGTAAAGACTGCCAAGAAGGCAGCAACGAAATGAATGAAAACGACAGCGAAAGGCTAAGAGCCCCGCGCAATTCATACTCACCCTCTTCACTGGTCGGATTTTAATACTCATGAAATGGACGAATTACTATTTGAAACAAGAAGGCAGTGAAGGACAGACGAGACAGCAGAAGAAAGGTTAGCAAAGCGAAGGCAAAGATACCGAGTAACCGATCACATGCAGTGCTGTTTGAGATGAAGACTCATTTAATTTGTTTGTGAAAATTTATCGTCTAGGTTAGTGTATTAGACTGTTTTTGATGTTAGTGACTGACGTTTCGACGGCCTCACTTTATTTAAAGTAAATGGTTTGAACCCAGGAGTATTACAACATGTTTGAGAAAGTTGCTCGTCTAGGTTAGAGTAGTCTTGAGAAAGACTGTTTGTGGTGGTGGTAGTGACTGACGTTTTGACGGCCTCAGCGGCGGTCATGAAGACGAAACGTCAGTCACTACCACCACAAACAGTCTTTCTCAAGACTACTCTAACCTAGACGAGCAACTTTCTCAAACATCTCACTTTACTTGTTTGTGAAAATTGATCGTCTAGGTTAGACGGTTAGTGCAGTCTTGAGAGTTGAGAAAGACTGTAGTTCATGGACTTCATGTCAGGGACCACTCTATGTTTATTATACATTTATACAAGGGAGGACTGAGGAGAAACTGGAGGGGCTTTAATTTTTTTTTACTCTAAAATTAAACGGGAAATGACAAAAGGAGAAAAGGGGGGAGGCTTTAAAAAACGGTTATGTTTATTTAATAAATAATATATCATCCAATATCACAGTACACCACTGAAAAGAACCCAACCAATTGATTTTAATATGAAAACCTGAACATTAAACTTATTTTGTTTTTTAAAGTTTAAAACACTTTAAACATTCACAAATTAGAACTAAGCGGTGGTCATTTGCCACTGAGGCTGTCAAAACATCAGTCACTAACATCAACAACAGTCTTTCTCAAGACTACATTAACCTAGACGATCAATTTTTACAAGCATATACTAATCCCAGGTTCAAACCATTTATTTTACTGCTCATTTTATTGTTGAATAGACAATTAAAGGCTCGCCCCATTAAAAAAAGTCATGGTCAAGGAACCCTGATCTGTATAGCGCCTAACCTGGACCATTCGCTTATTTTGTTGTGTTTGTGAGCACGGAAGATGGAACTTACCATTATAATTTAAGGAGTAGGACCAAGGAAAAGCTGCATCCGAGAGAAGAAATAACGTCCAACATGAGCAATGCCAAAGATCATATAGAGGCAATGGAGAAGTATTTAGTTGCCCAAATGAAAGCATTTGAGGACAAACTGTTAAACGAGTTCAAACAATAACAAGACCTCGTTTGTTCTGCCGTAAACACGTCTTTTAACCGGACACCGACAGACACTGGACTACATACGACAAATCTAAAGCCATTTACAGGGGCGGATCCAGGAATTTTCCCCACTTAGTCAAACCCGTTATGGGTCTCCCTTGTTGTCATCGCTTTCGGAATCCTAAAACTCACTGCCAGATTTCTCATCGTCCCACTCATACATAATTTAATCCTCAGGTTATTGAATTCACAAAATGTTTGCGGTTTTCCTTCATTGTTTAGTTGCAAACAACATGTCTGCCAAAATCCGTAATCGACCTGTCGATTACGGAAAATTATCGACCGGCACGTGACGCGTCTCAGCCAATGAGAACGCACGATATCAACGGAAGTAACTTGTCACAGAATAAGGATCAACCAGAAGTCCGACTCAGTGTCGGCAACTTTGATGTAAGCGTCCTCGCGAAATTTCGGCCTGCGATCCCGGCGCCATTTTGAAAGTAAGTGCCCCCGGGAAATTATCCCTCTCGTCCTTGCGACCCTCGGGCTCCTGTATTCAATTACTCTTGGCCTTCTTGTGACCTTTTAATTAAATTTATATTGTTATCTATATATATAAATAATATTTAGTTAAGTAAATAAGTAATTTACTTTAGAAAACGGTTCTTTGGAAATAAAATTATTTGACCGCAAGGTTATTAAAACTTCAGTACGCAGATACTACGGGTAAGACTCCGTGGCAAAAAAAGTCCTGCACTCATGAAGCGGGTTTTACATTTCTCGATTATGCCGACACATTTGTTTATAGAAAAAGATGGCTAAAAATTTCGGAACTACGCATTGTTGAAGTACATCGAGTACGTATGTTGTTAGAAATTTTATAAGCTTTCATTTGGTGTATAGTTCAAACTTTAGTGTTACCTGTAACTTTTTAAAATGTTCAAAATGTGCACAATATTGTTCGTAAAATAAGAATTATATGATGGGAAATGGACTTCTCACAAGTGTTATAGAATTTTGGATATTGTTTTTAAATACTAAATGCACAGCCCTGAACAACATATTAAACATAGGATACTGTGAAGTGCCATTCATGTCAGAACTTTTAATTTTCTCGCCGGGAAGTATTTTAAAGAATAAAAAAACATTATTTTGGTCTGGACCGTCTGAAATGGATGAATTTCTTAAGTTTGTTTTACCTTTTGCTGTTTTGTTATTTGCTATAACCTCGGTGAGACTTCTGGTATGAACCTCAGATATTTCTTAAACAAAAGCTAATTCAAATATGAAAGGAGTGGAAAAGTTTGCAGATTTCTAGTTGAAGTTGAAAACGTTTTTGGTGCAAATTAGTGATCATACTTTTTCAACATATGAAAAAATATTAAAACTTTTATGGTCAACGGTGAGAACATTTTGAACATTTTAAAAAGTTACAGGTAACACTATGATTTGAACTATATACCGAATGAAAGCTTATAAAATTTCTAACAACATACGTACCCGATGTATTTCAACAATGCGTAGTTCCGAAAATTTTAGCCATCTTCTTCTGTAAACAAATGTGGAGTTTATACAATTCTGGATTATGCCGACAGCTTCGTGGGTGCAGGACTTTTTTGCCACGGACTTTTACCCGTAGTATCCGCGTACTGAAGTTTTAATAACCCCGTGGTCAAAGAATTTCATATCCAAAGAATCGTTTTCTAAAGTAAATTACTTATTTACTTAACTAAATATTATTTATATATATATAGATAATAATATGAAGTTAATTAAAAGGTCACAAGACGGCCAAGAGTAATTGATTACAGGAGCCCGAGGGTCGCAGGGACGAGAAGGCTAATTTTCCTGGGGTACTTACTTTCAAAATGGCCGACTGGCGCATGCGCATAAAAATAATGGGACACTTTTTTCCGCGAGTCGGACTTCTGGTTGATCCTTATTCTGTGAACTTGTGCCATATAATAAACTGCATGTAATAACTTTAAAACCAGCAATTGAAACAAAGCAAAAATATACAGTATTAATCCGACTGTCATGGTATTGACGAGAAAACATGAAAAACGTTTGTCACGTAACTCACGTTTGAAGTAAACAGCTGACATATTTCTCAGTGATATTTTTTTAGACTTGTCTTAAACATTGCCGTTTCTCTCGCAATCATGCACTACACTTTCCTCTTGCCTTCTCTCTCTAGTGTACTTGTTTACCTTTTCTTCTGATTGCCTCAGTTTGTTAGCATCGCTTTTCTTTGCTAAGCAAATAACTTCCCTCCCTTCCGCTGTTTCGTTGTCCTCGCGATAGTTCTGTACGTTCTCTCAATATTTTCGACCTTCCTTCAAAGCTTTTCCTTCGAGCTAATAGTTCTTGCGGCTTCCCTTAAAGTTTTCTTGTTTTATATAGTTGCATTTTCTCTTTCCATAGTGATAATAATAGTATTTTTGCATGTATATTTGCATGTTGTTCCCAGTGCCCCACCGTTATCACCACGCAAGCTGAACGTACCAGGCCAGACTAGTTCCTAGTCCTCTTTTCACTGGAACTTATTTTGGTGACGTCACATAATAGGGATCGAGCGAGAGGACTAGAGGAAAATGTTCATCCTTATCTATCATGAATCCTGCTGGAGCTCGGATTCTTTAATCTTTATGAACGAGGGCACTTAAACAAACTTCTTCTTGAGAGCAGACAGCAGACAAGTAGGTTTCTTTATTTTAAATTATGTTAAAAGGTTGTTACATACGAGGCTTTTTAAAGTAGTGTTCGGCGTAGGAAGTGATTGTGTTGAAATACATTTATACAAATCGAAATATGCTATTTTCACATTTCTGCAGTAGACCAACCTTGCTATATGATGTTATAAAGAATTGTGCAGACCGACGTGAGTGTTATCTGGCTTGGTTTTCTGCCAAACGGCCATTTGGCGCCTGTATAATTTGGTGGCAGTTTTGGGGCCAGATTTGGGGCCAAGCAAAACATTTTATTTCCGGCCTCTCACAATTTCTGTCTGCCGCTCGAAGTTAAAAAGAGAGGCGTGGGAACCAGGCTGGTACCAGGCATACTAGCAAATAAATATACTGATCACAAAAATTTGTTCGCATATCACGCTTGTCCACGCGTGTAAAATGACTCCACGGGTGTCGAGATTAGCAAACTCACCGGGCTCCGGGCCTTCGGCTCTACGACCGGGCTCAGGGATAATAGTATATTATTATTTCATTTTTTACACTTAGAGCCCATTGTCATTGAGTTTAAGAATTGTCCACATAGAAAAATGTAGAACATTACCTTTGTAAGTTGGTGCAACGATGCTATAGATTGAGTTAATTGTTGCAAATATGGGCATAGGAGTCCAATTATTCCGGGAGGTGTTTTTAACGAAAAAAAATTCACGTCTACATTTATAATCTTTCTTTAATCATCAAAGTTCAATGACTGCAAGTAAAGTTCAGATGTAGGGTAATTTTACCAACTGATGAATGCAGATAAATAATATTTACATTTATACTTAGTATTTACAGCATATAAAAATAAACAACAAATCTTTCTGTACATAGTATATTACATTTCACAACCATCCGTAGAGATACTGTAGATGAAAACATTTTATTATTTTCTTACACTACCGAAGTCAACAGGTAAAGCTGCAGATCGGAATGCTAAAGTTACAAGTTGAAGTCCTACTCAAATTGACTAAATTTTTTGTTTCATTTCAGCAGTGTAAGAAAATCAAGAAATGTTTTCTTCAGGCTCTCTCTTTGACAAGTAAAATCGTCTGATCAGTGTAATAATCTTAAGCGATGGCTGTATCTGACTGGCTCATACAGGAATAGGTTAAATACTATAAGAAGTTAAATTACCGAAATTCGTCGCTGTTCAATGTAGAATAAATCTTCTTGACCTGAAATGAGAAATACATGTACTATGGTTCAGTGTACTGCACTCGCTATAATGCAAAATAAGGTATTTCCGCGGATGTCCTGCAATCAACAATGCAAACTACCGTACATACCCATGTTGGTAATATTCTTGATTTGTTCATTATACCAAGTGCATCAGAGAACTTCTGTAGTGAAACCCGGCATTCCACAAGTAGGGTCTCAGCGAGTTCCATAAGTTTAAAATGGAATGCAATGGTAAGGCGTACAATACTGCCAGGCCATAATTGCAATTTAACCAATGTGACAGCATATTCCTCACAATTACAGAAAAAATTTTTTTTTTGATGTTGACGACCTGAATTTAAGAAAGTTTGTTGATATTAGTGAGGACTAATGGTACTGGTTTAGGTATTGCAGTTGAGCTGTTGAAGGTATATGTAATTAATATTATATTGCTTCAACAGCTCAGGAATTTCCCATTACACTTACAGTGTTACAATATATATATATATATATATATAGTAGTAGTGGTAGTAGTAGTATATAGTAGTAGTAGTAGTAGTAGTAGTAGTAGTAGTAGTAGTAGTAGTATATAGTAGTAGTAGTAGTAGTAGTAGTAGTAGTAGTAGTAGTAGTAGTAGTAGTAGTAGCAGTAGCAGTAGCAGTAGCAGTAGCAGTAGCAGTAGTAGTAGTAGTAGTAGTAGTAGTAGTAGTAGTAGTAGTAGTAGTAGTAGTAGTAGTAGTAGTAGTAGTAGTAGTAGCAGCAGTAGGAAGTATATACAGTGTTATTATTACTGCTTTTATCCTTAATACCAGCAATATTTAGTGCAAGTTAAAAAACTCACTGTGATGAATTAGGTTGCACTCATTCTATATAAATATATTATAACGATAAATCAACTAAAGTAAGTATACACTGTATACTATTTTAAGTTCTCTTACCATGTTTGTCAATGCAGACAATGTTTCTGGATTGGGCGGATGGGCAAGTTCATTGGTGACTCATGGCAATTAACGTATGGTTTGAAAAGAATGGCAAAAAGCAACCATCCTGTCAGAAATATAAAAATAAGCAGTTTTCTGATTATATCCACAAATATCATAATCGACATCTCTTGAAAGAAACGACAGTTTATACTCACTTTAAACCTTTCTAACACATGGAAATAATTTCTCCCTTCGTGAGCTTTCTTTGCGCAGTCGATGCAATAATGCTGCTCTTGACCGCAGTCAATACATTGAACTTCAGCCGCTCAGTCGCAAGCACATGTTTCCTACGAATCCTTCTTCTTCGATGCGGCCATGTAATAGGGATTCGCGTATTCTTGCCCAGCTTTCGTATCCCTTAACTCTCCATATTTCATGCTTAGATATCGTAGAACTAAGTTCGCTTTCGTTGTTTAGATGTTCTTCAGTAAATACTGCATTTGGTCCATATTCTGATGTTGACGTTGGCCATGTGTCTTTAGCGTTCGACGACAACGATCTCGAATTGTCAATATTCACAGTTTTGCAAGGGACTTTTAAGCTTATGCTTTTGGTAGCTTTCTCGCCAGATGTAGAAACTGAAGGAATGCGAACCTTACATGCTTTAAAACGTTTAGCTGGATGCGAAATTCCTGGACGAACTCTTGACGCCATGTTGAAAGATAAATGAACATAACACACCAAAAAAAAGGCTCGTACCTATTTGGTTTTGACCCAGCCTGCTTGGGGCGGGCCAGGTTGCACAGGTTGCATGCTGAGCACGCTTCGAAGCGTAGTTCTAAATTTTATAACTCATGTTTTAAGCATTTTAGAATAAGTGAAACTCGTGCTTTAGACGTGGATGTGGATATGGCTGAATAACGGAGAACGGGAAGGGGATATAAGGAAGCACAGGTTAGGCACAGTTAGAGTAAACCTGAATGGTGACGTGAACGTAGTCTTAGACGTTATTGTAAACGAGGAGGTAGATGGTCGTGTTGTCCTTGAACGTGTGGTCCTAGACGTGTCGTCCTGGACGTGTGAACATGGACATAGACATGAACGTGGTCACGAACCGGCACCTGGACGTGAATTTGAACCCGGTTGTAAATATACAACTTAACCTACCTTGAGCAATAGGATACTGCATGGAGACGCTGCAAATCAGCAACGCCAAAAATTTCCAGTTCATGCTTGAGTCTTTGTAGAAATCCACAAACAGCAATGAATCTGCCAAGTCAGTTCAGAACTTCTTTCGTGCCTCGCTTGTACCTTAGAAATATTTGGCATGAATGTTAAATTTGTATAATAAGTATAGGTAATAATCATATGATAGCGAGTACAATTAAGGTTTTACACCACACGTGATATTTGAAAATTTTGCCAAAATTGCACGAGCCGTCATGCGAGTGCAGTTTGGCAGAATTTTCAAATATCACTAGTAGTGTAAATCCTTAATTGTATTTATTATATATGCATTACAAAATTACGACACGTACGCTTCGTACTCACTCACGGTTTTAAAAACATCTTGGTCGCCACGCGGAATGGTCACAAGCGGCATAATGAAAGTACAAACAACGGGCAGGCAGCTTTCCAACTCTGGGTGACTGTCGCTAGTAGGCTTGCTCTACGTCTGCCTCTGGATTCATTCGAGTCTGGGGCTTACAGACGCGGGTTTGTTTCGATATGGGTTTGTTTCAAGATGTGTTTGTTCATGCAGTTTCAGACGGATTTGTTTCAAGACGGGTTAATGTCTGTTTCAAGACGGGTTTTTCCCGTAAAAATCTATCTTGCCGACAAACACATCTCGAAACAAACACGTCTCATCGGAGCCATTTAGAAACAAACCAGTCTCGAAATAAATCCGTCTTGTAAACACCACGGGTAAAACCCCGTCTTGAAACAATCAAGAGGCAGACGCGGTAAAAATCAATACTGATTTCACGGTCGCCGAGATTGCGAGATCGAGATAGAACCATGCATTTTTCTACAACCCTGCCGCTATAAACTGCCTTCCGCTGTCGCAGACTGTCACAAACAAATTTCCGTAATATTTATAGTTTCCATTTGGTCGACCATTGCGAGCAAATGGAAACCAAAAAAACACATGGTTCATGGCACTGATCTGCGTCACACCCTGAATTATTTTCAACAAACATGACGTTCAGCAATGACTTTAGCTGCCAAGATAACAATCGGTTTTTGAAGCATTGTTCAGTCATCAAAATTCTAACAAGTTGTATGATTCTTACGAAGTTAGATCTCTAATAAGACTATTACAACTAATAGACAATAAAAACAAGTGGAAGTCATTTTCAAAAATATAATATCAAACATAACGGAAACAGAAGCCATTTACTTCACATTAAATTGGTATATACACTAGAAAACCGGGCGTGTTGTGACAACACGGATTTTTGTCCCGCTATTCGACACGTCAAAAACGTGTTGTTTTCACTGGCGTGTTGTAAGTTAGACGTGTTACAGAAACACATCAGGCGTGTTTAAAAAACACGCCTGCGAGAACACACGACACGTCGAAAGCGTGTTGTTATTATTGGCGTGTTGTGACTTAGACGTGTTTCAGGAACACAGAGACGTGTTTTAAAAACACGCCATTCTCAGAACACGGCAAAACGCGTGTCGATGGACGGGACAAATCAAAACACGCTAAAAGCGTGTTTCAAGAACACGACAAACATGTTTTCATAACAACACGCCAAAAACGTGCTTAACTCGTGAAACAATATAAAATATTCATACGTGATACAAAAATTCAACAATATATATGTTTTTATTTGAGACGTAGCAATGCAGGATAACATAACACACGGGTAAACCCAAGCATCACAATAAACATGATGGCATGCAGATTAACAAGGAATTACATTTCACGAAAATGCGGAGTTGGATCATAATATTATGCATAAAGTTGGATCATATAAATGTATATGTCGAAAACTAATCTACCGATTTTCATTCTACAGCCAGTGGTTGTAAAGAAAAGGTAACTTATAATATTATTGATGATTAGAAAGTATTAAAGTTAAACGTTTTAGATTTATATAATAAAGAACTCAGCGTGTCAGTCTGTCACTTTCTTGAAGTTGTGAACGACTTGTCGGCAAAAATTGCAAGATTCCTTGCTAAACACTTGCTTCTATATACACCTTCTAACCAATATTATTAATGTCAACCACCTTTTGTTTGCAACTAGTGACCGTTGATCGGTTAGTTTTCGAGATATAGCCGATTTGGTGATCTAACTCCGCATTTCGTAGTGTATTAAATAATTTCTTGAACTGGCTACTTGTACTGGGAAAAGTGAGGACACCTGTGGCCCTTCTTTTCATTTCTTATTCTGTGACATTAAATAACTTGCAGTGTAACTACTTCAACCCGGGCCACCCAATGCAAATCAAACAACGACTTTTGATCTTTAGGATCCTAACGTAAGGATAGAAATAATTATTATAACTTCAAAGAACGTTGCCAACTTTTATTGGCTTAAATTTAATTAATAGAGGCTGTAATAATAGAGGCTGAATACACACGGTCTTTATCGTTGGAGACATCGGCCTGTCGTTGGTGGATTTGCATTGGGTGGCCCCGGTTGAAGTAGTTGCACTGTAAAACGCAATCTAAAATACAAACTTCTTTCACTTTAAAAATGCTGTCATTTTTTTTGGAGTTAATACAGCCTTCAAGAAATTTGACTAAGTCCAGTTTTCCATGGTCTTTAGCGATGTCTTCATTGCCTGCCATGATCTTCTAAATACTATAAAATATCATGAAAGTATAGGTGTGTCAATGTTGTACATGTATGTTAAATACAGGCAAATACCAAATTACTGCATACCCCAAAATGGATTTCCATAAGAGAAATTTCAAACATCTTAATTTGAAAGAGGTGACATAGACAACTCTGAAATCGTCCATTGATACCTATCCAATATACTTATAATCCAACTAAGATAATATTACAGGCATTGATTTGGCGTCAAAGCTCCGTTTTTACACTACGGGAATGTTAAATTACGTTAATACAAGATAAAAACAACCATGTTCTCTTGTTTTTAGTATATAGGTGCGTGAAATCAAGTGTTTTGAGTACGCGCGCGAGAACGAGCGCGTCGAGTCTCCGACGCACGCTTTTTATAGAGCACGTTTGTTTTACTCCGGGCAAGGTCTGATTGCCACTGGTAATTTCACCATAACAATTTTCCTGAACATCTCACCCAGTGTTTTTATAGAGCGCGTTTGTTTTACTCCAGGCAAGGCCTGATTGCCACTGGTAATTTCACCATAACAAATTTCCTGAACATCTAACCCAGTGTAAACGTCAATATTAATATTTAATACACCTACATGTATATGTATATACAGCTATTTAATGCAGCCTGGACATACCTCTTGAATAATAAATTTAACCGTTCATCTATGTAGTCCTCCTTTACTTCCATCAGCAGACCTGCTTGGTATATAATCTGAAAAACATCATAATTTATTAATGAGACAATGAATTACTAAAAATTATTATTATTATTATGCACTTTTTATCTTTTTAGTCATGTACATTTTGATTGACAGTCCTTTTCGTTTGACACAAACTCAACTATGCGTGCTATTTGTCGCAGGCGTGAAAGGCCATGTTCAATTGTTCAGTAACATTGCAATTGTGAAAATGCGTGAAAGTTTCAATAACGTCACAACGTACAGTAACGTAAGATCTCACAACGTACAGTAACGTAAGGTCTCGCAACCTAAGGCAAGATCTCACAGCGTAACGCAAGATCTCACAACGTAACGTAACGTAAGGTCTCACAACGTAACGTAACGTAAGGTCTCACAACGCAACGTAACGTAAGGTCTCACAACGTAACGTAAAGTCTTCTCAAAACGTAATGGAAGGTGTCACGACGTAACGCAAGATCTCACAACGTAACACAAGATCTCACAACGTAACGTTATAAGTTTTCACAATGTGTAAGGTCTTGCAATGTAACGTATATCATTTTTAAGCGCAGGCTATACTGTAACAGTTTTCACAGCGTAGTAGGTTTTACGTTTTACAACTAAACTAACACGTTAAAGCGAAAGATAACGTCTTACAATGAATATCAAACAACCCAGCTTTCTTTTTCAGATGTGTAGAAAATATAAAAGTTAGGTTCATATTTCTGTGCCATAACTCATCAGTTTTAACGCACGTGCGATTCACACGTGCAAAATTATTTACGCGTGCGAATTACCGCACACGTGCAGTTTTCCTTACGAAAAGGACTGGATTGGCTGTTGGCATATGGGTAATTCATGATAGCATGTTAATCTGAAACCAAACCTACAAATAATAGCAGCGTTGTTCTGCTCATAACATGATGCTAGCCGTTGTTATTTGGTCCTCAAAAACGAGATATACTGTAATTAATACATTACAGTATCATTCACAATTTGATATACTACTGAGTTGTACATAAACTAGAGCTTCCTGTTGTGCTGCTTATCGGAAGCTAGAAACTTTAAAATAGCAATTACTTTAAAGGCTAGAAATGCTGGATGACTTAAAAAGTATAGTTTTTGGTAAAAAATATAAAATATATAAAGGGCGTATTAGGTGCTACTCCATGTGGACGAACCATACTGGGCAGGTAGAGAGAACACTGGTTAACCATGGCTGGGATTCGAGCCAGTGACCTGCCGACATTCACCCTTCAGTTTGCTAGTCTGACACTCTACTGTCTGAGCTAAACATATCAGAAGATGAATGCTGATATTGAAGAAACTTGTTCAGTTTCAAAATATCAAATACAGTATAATATATACCATCGTCCCATGTGCGACCTAGTTCCAACTTGGCATTGTAGCTCAAATGGTAGAGTGTTGGACTACTGCAAGTAAACTAGAGTGCAAATGTGACAGTTTAATTTGCCCACCGCGGTTAAATTAGTAAAGTTTAAGCTAGTAGAGTTTCTTCTACAATACTTGTCCAGTATTGGTTCATCCACTAGGAGTACTTTTTTACTGAAAGCTATCCTTTTTTAATTCATCCGGAATTTTCTAAGCTGATATATATATAATATATATTATATATATATATATATATAATTATATCCCCTGGTTTAAGATGTAAAACAGCCAAGTTCTCTGTCATAAATTAAGGTTACTTATCACAACTTTTGTGGATATATCTCTAGAAATAAAATAAAAAATAAGATGAAAAGGAAACTATATGGGGTCACCACATTGAGTGGGTATCTCCCTGAAACTATAATTTTTTGCAAAATTAGGGTGGGTATCTCCCCGATACTAAAAAAGTGTAAATATAAAATCTAAAAATATGGGGTCACCACGACTTAAATAATTATAACTATATAAAAATATGGGGTCACTACTTAATGTGCGATCTTTCCAAAAATATATCATTTTCAGGGAGATCCCACATTAAGTAGTGACCCCATATTTTTATAGTTATAATTATTTAATTTAAGTCATGGTCACCCCATATTTTTATATTTACACTTTTTTAGTATCAGGGAGATTATAACCCACCCTAATTTTTCAAAAAATATAGTTTGGGGGAGATACCCACTCAATGTGGTGACCCCTGCATGTAGTTTCCTTTTCATCTAATTATCAATGAAAATTAAGATGATCTATCCACAAAAGTTGTGATAAAGTCAACTCTTAAATTGTTTACACCTTAAACCAGAGTCAGTAGAATATACACCATTTGACTGGCATTAGTAAATAGTGTTAAACATTGTTTTGAGCCTTAATGGCCCCTAATCTATGTACACAAGTCCTTAACATACATGCAATAAATTAAAAAAGAATTGCAAGGACTAATTATTTACAAACAATTTTCATGCAACACCAAATTAATATGTACTCACTTGTAATTCAGTAATAGTGCATGAATAAAAAACACAATGTGAGGGAGATGTACTCAGACCACTTCAGTCATCAAATAAACATGATCCACTTCTGATTTGAACTGTCAAGAACAATTAATTATAAAATTAAAATTTGAAATATTAATAAACTAGTATACTATAAAAAATTACAATTGTTTGGTTACAAATATTGATTGGCTATATTTAGTACTTGGTATTAAATCTTCATGTTTTGAAAATTAAATCCAGTCATTACAATATTTAAATAATAAAATGTTTGTTTCCGAAAAATAATACATTGTAGTTTATTGGTTTAGCAGCATGAGCAATCTTACTATCAAAACGAACGACAAAAAAGTTTGCTGTCAAGTTTCAACCACACAAAAGCAGTAAATACGAGTAAATATATTAACTTGAGAGTAAAATGGCTATAAAATGGTTCAAATTTTAGCAATTTTTGCACTAAATAAAAGTACAGAAGCAAGGAAGTTATTTAGGATTAACTCTAGTACAGTACCTTAAACTATAGTTTTAGGCCAGAGTCGACGACGTCTGGTATTACTTGTGATGTCTTGCTTTTTCGTCTTCACTTTCAAAACATGGCGGCTTTGTCAGGTTTCTACTTCGAGACATTTCTCTACAGAAAACCAGTTTTATCTTCACAGATAAACATAAAAAAATCTCTGGTATACGTAAAACTGCTTGCACTGTTCCAGCGCTGTTGTTTCTTCCTCGGCGTATAGCTTTCCTGACATTAAAATTGAAAGGAATACTAGTAGCTCTCGTTGTTTCCTCGGTCTTCTTCTTCGAATGCTGAAATTAAACTTCCTTCGGCACCAATCTGTTCTCGCATTTGATTGGTCGAGCTACTTACTGTCCCTACCCCTTTCCCCGATAGTGTTAAAAATGTCTCCCTTTTCACACGCATAGTGTGTTCCAAAATGTCTCACATTTTACACGTCAGTGTGTTTTTGACTGGTTTGCAACACGTTTTGTGTGTAGCCAGCCGTGTTGCAGGCGTGTTGTAACGCATATTCGTTTATAACAACACGTCAGTGTGTTTTGGCGACGTGTTGTTACAACACGGCACAACACATCTAACATATCACAACACCCCAACAACACGCTTACGTTTTTGTAGAACACGCCTACGTGTCTTTAAAACACACGTCAATGTTTTTAAAACACGCTTACAACACGCCTAGTTTTCTAGTGTATTTATACATGCGGTGAGCTATTTATGCTCCTTATAAAGTTGTGCGATTCTAAGGAAATTAGAACCCCAATACTATTACAATTAATAAACAATAAAAACAAGTGGGAGTAATTTTCAAAACTATAATATCAAACATTAACTGAAAGGCGGAAGTTTTACTTCACTTGCAGTGAGCTATTTATCCTCTTTAAACTTTACTAGCCTGGGTATTTACATGCGGCGCAGGCTCTATATACTTTACATGTCTGATTACTAAACTGAATCGCACTGCAAAAAAGCTACTTGTAAAATATATTGTACGAATTTTTATACACTTCAATACGGATCCATGTTGTAGATGTCGATATGAGATTTCTTGAAACGTTCAATGATGAATGCGGGTAGCTCCCAATCTCTCGATTCACCAAGTGGAATTTTGTTTCCTAACGCTTTCTTCAAAATCAGAAGGTCTTTGTCCAACGCAGACCTGTTTATATATTTCACAGCGTTTTGCATATCACGTGTTCTTATCACAGAATAAAAGCTAGTGGACGCTCTTTCACGTACACGCAAACTTGAAAGCTTCCAAATCACTGTGTGCTTTTATTTTCCTTTTTTCCATTTGTTTAATGAGATTTTTGAACTCGAGTAGTTCCCTCTTTATTTCAGGATGCTTGGAAGACAGTTTACATGCATCAAATCCTAAGCACGGATCGTTTGAGCATTTAGCTTTGGGATGTCCAAGTCCGTGACAATTCGAACAGATTTTTGCTCGTTTTTCTGCATAAGTTTCGCAGTTATGTATATCTTTCTGCTGTCTTGCTAATTATTCATTTACGCTCTTAATTTGAACTTGAATTGTTTGTACGTCTTGAATTAGTTAAATTTGACTATTACCCACATAGGATTTGGGTTGACTTTGAGTAACGGTTCCCTTGTTCGAGAGGCTCTTTTCGGAAGGTTGATACTCCAAGGCAGGAGCTGAAGCAGAGGAAGAAAATGTCGGAACTTGTAAATGGCTTACATACGCGGCGCTTGCCGTAGCTACCGACAAGAAATTGCTGATGGTTTAAAGTAACTGTTTGGCCATGTACACCGCCAGTGTGACCAGCCTACGAAGCAGTGTGACCTACAAGATGAGTTGGTGGAAAAAGCTCGCCTACATGGCTGCAAACATCTCTCGACGTTCTCGTTAGCTTTTAGGTTTTCGATTTCTGTTTCAAGTATTCTTTTTCCGCTAGGAGGAGTTTTTTTGGGAGACGGGAAAAAAGTATCTAAATCATTCTTCTCGCAATATTTTAACGACTTACGAGTAGTGAAACCCGAATTTCATACTCTGGAGCCAGTCTTTCCAATTGGAGGCCGCTAGATATCGTTTTCAACCACTCAAAAACCTCAGACGACGTTGCTTCCATTTCCAGACTTCCAGTTCCAAATCTGTTTACTCCAAATTTCAAAAATATCAAAAGATCTACTTCAATGATGTGTCCGAGTTATTTGGCGCCTTCAAGTCACCGAACTCCAAGTCACTGAATGACGTTGCAAGGCAACAACAAATTAAAACTTAGTATTTCCACAAGCTTGTAGTGGGGCAGGGGACTGGGTTTCTTTACGAATAGCTCTGTTTATTTTTGTTAAATAGCTATGCACAGTTCGCAGGCTAAGAATGGCTAATATTTTGGCCAATTTTCTCATAATTATTGTGATGGTTGTCAACTACCGTATACGAACACGTCGCAATGAAATATCGTTCAAAATATCTTAAACTCCGTTCACATGTACCCAATAAAGAAAGTATAGCTTTTTACTTCAATAATTTAAAAATAAAATATCAACAAAACAATATTATAAAACTTATTAACTTCAACACAGTCAAATAATATAACCCGCAGTGTCGGAAATAGTTGGTTCAATTAGTTCGCGATATCTGTTCGCATGGTACACACAATATTCTGTTTGGTGTTCAGCAAGAGCTTGATTTAGATTCAAGAATGCCTTTATCTGCCGAAAACAAAACTCGCAAGTGTTCAAATGCGGAGAGTAAGATGGCTGGAATAATAGTTGTATCCCACACTCAACAAACATATTTCTCAGCATTGGCTCAGCGAAATTCCCGTGGTGAAAGCGGCAGTTGTCAAGGACGACAGTGTATCCCCGTTCAAGAATCACTGAACCATCTGCGCGGGCCGTATTTAAAATTAATCAATAGTTCATTACCATTTGATGCATCGTTTATTACTTATACTAGTTCTACATAATCAACACCTTGGATGGAGTGCAGTAAATTAATTGTATATGTGGCGTATCTTTGCATCTCAAAAGCTGGTTCCCCAATCCGAGAATTTCCATATCGACGGTTCATCGTAGTTTTCACCACACTACGTTCGTCCAAAAAATGGATAGTTGCTGGATGCACTTCACTTACACGGCCAAGAAATAAATTTACGTATTCAAAATTAGCTGCAGTCTGCGATTCAAGTGGTACCTGCTGGATCGTTTTCTTCGTCATAAATAAATCTTTTTGGGTCCACCTTTTTATTGAATTTACGGAAGGAAGCTTATCAGGGTGCACAACTCCGTCCAGTAAGAGTCTTTTCTTTATTTATGAACAACAAGCACTCGGCTTACAAAGCTTTTCCATTTCTACATACTCTAGCTACAACAGCATCTATCATCTTTGGACGCGCGGAACTATACTTTGCTTTTGGGGTTCAGGACGTTACTGACAAAGTGTCTACTGGTGTTGATCTCATTTGCGATGAAGGGTTTACTAAATCCATCGTTATTGAAGTCTAAAACTCGCTCTCTAAAAAGCTGTGCATGACGACGACCGTTGTCGTATAGACCACCTTTTTTATTTACTAGTTACTGAATATTAGGCAAAATACGAGCCATTGTTGTATTGATTCGTTGATCTGGCGCTTTTGCGCGCCGTTAACGAGACCTGCGTCTTATCTAAATAATTTCCACAAAAATGTTACAAAAATTTGACCAAAATGTGTAGAATTTGGAAGAAAATCGGTTTTAGATTGTACAAAATTGAGATGGAGTTGGATAAATTTTGTCCATTCTTTCATTGTTTGATCAATGCTTTACGAATTTTCTTTGTGTTAACGCTACAATCTTATTGGGCGAATTTCTTTATCCAGTCCCGGTTCGATTATCCTCACAGTAATGTAATAATAAATATAATAATTATAATAATAATGGTAATGGTAATGGTAATGGTAATGGTAATAGTAATGGTAGGGTAGACTTTTCCAATGCATTACCCAGTCGTCAGCTAATTTCAAAAGCTAAGGATTTTAAAGACTTGTCATTTTGACACGTTTTTAACGGTTAAGATCAAGAAAGAAAGGAGTGAGGTTTGCTCAGATGATGTGACATATAATATATCATCGTTGTTATATATCCTGTAGACAGTAATTGGGGTTACCTGTTGTACCAGCTATTCTACATCTATCGTTCATAAAAGTGGGTTCAAGAAGGTCTACCAGCGAGGAAGGTTTATTAGCGAGGAATGTTTACTAGTGAGAAAAGTTTACTAGAGAGGAAGGTTTACCAGTAAAAAAGGTTTAGTAGTGACAAAGGTTTGCTAATGAGAATGGTTTACTAGTAAGGAAGGTTTACTAATGAGAAAGGTTTACTAGTAAGGAAGGTGTACTAATGAGAAATGTTTACTAATAAGGAATGTTTACTGGTGAGAAAGGCTCATTACTGAGGAAGGTTTACTTTACTAGTACGGAAAGTTTAGTAGTAAGGAAGGTTTACTAGTTAGAGAAGATTATTATTATAATAAGGAAGGTTTACTAGTAAGGAAGGCTTACTGTATATAGTGAGGAAGGTTTACCAGTAAAGAAGTTTTGTAGCGAAGAAGGTTTACTAATGAAGAACGTTTACTAGTTCAGAATACTGTACTAGTGAGGAATTAGGTTTACTAGCAACGAGATTCAAAGTGAAAACATGTTGAATACCGCATAAAAGAATTTATAGTCTGAGAAAGTTGCAATTGATCAGGCATATTGTTGAGGAAGAAGGTATTGATTTGCAGAGAAACATATCAGCTAACGAACGAATGCGCAACACCGGGAATGCAGCGTTCAGCAGTAAGAAACCTGATGTCTGCCTTTTCGCAGCAATCGAGAATAATTATAGCAACATCCAGCAGACAGCATTCAGTATTTAGTAGTAGTATGGCAAAGCATCGCAAACTTACCAAAGCAAAGCTATTACTGTATATGGCAAAAGCCATAACTCTCGCTGTTTTGAAAAATGCTGTTATAAATAATAATGGAGGAAAGTTGAAAACCTTTCTCAACTGTTAATTTCGCTCTTTCAGTAGGCACATCAATTCGAATAGGTCCCCTTCTTAAATATTATACGAGACACGTTCTACATAATGTCTGACAGTTAAAAACCCAACAGAACATAAGTTTTACCTGTCTATATAGTTATCCCTATCGGTTGAAGTCTTCTATAATATTCCAAAACAATTATCTTGCTTTATCTGGTAGCTTCAGCCGTCAGCATTAACAGCAAACTAAAGAAACAAAACAACAAATGCTCCTCGTCGCCGTTAAAACGCCTTTCGTCATTTCTCTAATAATCTGTTGACAGCTGGTGAGCTGAAAGCACTTGAAAGCGATGGCGTTGTCGTGAATTATATAGCAGCTTCGTAAATTTAAACAGCATGAGCATCGGCAAACTTATGCATTTGTCTCCACCACACAGCCACAAGAATTAGATGGTTATAAACTCCCCCAAAAAACGCTAATTATTATATTCATATCGAACTTTTTAAAAAAATTATGATAAACATATGGAGTATAATGTGTGTCTAGTAAGGGTTATATAAATTATCAGCAAGTATTTTTGCATTTTATAATTACCAAATAGTGTTTTCTTCAAAAGCGCCCTTCTCTGTCATCATCAATCACTAGAAACACGCTTGCTTTCAGGAGTGTTTAGAAAAATCGAAAATTTAAGGCAGGGCTTTACCTGAAAAACAGGCACTTTTTGTTTCGGCTATAAAAATTGCAGATTTAATATATGCCATAACAATGAATATATTTTTGGAAAGCTTATGAGCTAACGATTTTAAATATGATTAGTAAAATAACTTGAGAAAAGATTTATGCATCATGCATGTAGAACAATAATTAAAATACCCTCCCTCTGTTATTCAAATGGCAACAGGTTCCTTATTGATATGAATGAGACATTTTACCAAATTTTGGCATGCTAAAACACCGGCCTGAAGTTACAGGGTAAAAACTGGGTGACTTTTCATTTCAATTTTTTTTATGAGAGTCGTATGGCAAATCGCTTCATTCAAATCAATTAACTCACTTTGAACTAACTGTCCTGAAAATTTCAGGTCAATAGCTCAAATCCTTCTCAAGATGTCGTTTCTCAAAGGTCATAATACTGCCTTTTGAGAAAAACAGCCTAAAAGTTAAGTAATAATATTGATTAATGATTACTTACAAAATCTCACGTTACTTGCATGGAAAAAGTTCGCAGTTTGGTCCTAGGAGACCAGGGTGGAAAATCAAAAAGCCCCAGCTTCATATGTGACTCTTTCAGACTCCCGAAGGGCTTCCTCCCGTTGGCTACGTAAAAGCTTCAACCCCTGGCAGCGCTTCTTTTCCTTCGCAGTAGCTTGATCCTTTCAACCCAGAAATAATAGAGTCACCTATTATAACAGTTCTTGTGGGATTTACAGCCGAAGCTGCACCAGCTTCAACTTCTTCTGTATCTTTGACATTGCTTTTGGAATTATTTTAAGATTTTTCTTTAGTTATCGATATCTTATGTTGGTCATTCTTTGCAGGTGCGGACTGGCCGCAGAAAAGTTACCGGGAAATTAGATAAAAGTGGCGCCTGGCCGAGTGCAAAGCCTGAGTGTTCTTAGGGTCCCGGCGAGGAGTGCGCGTGCTGTTCTGGCTTCTAGGAAATTTTTGACCCTCTGAAGTTATATTTCCACGATTGTGAGGGCGGCATTTTTCATTTTAAGCACGATTTATGTATGCCCATATTTTTTGTGACTACAACATTTAATAGACAATAATATATTATAAACTACGAGTGAATTACTGTTCCAAGGCGTAAAATATCGCGCGCATGACTTTTCTATTGTCCAAATTGAATAGTTTTCTACTTCGTTCGACATGGAAACTCACAAGACAAAAGAAAAAAGTCGAGCGCATGATATTTCACGCCTGGTTGAAATCCAGCTTTAGGGGCTGTTCACATGGGATACAGGACGGGACAAGTAAGCGGGACGGGACGTTTTTCATCCCTGGTTTATATGAGAATGTTTTCAGGCAGGATAATTGCTACCGGGACGTTTCCCAACACAGCTAGAAAGTCGTAAAAACCACAGAATAGCAGAGAAATAAATAGAATTTGACGTATAATAAAGAGCTGCTGTCCTCCTACTAGCCGTTATCACTCATTTGTATGGAATAAACAGCTTAAGAATCAAAATAAATACTCGAAACGGTATCCGTCATATCGTCCCAGTTAGCATTAGGCAGGTATAAACAGAAGTCACGCCTAGGCGGGACAGAGCGTCAGAACATTTATATATTATGGTTGAATTGTGAAACCGGGATTCCGGTTAGGCGGGACGGGATAAAAATGTCCCGGCAAACATATTCTTCATATAAACGAAATGAGATAAATAAAGGGAAAATATTATAGCGATGCGATCCGTCCCGTCCCGCTTTCCATGTAAACAACCTCTTAAAATTAGTCTTATTAGAGTTACAAAATTTATTGTATACCCGAAAAATTTCGATGGTTATATCTTATGAAGTGAGTAACAAAGAAAAGATAACACAATTACATGCAGAGTAAATAGTTTAGAAAATACAAATTGTATATCATTGTGTTTACGACTTGTAGTATAGGAATGTTAATTGTCTTTTATGAGGGCGCCTGGAACAGAAAACCAAGGGGCGCACCGGGAAATTTCCCGGTATCCCGGTGGGCCAGTCCGCCTCTGATTCTTTGTTGGATTTTCTTTGTCCTTGATCTGGAGCCATTGACCGCTGTTGTTTTGGCTGTGGTTGTTTTAACATCACTTTGAAGGATCGGTCCAGCCTTTACACCTTTCTTAGACATTATGATGTCGTGGGTTGTTAACAGACTTTGTTGTTCAGATTCAGACTTACGTAGACTCTCTGATAAACGACGAACTTCTTCCTTCAGTCCCGTAGCTTCGATATTTAATTTACATATTCTTTCTTTGGGTACTTGAACAGCTTCGGTTTCACAATTATTATTTTTTGAGTTTATTGATTGATCTGAACACAAATGGGATTTCAGATGATGAATTTCGTCCCTTACTATGGTGATCTCGGCTTTGAAGTTGTAGAATAACGAAAAAAGTCAACAGAATTAAATATAGAAGTGCGGGTTTGTTTTCTAGCCATTAATATATTAAAAAATTGTAAACACTGCTTTGTCGACAAATATCGAGTACGCCAAATTGCTAGCGGCCGTGTCTTGAACATACTGAAAAATATAATAATTTTAAACTTTAGTATTATTTCATTTATGAGATATATGCTAAAGCAATCATTCACCTCATGCAGTGTCGGTGAATAGTTGACGAATTTTAAGATAATTTGTATTCTTATCATGTCTTTTCAACTAAATTTAGTGACTCAAGTCAGTTTGAGATATAGGAGGAAGAAATTATACAAATTGAGCAAATGTTTACCTCAATTCTCTCTTAAAATACTGATAGTTTGTCATGCTTCATTCATGATAAACACTCGGCAGTGTCCTTGGTCAGGATATCAAAACACCTCATAGTTTGGTCATAAAACATTCAACAATCGTTTTCGGTGTTTCAATATCCTGATGAAACACTCTTTGTGTTATTTACTATAAATGTTTTATGGCATATTTTTGTAAGCGGTCTCGATCGTGAAATCTAGTAATTTGATTGGTTCCTGAACGCTCCGGGGTCTGCCGTTCTTGACCACTGACCACTAGTTGCTGACGCGGTGAAAATTTTATCAACAAAATGAAAGTCAGCTAACTTTCGGGCGCAACTAACTTTCAAACGGGCGCAGCTAACTTTCAAACCGCTTTATATTCTGCGTGTGACTTCGTTCGTTCGTTCGTTCGTTCGTTCGTTCGTTCGTTCGTCCGTCCGTTCGTTCGTTCGTTCGTTCGTTAGGAATCAATAGCAAGCGACATTTTTGACGGGAAATTTTTGACGCGATGTTTTGAACGCCACAGGGCACCGCTTTTTTAGCACTGTGTCTGGTTTTTGTATCTACTGCGCAAGCGCATTAGATACTATACTGTCATGTAGGGTCAAAAAGTGTAAGTAACAATGAGACCTTGTCATGAGACCAATGAGACCTTGTCATGCGCTGAACACTGGAGCCAAGACTCAAACATTAATTTTAACTCTTCCAAATGTAAAGTTCTGACAGTTTCCCGCAAGAAAACTCCTCTGCTGTTTGATTACCATCTAGGAGCTTATAAATTGTCACGTGTAGAAAAGGAAATCGACCTCGGAATCACAGTATACGTAACCAGTAACGTCTCCTGGGATTCCCACATTAATTCTATTGTCGCTAAGGCCAACAAGTTGATTGGCCTACTTAGAAGAACTTGTCCTCTTTTAACAGATCGCTACGTTCGACGAACATTATATTTATCCCTGGTGAAATCACAGATTTGCTACGCCACAGAGGTCTGGTCACCGTCTCTGAGCACCCACAAGACAAAACTTGAGCGCGTTCGGAGACGTGCTACGAGTTGGATCCTACAATCCAAGATCGGGGGCATGACATACAAGGAGCGGCTATTGGCTCTTAACTTATTACCCTTGTCTTACGACAGGGAAATTAAGGATTTGACTTTTTTCTATAAAGCTTTGTATGGACTTTCTGATCTGAATGTTTCTAACTTTGTTTCATTTGTTAGTCATAGTCGTACCCGCATTTGTAAAAACCCTAATCTTATACTTAAAGTTCCGTCCTGTAAAACAAGTACTTTTCAAGCATCCTACTTTAACCGAATTGTCCCCCTCTTGAATTTCGTTTGCAAAATAGCAGCACCTAATAGTCTCTGTAGTCTAGCCACATTCAAATCATTTTTATATGCTACATATTCATCTTTATTGACATCTACTTTTTACATTCACTCCACCTGTACATGGTCACTACATCGTAACTGTTCCTGTCACTAATGGCAGTTTTTTTAATGCATCAACTACTTAAACTCCATGATACGTCACCTTGCGGGCCAACCGCCTTGGTTCCATTTTTGAATTCTAATCTGTTATATTGTTCTTAGCTGTGTTATTCTATGAGGTTATGTGCACGTATGGTAGTGCGTTTTGGTGTTTATGTAGTTGGTATAAGTCTAGTTGATTAATATATTTATGTATTTTTAATTTGAGATCGCATGGGTCCTCGAGTCTCGTTCGCGCTCTTCCCATGTGGATATTAGTATGTTATTATACATCCATTAAAGTTGTTAAAAAAAGAAAAAAAAGAAAGTGGTAACAAAAGAAGAGTCGGAGCCAATCAAACAGCGAGTACGAAGGGGCAGTATCGTTCGTAACCAATCAAATAACGACTACGAAGATATAGGCGGACCGAGGTTTTCCGATCTCAACATCACATTGACTTATGGTTTTGCGAAATTATTGCGATAAAACTGTGTGTTTTGACTTTGTTCAGTTGTGCTCTAGCGTTGTTGGTGCTCACTTCAGTTTATTAATTGCTAAGTACTTTGATGATTAATTACCACAAATTTGTTGTAAGTTTGATTTACCACAGATTCCAAAAGCTAATGGTATTAAATAGTATGCCGCTTCGGGGGGAAATTGAGCCTCTTCGGAGGAGAACAAATTGTATTAAGCCTCGTTGTAAGCCTCTTCCGAGGAGGATAAATGGGCCTCTTCGGAGTAGAACACTAGAACATCTTCGGAGAAAAACAATTTGCAAGCGTTGTATAAAGCTTCTTCGTAAGCCTTGTTTGTTTATCGGTTGCCGGTTTATTTGTCTGTCTGTCGCCAGGATATCTCAATTTTCATGAAAGTTCGCAGAAGGATTGGCCATAGACCGAAGACCAACATGTTAACTATGGTTGAATTTAGTCAAAATGTGAAAGAGAAATTAATAAAAATCTGACTGCAAGAATCTCCGTGTAGAAGAAATGCTTGATTGCGCTCATTATCCTTATTTTATGCAAAATTTTTGCATAATTTTGGTACGAATGCAATCAAGGATTTTATTCATACATGCATGTGTTGGTCTCGTGAGCTAGCCTTATTAGCGGGACGGCTCGTTTTCTTTTTAAACCTCTCTAATAACCCTCTAGTTACAAATGTTACATAAAGAGCAAGCTATATAGCGTATAGCTACGCCTATTAGTAACTTGGCCGGAATGTTGTTTAATCCTGTAGCTTTGTCTAGTTTCAAATAATTTAATAAATTGAAAATTTCCGCTACAGTAGCTTTCGCAATAGAAAAGGTAGAGCCGACTGAAGGAATATAGTCTTCAAATGAGGGAAGTCTTCATCCGAAGGTATCAGTTGACTTGCTAAATTAGGCCTAACGCCGGTAGTACGTTTATTTAAGAACTCCGGAATTTAATCGGGTTTAGACAACACTGTATTGCCAGATGTTGGTCTAATACTTAATTTGGAGCGAATAATTTTGTCTTGTCATGACATTGTTTATTGCTTTCCATATTAGCTTACTATTGCCTAGATTACCTTCAATTTGTTTCAGTATCTACTGCGCATGCGAGTAGACACTACGTCGGCATGCAAGGTTTTCCGATGTTAGTTAAGCAACAAAAGAATATTCTTCGGGACCAACCAAATGTCAGAAGGTTTTTTCAATCACATTCCGAGTCAGTCTGAACAGTCTGACGCAACGCAGTAGATACATGTACGTGTAAACGTACCTATATTTTATAATGTACGGCGAAAACGTCTGTAACATTGTTCGTAATGATATAACATTTACTTCTCACAAAGTGAATAGAATTTCAGATGTTTTCCTCTATTTAACTTCTTAACACGCAACCTTGAGTACTATGTCAACAAAAGTAATTGAAGAATGCTGTTTAAGATAAAAATTTTAGGATTCTAGCTAAACGGAAAGTACTTTGAAAATTAAAAATGGGAAAAAATCGGCCAAGTATTGAACGATGGAGGCGACTACGAACCTAACACTTTGTCGAGTTTTTACAGAACGTTTGCAACATTTGTGGTAATATAATAACTACTTATATTGACCTTGTTGTTTGCATGTCCACTAGTGAAATATTGGACCTCCATCTTCCGTACTATAAACGTCAGTCTCATATTTCATTATAGTACACAATCATTTTCAAAAGTGTTGAGACACTCAAGAGGTTTATGAGTCATTTTCTCTTTTTGTGACTCTCCCAGTCCCCTGTTCAATGTTGTATGCCATGTCTACAGCGAATTTCGTCGAAATCATAACTTGTTTCGCTGGACAACATTGTCAAGGGAGGGGGAGGGAGGGAATGTGGCCACATTGCCAAATAGACGATATATATGAACTATATGTTAGAAAATCTCAGGTGTCCCAACTGCTTTTGAAATTGATTGTCTGAATTCCAAAGTTCCAGGCACTAACATAAAGAAACTATATAAAACGTCACATTCACCAGTATTGTGTGAATTTATGTTCATAGAGCAGAACAATTACCTTCAAGATAGTATCATTTCACAAATTCAAAAATACTTTAAACAAGGGGGGTATATGTTATAATATCATACATTAATTTCCTGAGAAATATGGGCGTTTCAAGCTGACGCATACAAGACTAAATGCATAAAAATCGGTAATATCATTGAAAATCACGAAGGTACATGTATATCTCATTAGGTCAAGAGATACATTCTCTTTCAAGCGTATGCAATAATCTTATAGTCATGATGACGTAAAGGGCGTGTGTTTTGAACGTAACAGTAAACTTCGCATGCGTCTGATTTATAATGAAATACGACGACAAAGTAATATAAAATCACCCAAGCACACGTAGAGCCTTGTAAATTCTTACAATGGTTTTCCACGGAAAGATATCGAGCACAACGCGCTCATTAGTTATGCTGCTTGGTATGGATAATAAATGTTCATGTCGTGAAATTGCGGCCAAACTTGTATTTCAAAGTCCACAGTAGCGCGGTTATTGAAAGACGCTAATCGCAGAGAGGAAAGGCAAGAAAGAAAAGGCGCAACGACTGGACGACCAAAAAGTTGTCAGAACGTGATCGCAGATATTTGGTTCGCGATCTACTTAGACTGCGTAAGGGGAATGCAAATTTTACATTGAAAGGATTGCTAATCTATAGCGGACTTCAGTCAACCGGTGTGTCCTATAGAACATTCTACAAGGAAATTAGGTATCTGTGATTCAATTTTTTGCAAGCGCGAAAAAAATGGGTACTCACCTCCCGTGATTGCACTAAGCGGAAACAATTTGCGCGTAAATGTAGGGGAAAATTTGAAGAGCCGAACCAATTTTTTTACCATTAACATATCGCGTTCTATTTGGATGGAGTGTCATTTGTGTACAAGCAGACCAATGCAGGATGCTGTTGCCCCGAAAGGAAAAATATGGAGAAAAAGAAGTGAAGGGCTCCAACTAACAAGTAAGGGATCAAAAGAATAGCCTGGTGGAAAGCGTTTATACCTCCTTGTTGCTATTGCATTCGGTAAAGTAATTATCTGGTGGAAGAATATGAGCACACTAGAAAACTTGACGTGTTGTAAGCGTGTTGTTAGAACACGTCGACGTGTTTATACGACACGTTGACGTGTTATGAAAACCTTGCCTTGTGAAGTTATAACACGTCAGTGTGTTGTTTTTTCAATATGCAGATGGAAGAACACGTCTAAATAAGTTCTAGCGTGTTGTAACAACACACCAAATTCAAACAACACGCCATCAACTGTCAACAACACGTCAAAAAACTGCTACAACACAGCAAAAGTGTGATGCAAAAGCCATAAAATACACCGACGTGTTAAAACAATACATCAACGTGTTGTTGCAGTAGAACACTTCGACGTGTTAAAAGAACACGTTAACGTGTTGTTGCTGCAAGCTGGTGACGTAACCAGACCTTATGATGACGAAACATCACGCCACTTTTTTCAGTCCGAAGTCCAGAGCTGCGGGGCGAAGGTTTTTATAATTTTTTTGTCTGAAAAAGAGTTTTTTTGAGAAAATAACAGTAAACCACAACATTTAAAACGTCTGAATTGTATCCTTGGAAGAGACAAAGTTCACTACAACAGTAAATACCACTACCAGGCAGAGCTGAGGACTTTTAATAAAGAAATGTTACGAAAGAATATCGTTTGGACACAGCAAGTAAAATTTTATAACGGGTTGCTATAAAAAGTCAGTGTTTTTCAGCATGAATGCCACGACGTTGATTAAAAAAACCTATCAATATCATATGAATAATATAATATTGTTTCTATTTTTTATGTTCAACTCTTGAGAACCCAATGTAAAAGAAAAAGCATCTCAAACTGGCCAGTCAAGTGTGAAAAATGGTGCGGGTTTTCGTTTTTGCTTGTTATCTGACATGAAGTTTATACTGTATGAACTAAAACAGTTCGACAAAAAGAACCTACAACGCTGTAATACCATTGTATATAAGGTAAGAATTAATATAACGATTAAAGTAAATTGTTCACTAAACACATATTTGTCCTAAACATCTAGTCAAAATCGAATTTTTTACGGATTTTTTAAACTTTTAAATCCTTGCATGTACATCCGCCGCCATAACCCATGGGCTGTCGTCGTAAATTTTCCCAATCCAATTGAATTTACAATTAACTATTATCAACCTATATTCGGTAGATTGTGATACAAGTGATGTTTTGTATGTATGTTTCCTGAAGCTACCAAGCAACTTTTCTTGTGAATTTTGTTTATTTGAGTTCCCTAATGAGGTCCGAAAAGAAATAATGCAACCAAACAATTTAAAATTTGCAAGTCAAAGACCAGGTATTCTAAATACATTACTAAATGTCAAGTGATCACTAGTTTTGTACATGCGCTTTATTAAACCCACAAAAAAAGGAATTTAATAAATGGCTTGAATGAAATCATCTATAAATTAAAGCAATTATTTATTACAAACTATATAAACTCTCTGTTGACCACTATCAATTATATAAATATGCAGGTTTTATGCAAAAACGATTCCTGTGAAGATTCTTAACAGCAAAGTACAGAGTTTAGAATGTAGAGTGCTTGGTGTAGAATGTAGAATGTAGAATGGAGAGTGTAGAGCGCACTGAGAGTGTAGAGTGGTCTCGAAAGTGTAGAGTGCACTGAGAGCGTAGAGTGCACTGAGAGTGTAGCGTGTAGAGTGCACTGAGAGTGTAGCGTGTAGAGTGCACTAGAGTGTAGAGTGCACTGAGGGTGTAGAGTGCACTGGGTGTGTAGAGTGCACTGAGAGTGCAGCGAGAGTGTATAGCGCACTGGGAGGGTAGAGTGGAGCGTGTAGAGTGCACTGAGAGTGTAGATTGCACTGAGAGTGTAGAGTGCACTGAGAGGGTAGCCTGCACTAAGAGTGTAGAGTGCACTGAGAGTGTAGCCTGCACTGGGAGTGTAGAATAGAGAGTCAGAATGCAGAATGCAGAGTGCTTAGTGGAGAGTACAGAGTGTAGTGTAGTGTAGTGTAGTGTAGTGTAGTGTAGTGTAGTGTAGTGTAGTGTAGTGTAGTGTAGTGTAGTGTAGTGTAGTGTAGTGTAGTGTAGTGTAGTGTAGTGTAGTGTAGTGTAGTGTAGTGTAGTGTAGTGTAGTGTAGTGTAGTGTAGTGTAGTGTAGTGTAGTGTAGTGTAGTGTAGTGTAGTGTAGTGTAGTGTAGTGTAGTGTAGTGTAGTGTAGTGTAGTGTAGTGTAGTGTAGTGTAGTGTAGTGTAGTGTAGTGTAGTGTAGTGTAGTGTAGTGTAGTGTAGTGTAGTGTAGTGTAGTGTAGTGTAGTGTAGTGTAGTGTAGTGTAGTGTAGTGTAGTGTAGTGTAGTGTAGTGTAGTGTAGTGTAGTGTAGTGTAGTGTAGTGTAGTGTAGTGTAGTGTAGTCTAGTGAAGTCTAGTGCAGTGCAGTGCAGTGCAGTGCAGTGCAGTGCAGTGCAGTATAATATGGTATTATGACATTAGATAGTATTAGGGCTTATGAGATTTAATTTATAGTTTTTACATTACTCTTTTACTATTTTATTATAGGTTTGCAGAACTGCGTGAAGTGAAAAAAAAGAAACGTGATATCTAAAACGATTTATGTTATATTTACGCTATAGAAAAGATTAATTGATTAACAAAAATTAATGCCAAGAAACGAACTATTAAATTACGAAGGTTAAAGATAGTATATTACTTTCTCTGGCGACGTTATCGTATGCGAGACAATCAATAGATTGCCAATTCTGACTGAGATCAGTACCAATTATATATTATAGACTATTTATTCGCGCGCCTTTACAGTAATACCCTTGATATCGTTTAAGCTTAGCGGTTCATCATTCGACAACTAAAGTGTAAAAATAAAATTTATCAACATTAAGTTATATTTTGTATGTGTTTTTGAATTTAACACACAATGTGTGTGTTGTTGAGTGTTTTACTTTGTTCTCTCAGATTGTTTCTTGGCGTGATGATTATTTTGGTGTGTTGTTTCTTGACGTGTTTTTTCTTGATGTGTTGTTTCTTGACGTGTTGTTTCTTGATGTTTTGTTTTTGATATGTGTTGTTTCTTGACGTGTTGTTTTCTTGACGTGTTGTTGCCTGACGTGTTGTTTCTTCATGTGTGACCAGTAAGAACACGCCTGCTGTGTTCCTACAACACACTAACATTGACAACACGCCAAAATCGTGTTCAACACACTTTTGGCGTGTCAACTGAGAGGACAAAACGGCGTGTTGTTTTGATAATGAAAAACACGCTAAATGCGTGTTTGATACAACACACCAGATGCGTGTTTTGGTCAATATACAACACGTCAAAGGCGTGTTTTATGCAACACGTCTAACTACAACACGCCTAAAATACAACACGTCAAAAGTGTGTTCAACACACTTTCAGCGTGTCAACTGAGAGGACAAAACGGCGTGTTGTTTCGACACATTTGCAACACGTCAGGTTTTCTAGTGCATATGAATGGGAAATACTTCAGTGATTTTGTCAAAAGAAACTTCCCAAATCTCTTTTCTTTTCGACGTAAAGAAAAGTTGTTTACCATGGACACGATCCGTCGCAAACCAGTAAGGCTGCGTTGAGAGCTATTGATGATGTAGGAGCTAAACTATTTGCTATTCCAGCGCGTTCTCCAGATCTAAACTCAATCGAGAACTTGTTTCACATTGTTAAAAAAGAAATTGCGAATCAGGTTATCGCCGTAGGAATAATAAACGAAACTTGGTGTCAACTCAAGACAAGAGTACACAAATCTGTAATGCAAACGTCAGTAACTTTTATTGACAATCTCTTATTAAGTATGCCAAAACGCTTTGACGCTGTCATACAATGTAAAGGATTTAGAACGAAATATCAATGCTAACAACATTCCGCGCGGGTGATACAACGATGCTCACGACGATGCTCAGCCGCACGTTTATCGCAATATGCCCACATTACAGCAATATTACCAAGAAATTCGTCACTAAAAGTTAACAGTGTTATTAATTATATTAAGGGGAGGGAACTTTGCTATTTTCTACGTAACTTTTATTTGAAATGAAACGAGAGAATATATGATTGTCTCACGGTGCTCACCCAAACTATAAATAACCATAATAGATCAGGTTTCTTTAGGCTATAAAAGCGAGCATAAGCGCATAAGTCGTTTAATAATATTCGTTACATTTGTAAACGTGTTAAGTAAGTTATCAAAGATAAGAAAACGAGAAATCAACTGCTCTCTTGTGGTATATTTTGATTTTGTGACGTGAGCACCGTGGTGAGCATCGTGCGAGTATTATTGAGACAACGCTTGAGGGATTACGTCATACCCGGAAAAGGTTACTGCATGTAGTGTTGTTCTCTTCGATATTACTGCTGACTGCTAGTTAACATGAGCTTTGAAAAACAAGAATGACATGGTTTTAACTCTTTCTGTTCGTCTTGTGATATCTGTCGGTGCAACTTGAGCACGCGCCATCTCACTTGCATCATTTCGGTGTTAACTCTTTCAATACACCGGCCCATTATAAGGACAAGAGGTGCATCACTTGTTGCAAAGAAAGGGGATCTTTCTCCAGAACAATGTCTCTATTCATTACATTTTTCGGAGCATGAAAATGAACGATATCTCCTTCAAGAACTTGCAACAGCTCACACCACGGTATCAGTGACGGTTTCCAGCGAAAATCATTTAGTAAGACCACTTCTGCTGTCCCTATGCCAAGACAGGCAAAAGAACCGGAAGCAGGGTTGAGAAAACATTCGAAGATGGTTTTTAGTTGGGAAAGAAGGAAGGTTTTGCCACAATTAGCCGGACAATATATAAAAATGTTTCGCTATTTTCCTCTTCATCGTTTTAACGCTTCATATACCGCGGAAGAAAATGACTCTGCACCGATACCATTCAACTGCAAAATTTATTTTGCAGCACATAACCACGCCCCTTGGCAACCGTCAGCACGTGGCTTGTCTACATGTTCCTCCAATAAATCTATTCGAGATTTTTTCTCTCTTTCCATGCGCTGCTGAGCTTCACTCAACTCCTTCGCCGTTTCTAAAGCCTCGTTTACGACCTTAGGACCCCGATTCGCCATGAATTCTGCTAAATCTGTTTTCCCCTCCTCTTGGCATTTAGCTGTAAGTGCCTCTTAATTTTTTTGGTTTGGATGCTGCCAACTACATCAAAAGCTGTCAGTCGTTTTCGCCTTTTTGTTCTCGTTTGTTTTCCAACCGTTTTTCTTTTGCGCACGGCGTTGGTGGTCTTGGGAGGGCTGGCATTGGACAGGTCTGGATGGTTGGGTGATCGCACGAAGTCCGGGTCTTCCTTCACTGCATATGAATAGGCGCTATAATAATTCTCGTGGTTGTCTGAAAAGTTAAGTTAAGTTAGCTAAATTGTTTCAATCGCGATGCACATGCATACACTCGCCCGCCACTTTTATGACTACTGTATATAAATCAGGATAAATTATGTCAAATTCACTTTAAATAAATCAAGAAAATAATTGTTTTCGGATTAGGGTAAGATTTCATCATTAAACTTTAAATTTCAACACTTATCAAAGAGTTTCTCGCTTCATTTTCATATGTTAATGGACGTGTGTTTAACTTGTGTTTAACTCCTTGGCTGTGAATGAGAGTTAGAGTCAGACAGTTAGAGTCAGAGAATTGTAGTTAGAGTTGGATAGTTAGAGAGTTGCAGAGTTGTGAGTTAGAGTCAGAGAGTTGTAGTTAGAGTTGGAGAGTTGCGGAGTTAGAGAGTTGCAGTGTTAGAGAGTTAGAGTCAGAGAGTTGTAGTCAGAGTTGGATAGTTAGAGAGTTGGAGAGTTGGAGAGTTGGAGAGTTGGAGAGTTGGAGAGTTGGAGAGTTGGAGAGTTGGAGAGTTAGAGAGTTGGAGAGTTGGAGAGTTGGAGAGTTGGAGTGTTTGAGAGTTTGAGAGTTTGAGAGTTTGAGAGTTTGAGAGTTGGAGGGTTGGAGAGTTGGAGAGTTGGAGAGTGGGAGAGTTGGAGAGTTGGAGAGTTGGAGAGTTGGAGAGTTGGAGAGTTGGAGAGTTGGAGAGTTGGAGAGTTGGAGAGTTGGAGAGTTGGAGAGTTGGAGAGTTGGAGAGTTGGAGAGTTGGAGAGTTGGAGAGTTGGAGAGTTGGAGAGTTGGAGAGTTGGAGAGTTGGACAGTTGGAGAGTTGGAGAGTTGGAGAGTTGGAGAGTTGGAGAGTTGGAGAGTTGGAAAGTTGGAGAGATAGAGAGTTGGAGAGATGGAGAGTTGGAGAGTAGGATAGAGGTGAGTTGGAATGTTTGAGAATTTGAGAGTGAGAGTGATAGAAAGTTAGAGTTGAAGAATTAATACATTTTAAATTTTTTCTGCAGGTCTTGGAATGTTGTTTTACTTGTTGTCATGGATTTTTTATAAAGAAGCAGAGCAACCTATCCCAAAAGATGAGAATAAAACACCTCGGCTTGAGAGTGCTATGGTCGATGAACATATGAAGGACACAACACTATGAATTAATTTTGTTAAGTATTTTAAATTATTTTTTTCTTATTCTAGATCATTATGATTACCTAACTCACGACACATGGGCAATAGCTTACTAATAAAGTAACTTTATGTTTGTATGATATTTGCAGATTGTAATCCCATCTCATTTTATCTCAACCCATCTCATCTCTACTCTACTCTACTCTACTCTACTCTACTCTACTCTACTCTACTCTACTCTACTCTACTCTACTCTACACTACTCTACTCTACTCTACTCTACTCTACACTACTCTACTCTACTCTACTCTACTCTACTCTACTCTGCTCTGCTCTACTCTGCTCTACTCTGCTCTGCTCTGCTCTGCTCTGCTCTGCTCTGCTCTGCTCTGCTCTGCTCTGCTCTGCTCTGCTCTGCTCTGCTCTGCTCTGCTCTGCTCTGCTCTGCTCTGCTCTGCTCTGCTCTGCTCTGCTCTGCTCTGCTCTGCTCTGCTCTGCTCTGCTCTGCTCTGCTCTGCTCTGCTCTGCTCTGCTCTGCTCTGCTCTGCTCTGCTCTGCTCTGCTCTGCTCTGCTCTGCTCTGCTCTGCTCTGCTCTGCTCTGCTCTGCTCTGCTCTGCTCTGCTCTGCTCTGCTCTGCTCTGCCCTGCCCTGCTCTGCTCTGCTCTGCTCTGCTCTGCTCTGCTCTGCTCTGCTCTGCTCTGCTCTGCTCTGCTCTGCTCTGCTCTGCTCTGCTCTGCTCTGCTCTGCTCTGCTCTGCTCTGCTCTGCTCTGCTCTGCTCTGCTCTGCTCTGCTCTGCTCTGCTCTGCTCTGCTCTGCTCTGCTCTGCTCTGCTCTGCTCTGCTCTGCTCTGCTCTGCTCTGCTCTGCTCTGCTCTGCTCTGCTCTGCTCTGCTCTGCTCTGCTCTGCTCTGCTCTGCTCTGCTCTGCTCTGCTCTGCTCTGCTTCTGCTCTGCTCTGCTCTGCTCTGCTCTGCTCTGCTCTGCTCTGCTCTGCTCTGCTCTGCTCTGCTCTGCTCTGCTCTGCTCTGCTCTGCTCTGCTCTGCTCTGCTCTGCTCTGCTCTGCTCTGCTCTGCTCTGCTCTGCTCTGCTCTGCTCTGCTCTGCTCTGCTCTGCTCTGCTCTGCTCTGCTCTGCTCTGCTCTGCTCTGCTCTGCTCTGCTCTGCTCTGCTCTGCTCTGCTCTGCTCTGCTCTGCTCTGCTCTGCTCTGCTCTGCTCTGCTCTGCTCTGCTCTGCTCTGCTCTGCTCTGCTCTGCTCTGCTCTGCTCTGCTCTGCTCTGCTCTGCTCTGCTCTGCTCTGCTCTGCTCTGCTCTGCTCTGCTCTGCTCTGCTCTGCTCTGCTCTGCTCTGCTCTGCTCTGCTCTGCTCTGCTCTGCTCTGCTCTGCTCTGCTCTGCTCTGCTCTGCTCTGCTCTGCTCTGCTCTGCTCTGCTCTGCTCTGCTCTGCTCTGCTCTGCTCTGCTCTGCTCTGCTCTGCTCTGCTCTGCTCTGCTCTGCTCTGCTCTGCTCTGCTCTGCTCTGCTCTGCTCTGCTCTGCTCTGCTCTGCTCTGCTCTGCTCTGCTCTGCTCTGCTCTGCTCTGCTCTGCTCTGCTCTGCTCTGCTCTGCTCTGCTCTGCTCTGCTCTGCTCTGCTCTGCTCTGCTCTGCTCTGCTCTGCTCTGCTCT